>MU227040.1:3204538-3239550 GCA_018584345.1 Thuja plicata
AATGCTTCCATTTTAAATTTCACGAAGATCGGATCTCGTTTGAAATATTAATTTAAAGTTTCAATTTTGCTCAATCAAAGGAAAACCCACCTAATATTTTGATGTCAAATGCTTCTATTTTAAATTTTATGGAGATCCGAGCTCATTTGAAATATTCATTTCAAGTTTCAATTTTACACAATCAGTGGAAAACCCACCTAATATTTTGATATCAAATGCTTCTAATTTAAATTTCATGAAGATCGAAGCTCGTTTGAAATATTAATTTAAAGTTTCAATTTTTTCAATCAGAGGAGAACCCACCTAATATTTTGATTTCAAATGCTTCCATTTTAAATTTCACGAAGATCGGAGCTCATTTGAAATATTAATTTAAACACTCAATTTTGCTACCAAAATTAAAACGTGTTATAAAAAAATTTCAATTTTGCATAATCAGAGGTAAACCCACCTAATATTTTGATGTCAAATGCCTCCATTTTAAATTCCATGAACATCGGAGCTCGTTTGAAATATTGATTTAAACTTTCAATTTTGCTCAATCAGAGGAAAACCCACCTAATATTGTGATGTCAAATGCTTCTATTTTAAATTGGAAGCATTTGACATGAAAATATTAATTTAAAGTTTCAAATATTAATTTAGAGTTTCAGTTTTACACAATCAGAGGAAAACCCACCTAATATTTTAATGTCAAATGCTTCCATTTTAAATTTCATGACCATCGGATCTCATTTCAAATATTAATTTAAAGTTTCAATTTTGCTCAATCAGAGGAAAACCCACCTAATATTTTGATGTCAAATGCTTCTATTTTAAATTTCATTGAGATCCGAGGTCATTTGAAATATTAATTTCAAGTTTCAATTTTACACAATCAGTGGAAAACCCACCTAATATTTTAATGTCAAATGCTTCCAATTCAAATTTCACAAAGATGGGAGCTCGTTTAAAATATTAATTTAAGTTTCAATTTTCTCAATCAGAGGAGAACCGACCTAATATTTTGATTTCAAATGCTTCCATTTTAAATTTCACGAAGATCAAAGATCATTTGAAATATTAATTTAAACATTCAATTTTTCTCCCAGACGTAAAACGTGTCACAAAAAAGTTTCAATTTTGCACAATCAGAGGTAAGCCCACCTAATATTTTGATGTCAAATAGTTTCATTTTAAATTTCACAAGCATCAGAGCTCATTTTAAATATTAATTTAAACTTTCAATTTTGCTCAATCAGAGCAAAACCCACCTAATATTTTGATGTCAAATACTTCTATTTGAAATTAGAAGCATATGACATCAAAATATTAACTCAAAGATTCAAATATTAATTTAAAGATTTAGTTTTACAGAATCAGAGGAAAACCCACCTAATATTTTAATGTCAAATGCTTCCATTTTAAATTTCATTAAGATCGGATCTCATTTGAAATAGTAATTTAAAGATTCAATTTCTCTCAATCACACGAAAACCCACCTAATATTTTGATGTCAAATGCTTCTATTTTAAATTTCATGGAGATCTGAGCTCGTTCAAAATATTAATTTCAAGTTTCAATTTTACACAATCAGTGGAAAACCCACCAAATATTTTCATGTCAAATGCTTCCAATTTAAATTTTGTTTAAGATCGGAGCTCATTTGAAATATTAATTTAAAGTTTCAATTTTCTCAATCAGAGGAGAACCCACCTAATATTTTGATGTCAAATGCTTCCATTTTAAATTTCACTAAGATCGGAGCTCCTTTCAAATAATAATTTAAACATTCAATTTTGCTCCCGGGCGTAAAATGTGTCACAAAAAATTTTCAACTTTGCACAATCAGAGGTAAACCCGCCTAATATTTTGATGTCAAATGCTTCCATTTTAAGTTTCATGAATATCGGAGCTCGTTTGAAATATTAATTTAAACTTTCAATTTTGCACAATCAGAGGGAAACCCACCTAATATTTTGATGTCAAATGCTTCCATTTTAAATTGGAAGGATCTGACATCAAAATATTAATTTAAAGTTTCAATTTTACACAATCAGAGGAAAACCCACCTAATATTTTAATGTCAAATGCTTCCATTATAAATTTCATGAAGATTTGATCTCATTTGAAATATTCATTTAAAGTTTCAATTTTGCTCAATCAGAGGAAAACCCACCTAATATTTTGATGTCAAATGCTTCTATTTTAAATTTTGCAAGCATCAGAACTCATTTTCAATATTAATTTAAACTTTCAATTTGCTCAATCAGAGGAAAACCCACCTAATATTTTTATGTCAAATGCTTCTATTTTAAATTATAAGCATCTAACATCAAAATATTAACTAAAAGTTTCAAATATTAATTTAAAGTTTTAGTTTTACAAAATCAGAAGAAAACCCACCTAATATTTTTAGGTCAAATGCTTCCATTTTAAATTTCACGAAGATCAGATCTCGTTTGAAATATTAATTTAAAGATTCAATTTTTCTCAATCAGAGGAAAACCCACCTAATATTTTCATGTCAAATGCTTCTATTTTAAATTTCATTGCAATCCCAGCTCATTTGAAATATTAATTTCAAGTTTCAATTTTACACAATCAGTGGAAAACCCACCTAAAATTTTGATGTCAAATGCTTGCAATTTAAATTTCATGAAGATCGGAGCTCGTTTGAAATATTAATTTAAAGTTTTAATTTTCTCAATCAGACGAGAACCCACCTAATATTTTGATGTCAAATGCTTCCATTTCTAATTTCATCAAGATCGGCGTTGATTTGAAATATTTATTTAAACATTCAATTTTACTCTCGGACGTAAAATGTGTCAAAAAAAAATTTCAATTTTCCACAATCAGAGGTGAACCCACCTAATATTTTGATGTCAAATGCTTCCATTTTAAGTTTCACGAACATCAGAGCTCATTTGAAATATTAATTTAAACTTTCAATTTTGTTCAATCAGAGGAAAACCCACCTAATATTTTCATGTCAAATGCTTCTGTTTGAAATTGGAAGCATTCCACATCAAAATATTAATTTAAAGTTACAAATATTACTTTAAAGTTTTAGTTTTACACAATCAGAGGAAAACCCACATAATATTTTAATGTCAAATGCTTCCATTTAAAATTTCACAAAGATCGGATCTTGTTTGAAATATTCATTTAAACTTTCAATTTTGCTCAATCAGCGGAAAACCCACCTAATATTTTCATGTCAAATGCTTCTATTTTAAATTTCACAGAAATCCAAGTTCATTTGAAATAATAATTTCAAGTTTCAATTTTACACAATTAGTGGAAAACCCACCTAATATTTTCATGTCAAATGCTTCCAATTTAAATTTCACGAAGATCAGAGCTTGTTTGAAATATTAATTTAAAGTTTCAATTTTCTCAATTAGAGGAGAACCCACCTAATATTTTGATGTCAAATGCTTCCATTTTTAATTTCACAAAGATCGGAGCTCATTTGAAATATTAATTTAAACATTCAATTTTTCTCTCAGATGTAAAATGTGTCACAAAAAAGTTTCAATTTTCCACAATCAGAGGTAAACCCTCATAATATTTTGATTTCAAGTGCTTCCATTTTAAATTTCATGAACATCAGAGCTCATTTGAAATATTAATTTAAACTTTTAATTTTGCTCAATCAGAGGAAATCCCACCTTATATTTTGATGTCAAATGCTTGTATTTTAACTTGGAAGCATTTGAAATCAAAATATTAATTTAAAGTTTCAAATATTACTTTAAAGTTTCATTTTTACACAATCAGAGGAAAACCCACATAATATTTTAATGTCAAAATTCTTCCATTTTAAATTTCATGAAGATCGGATCTTGTTTGAAATATTAATTTAAACTTTCAATTTTGCTCAATCATAGGAAAACCCACCTAATATTTTGATGTCAAATGCTTCTATTTTAAATTTCACAGAGATCCGAGCTCATTTCAAATATTAATTTCATGTTTCAATTTTATAAAATTAGTGGAAAGCCCACCTAATATTTTGATGTCAAATGCTTCCAATTCAAATTTCACAAAGATCGAAGCTCGTTTCAAATATTAATTTAAAGTTTCAATTTTCTCAATCAGAGGAGAACCCACCTAATATTTTGATGTCAAATGCTTCCATTTTAAATTTCACAAAGATCGGAGCTCATTTGAAATATTAATTTAAACAATCAATTTTGCTCCCGGACATAAAATGTGTCACAAAAATGTTTCAATTTTGCACAATCAGAGGTAAACCCACCTAATATTTTTATGTCAAATGCTTCCATTTTAAATTTCACAAGCATCAGAGCTCATTTTAAATCTTAATTTAAACTCTCAATTTTTCTCAATCAAAGCAAAACCAACCTAATATTTTAATGTCAAATGCTTCCATTTTAAATTTCATGAAGATCGGATCTCATTTGAAATATTAATTTAAAGTTTCAATTTTGCTCAATCAGAGGAAAACCCACCTAATATTTTGATGTCAAATACTTCTATTTTAAATTTCATGGAGATCCGAGCTCTTTTTAAAATATTAATTTCAAGTTTCAATTTTACACAATCAGTGGAAAACACACCTAATATTTTGATGTCAAATGCTTCCAATTTAAATTTCACGAAGATCGGAACTCGTTTGAAATATTAATTTAATTTTCAATTTTCTTAATCAGAGGAGAACCCACCTAATATTTTGATGTCAAATGCTTCCATTTTAAATTTCATGAAGTTCAGAGCTCATTTGAAATATTAATTTAAACATTTAATTTTTCTCTCGAATGTTAAACGTGTCACAAAAAAATTTTGAACGTAAAACGTGTCACAAAAAATTTTAAATTTTCCACAATCAGAGGAAAAGCCACCTAATATTTTTATGTCAAATGTTTACATTTTAAATTTCATGAACATCGGAGCTCATTTGAAATATTAATTTAAACTTTCAATTTTGCTCAATCAGATGAAAACCCACCTGATTTTTTATTTCAAATGCTTCTATTTTAAATTTAACGGACATCCGAGCTCGTTTGAAATATTAATTTAAATTTTAAATTTTATACAATCGAAGGGAAACCCACCTAATATTTTAATGTCAAATGCTTCCATTTTAAGTTTCACGAATTGGATCACATTTGAAATATTAGTTTAAAGTTTCAATTTTGATCAATCAGAGGAAAAACCACCTAATATTTTGATTTCAAATGCTTTTATTTTAAATTTCATGAAGATCTGAGCTCATTTCAAACTTTAATTTCAAGTTTCAATTTTACACAATCAGAGGAAAACTCACTTAATATTTTGATGTCAAATGCTTCCAATTTAAATTTAATGAAGCAGAGCTTGTTTGAAATATTAATTTAAACTTTCAATTTTTCACAATCAAAAGAAAACCCACCTAAAATTTTGATATCAAATGCTACCATTTTAAATTTTATGAAGATCTGAGCTTGTTTGAAATATTAAGTTAAACTTTCAATTTCTCTTCTAGACGTGAAACGTACAAAAAAAAAAGTTTCAATTTTTTACAATCAGAGGAAATCCCACATAATATTTTGATGTAAAATGCTTCAATTTTAAATTTCATGAACATCGGAGCTCATTTGAAATATTAATTTGAACTTTCAATTTTGCTCAATGAGAGGAAAGCCCACCTAATATTTTGATGTCAAATGCTTCAAATTTGAATTTCATGGAGATCTGAGCTCGTTTGAAATATTAATTTAAAATTTAAATATAACACAATCAGAGGAAAACCCACCTAATATTTTAATTTCACAAAGATCCAAGCTCATTTGGAATATTAATTTAAAGTTTCAATTTTGCTACCAAACGTAAAATGTGTCACAAAAAAGTTTCAATTTTGCACAATCAGAGGAAAACCCACCTAATATTTTGATGTCAAATGATTCAATTTTAAATTTCACGAACATCGTAGCTCATTTGAAATGTTAATTTAAATTTTCAATTTTTCTCAATCAGAGGAAAACCCACCTAATATTTTTATGTCAAATGCTTCTATTTTAAATTTCACGAAGATCTGAGCTATTTAGAAATATTAATTTAAAGTTTCAATTTTACACAATCAGAGGAAAATCCACCTAATATTTTAATGCCAAATGCTTCCATTTTAAATTTCACAATGATCGGATCTTGTTTGAAATATTAAGTTAAAGTTTCAAATTTGCTCAATCAGAGGAAAACCCACCTAATCTTTTGATGTCAAATGCTTCTATTTTAAATTTCAAGGAGATTCGAGCTCGTTTGAAACATTAATTTCAAGTTTAAATTTTACACAATTAGAGGAAAACCTAATATTTTGATGTCAAATGCTTCCAATTTAAATTTCACGAAGATCAGAGCTCGTTTAAAATATTAATTTAAAGTTTCAATTTTTCTCAATCAGAGGAAAACCCACCTAATATTTTGATGTCAAATGCTTCCATCTTAAATTTCACAAAGATCTCAGCTCTTTTGAAATATTAAGTTAAAGTTTCAATTTTGCTCCCGGATGTGAAACATGCAAGAAAAAAGTTTCAATTTTGCACAATCAGAGGAAAACCCACCTAATATTTTGATGTCAAATGCTTCCAATTTAAATTCTATGAAGATAGAAGCTTGTTTGTAATATTAATTTAAATTTTGAATTTTTCTCAGTCAGAGGAAAACCCATCTAATATTTTGATGTCAAATGCTTCTTTTAAATTTCACAAAGATCCAAGCTTGTTTGGAATATTAATTTAAAGTTTCAATTTCACTCTAGGACGTAAAATGTGTCACAAAAAAGATTCAATTTTTCACAATCAGAGGAAAACCCACCTAATATTTTGATGTCAAATGGTTCCATTTTAAATTTCATGAACATCGGAGCTCATTTGAAATATTAATTTAAACTTTCAATTTTGCTCAATCAGAGGAAAACCCACCAAATATGTTGATGTCAAATGCTTCTATTTTAAATTTCACGGAGATCCGAGCTCATTTGAAATATGAATTTAAAGTTTCAATTTTATACAATCAGAGGAAAATCCACCTATTATTTTAATGTCATATGCTTCCATTTTAAATTTCATGAAGATAGGATCTCACTTGGAATATTAATTTAGAGATTCAATTTTTCTCAATCATAGGAAAACGTACCTAATATTTTGATGTTAAATGCTTCTATTTTAAATTTCATGGAGATCTGAGCTAGTTTGAAATATTAATTTAAACTTTCAATTTTACACAACCAGAGGAAAACCCAACTAATATTTAAATGTCAAATGCTTCCATTTTAAATTTCAGGAAGATCAGATCTCGTTTGAAATATTAATTTAGTGTTTCAATTTTTCTCAATCAGAGGAAAACCCACCTAATATTTTGATATCAAAGGCTTCTATTTTAAATTTCATGGAGATCTTTGCTTGTTTGTAACAATAATTTCAAGTTTCAATTTTACACAATCAGAGGAAAACCCACCTAATATTTTGATGTCAAATGTTTCCAATTTAAATTTCATGAAGATCGGAGCTCATTTGAAATATTAATTTAAAGTTTCAATTTTGCTCAATCACAGGAAAACCCACCTAATATTTTTATGTCAAATGCTTCCACTTTAAATTTAACAAAGATCTGAGAGCATTTGAAATATTAAGTTAAAGTTTCATTTTTGCTCCCAGACGTGAAACATGCAACAAAAAAGTTTAAATTTTGCACAATCAGAGGAAAACCCACCTAGTATTTTGATGTCAAATGCTGCCATTTTAAATTTTAGGAACATCGTAGCTCGTTTGAAATATTAATTTATACTTTCAATTTTGCTCAATCAAAGGAAAACCCACCTAATATTTTGATGTCAAATTCTTCTATTTTTAAATTTCATAGAGATCTGAGCTCGTTTGAAATATTAATTTAAAGTTTCAATTTTACACAATCAAAGGAAAACCCGCCTAATATTTTAATGTCAAATGCTTCCATTTTAAATTTCTCAAAGATCGGATCTCGTTTGAAATATTAATTTAAAGTTTCAATTTTGCTCAATTAGAGGAAAACTCACCTAATATTTTGATGTCAAATGCTTCTATTTTAAATTTCATGGACATCCGAGCTCGTTTGAAACATTAATTTCAAGTTTCAATTTTACACAATCAGAGGAAAACCCACCTAATATTTTGATCTCAAATGCTTCAAATTTAAATTTCACAAAGATCAGAGCTTGTTTGAAATATTAATTTAAAGTTTCAGTTTTGCTAAATCAAAGGAAAACCCACCTAATATTTTGATGTCAAATGCTTCCAACTTAAATTTCACAAAGTTCCAAGCTCGTTTGACATATTAAGTTAAGGTTTCAATTTAGCTCCCGGACGTGAAGCATGCAACAAAAAAGTTTCACTTTTGCACAATCAGAGGAAAACCCACCTAATATTTTGATGTCAAATGCTTGCATTTAAAATTTCAACAACATTGGAGCTCATTTGAAATATTAATTTAAACTTTCAATTTTGCTCAATCAAAGGAAAACCCACCTAATATTTTGATGTCAAATGCTTCTGCTTTGA
The DNA here is from genome assembly GCA_018584345.1 of Thuja plicata. NCBI lineage: Eukaryota > Viridiplantae > Streptophyta > Pinopsida > Cupressales > Cupressaceae > Thuja > Thuja plicata. The sequence goes on from MU227040.1 coordinate 3,213,061, forward strand.
ATTTCAGGAAGATCCAAGCTCATTTGAAATATTAATTTAAAGTTTAAATTTTACACAATCAGAGGAAACCCCACCTAATATTTTAATGTCAAATGCTTCCATTTTAAATTTCACGAATATCGGATCTTGTTTAAAATATTAACTTAAAGTTTCAATTTTTCTCAATCAGAGGAAAACCCACCTAATATTTTGATGTCAAATGCCTCTAGATTAAATTTCACGGAGATCCGAGCTCGTTTGAAATATTAATTTCAAGTTTCAATTTTACACAATCAGTGGAAAACACACCTAATATTATGATGTCAAATGCTTCCAATTTAAATTTCACGAAGATCGGAGCAATTTTATATATTAATTTAAAGTTTCAATTTTTCTCAAAGGAAAACCCTCCTAATATTTTCATGTCAAATGCTTCAATTTTAAATTTCATGAATATCCAAGCTTGTTTGGAATATTAATTTAAATTTTCAATTTTTCTCCCAGATGTAAAACGTGTCACAAAAAAGTTTTAATTTTGCCCAATCAGAAGAAAACCCACCTAATATTTTGATGTCAAATGCCTCCATTTTAAATTTCATGAACATCAAAGCTCGATTGTTATATTAATTTAAACTTTCAATTTTGCTCAATTAGAGGAAAACCCACCTAATGTTTTGGTGTCAAATGCTTCCATTTTAAATTTCACAAAGATCGGATCTCATTTGAAATTTTATTTTAAAGTTTCAATTTTTATAAATCAGAGGAAAACCACCTAATATTTTGATGTCAAATGCTTCCATTTTAAATTTCACGAAGATCGGAGCTCGTTTGAAATATTAATTTAAAGTTTCAATTTTGCTGAATCAGAGGAAAACCCACCTAATATTTTGATGTTAAATGCATCCATTTTAAAATTCACGAACATCAAAGCTTGTTTGAAATATTAATTTAAAGTTTCAATTTTGCTCAATCAGAGGAAAACCCACCTTATATTTTGATGTCAAATGCTTCTATTTTTAATTTCACAGAGTCTGAGCTCGTTTGAAATAATAATTTAAAGTTTCAATTTTACACAAATTCAAAGGAAAACCTACCTAATATTTTAATGTCAAATGCTTCCATTTTAAATTTCATGAAGATCGAATCTCGTTTGAAATATTAATTTAAATTTTCAATTTTTCTCTATTAGAGGACAAACCCACCTAATATTTTGATCTCAAATGCCTATATTTTAAATTTCACGGAGATCTAAGCTTGTTTGAAATATTAATTTGAAAGTTTCTTTAATTTCTAGGAATTAAAGAAGTCCTTGACAGCAAGGAAAGATTTGGCCAAACAAATGAATGACACTCATTATCAGGAAGAGGACACCACAAATCTATTTCAGAATGGAGATTCTATTGAGAGTGATGCAGCGATAGCAGATCTACTAGAAAAGAATAGTGCACTATGTGAAGAAGTCAGAAACTTAAAAAAGGAACAAGAAGCCCAATCAATAAGAATGTGTGAAGTTGTTGAACAGAAAAAACAAAGTCGAAGATGATGAGGCTATGGTAGAAGAAGACAAAAGAATGTTGACTATCAAACTTGATGAAAGAACAAATAATGTACAAACAATGACAGTCAATCAAGTTGACATGGAAAATAAACTGCTACTTGTGAATCAGGAGATCAGGAGGAAAGACTTGGAGATTGTAAATCTTAGATCTGAGAACAGTCAGTTGAAAGATGAATTGAGATCTGAGAAAGAACTTAACAATAGATTGAATGATCCCAATACATCTTTAAGCTACTTTGAACAACTAGTGGAAGCATCAAGAAGACCTAAAGATTCTTCTGGATTAGGTCACACTAAAAAACATACAACCACTAAAGAAGGAGAATTATCTAAGACGAGTGAAAGAAGCTATGAAAAAACAAGAAACAACAAACCTATTTTCCACCACTGTGGGAAACCAGGTCATACAACAAACATTTGTCGAAGCAAAAATGGTAAGTCCAATCCTAAAACTAACTTTAATGGTTATTTCTTTAACTATTATAAGTTTGGACATCAAGCATGTGAATGTAAGTCAAAGGCAAGCAATGCACCTTCCACACCTAAATTCAATGGTAATTTTTATAACTGTCAGAAATATGGTCATAGAGCACAAGATTGCAGATCTAAAGGTAAATAGCAATGGACATCAAAGGCACAAGAGAAATAACCAAGAAAAGGCAATACTTACAATTGGGACTACAACACATGGCATAGTTATCATTATTGTGGTGAGTATGGACATGTTCCAGAAAACTACATAAGGACACATTTCAGATGAAAGTCTAAAAGTTTGGTGAATGGAAGCCTAGTTTGTAACGGTTGTCTTAAAATTAGTCATACAAGGAAAGATTGTAAGACTAGGGTACTTGCTCCTACTGTTGAGAAGATTAGAGCATAGATGAATAGACATGGGTTAAGAAATATGAACCATGCAGCAGTGAAGCTAGTGCACCTGAGGTCACCCAATCTAATGGATCAGGTGATCACATTACTCCAACTAAGCAAAAGAGGTATGTAAGAAATTACATCTAAAATTCTTATCTTACATCAATTCCTAACATGAAATATGCCAAAGTCCATATTTGCATATGTTAAGATGCACCAGGAAACTTTTTGAAGATAAAAATTCTGAGAAGAGCTAATTGCACTACAGGTGTCGAGCACCATTCGTGGACACTAAGGTCGAGTTCTTTAGTGTGTGTCAAGTTTGTTGGCCAAGTAACTTCTGTGATGGTCGAGTTTAGTGAGCTGAGTGGGATGCAAGTTAGAAAGCCAAGGATAGCTGGCTTACACTAACTCAATGGGAAAAACATTTATTGCTTACCTACCTTGACCTCTTGAATTCTATAAAGGATGAGCAGTTTACTCTTCATTTTTACCTTGTGATTTTCACTATTTACAGAGTGATTGAAGAAGTTGCAGAATTGATCTTAACAAAATTAGCATCGAAGATTTTGTCAGTGTGTCATCGGCAATCCTAAGGTGAACAGTACGAAGTGCTACTTTTTGAGGTACTCTATTCTTCATTTTTCATACCCTAATTTCAAGATTATGGCTGCAAGCTCTTCCACACCAGTCAAAAGTATAGAGGAAGAACAAGAGAAAATTCAGTTAGTACAGAATGATGAATGTACACCTCTCAATTTTTGAGCCATTCCTGAAAGTGTGATTCAGAGTGATCTGATCTGAGCTCTCTCATCCATTCCACCCAAGGTACTTATGATCCATGATGTAAGATCTTGTTACATGGTTAAAATTGGTGAAGTAGGTGATAGTGAATTGAGAAAATCCTACAGCAAATTGTGTGTTGATGGAGTTTTGAAGGGAGAATTCAAACATTTAGCTGACAAAAGGTTAACTCATGCCCTAGATTTCCCACAAGGTTTCAAAGATGAATGGATTAAGGTCATACTTAGGTGAGTTCATGTTATGTGTATGTGGTTGGATAATGGACCAGTCAAGATAACTAAAAACATGATTCATCAAGTGACTGGATATCCTATTGTTAACGGGAAATGGACAATGAGAGATAACAGTAAATTGGAAATTACACTGAACACTAGAGTCATATGGAACAATAGAGGTATGACTATCTCTATAATTAAAGACCTAGAACTTGATTTTGGAGTAAGAGTAATCACACATAAGTTCTATCAGTCGAGTCGACTGGATAGTGTTCCTTGTATAGCCATTGACCAAGCATGGAAGATTGTTAAGAAGAATCATACATATGATCTTGCCGAGCTACAGCTAACACAACTAGCTGAGAACTTAGCATCAATCAGAAAAGCTAAGAGCTCATCATGTAAGTTTGGTTCCTTACTAGTCTGCATATTTTTCTACATTCAGAATACATTTCCTACATTGGGAGATATTGTTTGGAAAAAGGATAGACCCATTACAGTTCAGATAAGTGAATGTATTGAGAAATTAGGAAATAATTTCAATAGCGTTATGGGGAGCTATTTTGTGGAATTTAAAAAGAGAATGAGATTAAGGGCTAGGATTCCTAGATCACTAGTGGAGAAGCACTATGAAGAAATTTGGTTTTTAGTTGATACAGATCACACATATATCCAGGCTGTGACACCTAGGGTAGCATGTTTAGAATCATTTACCTATGAAATTAACATTGATGAAGCATCAGTAGACATCATTGCACTCCTAGCCAAGGCAATTGATACTACAGAAAAAAGATTTGGTAATTTTGATGAAGAAAAATTAAAAAATTTCAAGAATTTTAAAGGAGGGAACCATGGAGAGAAAAAGGAAGAAGATTGTGAAAAATCTAAAGAAAATGGTTGGTTTGAATAGTGATGAAGAACCTGAGGATGTACCTTTAGGCCTATCCACTAGACAAGGAGAAGATATATCTACAGAAGAGGAAGTCAGTGCATCTGAGGAGATCACTGAGAAAGCTAAGGGTAAGAAATCAGCAACTGTCATAGTAACCAAGCCGAGTAAAGCTAAACCTAAGGTTACACCTCCTAAAGCTAATAATCTGAGGACTAGAGCATCTACTATTACTTCTCCAGCAGTACAAACAAAAGTGTATGGAAAGAAGAAGGTTGGGGAAAGCAGTTCTGGAAAGAAAGCTAAAATTGCTCCTCAGGTTGAGAAAAGTAAACCAGTAAAGAGACCAAGGAGGAAACTACACTTGGAGACAGATAGTGATGACGAAAATAATGAGATTGATGAACCCAGCAACATACCGACATCACAATTCAACAAACCAGCTAATATTGATGAGGTATGTATTAATTTGAGAAATCAAAGAGGGTTAGCTACTTTCAAATTCATTAAGTATGAGAAATTGAGTATTGGAGACAAGCATAAAGTTCAGGAAGCACTTTTAGATATGATGATTACTTTTAAGTTAACTCCTACAGAGATAGGAAACCATGTGTTGAATAAATTATATGAGTTTCTGTAGAGTAAATGGGAATTTGCACTTACTACAGAGAGACAGATCAGGGAAGGTACTTTAGCCAAAGTGATACCTGAGTTGACATCAAAATAGCAAGCAAAATTCATTGAGGAATATAAGAATAGGTTTGTTCCTAAGCTTAGAGGTTATACTGTATTGAAAAATGATATTGAATGATTAGTACAGCAGAGTACTAGGATTTGGAAGGAAATATTTGGACATAATCAAAAGAAAACCCACCAAATATTTTAATGTCAAATGCTTCCATTTTAAATTTCACAAAGATTGGATCTCGTTTGAAATATTAATTTAAATTTTTAATTTTGCTCAATCAGAGGAAAACCCACCTAATATTTTGATGTCAAATACTTCTATTTTAAATTTCATGAAAATACGAGCTCATTTGAAACATAAATTTCAAGTTTCTATTTTACACAATCAGAGCAAAACCCACCTAATATTTTGATGTCAAATGCTTCCAATTTAAATTTCACAAAGATCGAAGACCGTTTGAAATATTAATTTAAAGTTGCAATTTTTCTCAATCAGACAAAAACCCACCTAATATTTTGATGTCAAATGCTTCCATTTTAAATTTCATGAAGATCTGAGCTCCTTTGAAATATTAAGTTATAGTTTCAATTTTGCTCCCAGATGTGAAACGTGCAACAAAAAAGTTTCAATTTTGCACAATCAGAGGAAAACCCACCTAATATTTTGATGTCAAATGCTTCCATTTTAAATTTAACGAACATTGCAGCTCATTTTAAATATTAATTTAAACTTTCAATTTTGCTCAATCAGAGGAAAACCCACATAATATTTTCATGTCAAAGGCTTCTATTTTGAATTTCATGGAGATTCGAGCCCATTTGAAATATTAATTTAAATTTTCAATTTTACAAAATCAGAGGAAAACCCACCTAATATTTTAATGTCAAATTCTTTGATTTTAAATTTCACGAAGATTAGATCTCTTTTGAAATATTAATTTGAAGTTTCAATTTTGCTCAATTAGAGGAAAACCCACCTAATATTTTGATGTCCAATGCCTCTATTTAAAATTTCATGGAGACCCGAGCTTGTTTGAAATATCAATTTCAAGTTTCAAATTTACACAATCAGTGGAAAACCCACCTAATATTTTGATGTCAAATGCTTCCAATTTAAATTTCACGAAGATCGAAGCTCACTAGAAATATTAATTTAAAGTTTCAATTTTTCTCAATTAGAGGAAAGCCCACCTACTATTTTGATGTCAAATGCTTCCATTTTAAATTTCACAAAGATCCAAGCTCATTTCGAATATTAATTTAATGTTTCAATTTTTCTCCCAGACGTAAAATGTTTCACAAAAAAGTTTCAATTTTGTACAATCAGAGGAAAACCCACCTAATATTTTCATTTCAAATGCTTGTATTTTAAATTTCATGAACATCAGAGGTCGTTTGAAATATTAATTTAAATATTTAATTTTGCTCAATCAGAGGAAAACCCACCTAATATTTTGATGTCAAATGCTTCTATTTTAAATTTCATGGAGATTCGGGCTCGTTTGAAATATTAATATAAAGTTTCAATTTTATACAATCAGAGGAAAACCCACCTAATATTTTAATGTCAAATGCTTCCATTTTAAATTTCACCAAGATCAGATCTCATTAGAAATATTAATTTAAAGTTTTAATTTTGCTCAATCAAAGGAAAACCCACCAAATATTTTGATGTCAAATGCTTCTATTTTAAAGTTCATGGAGATCTAAGCTCGTTTGAAACATTAATTTCAAGTTTCAATTATACACAATCAGAGGAAAACCAACCTAATATTTTGATGTCAAATGCTTCCAATTTAAATTTCACGAAGATCGGAGCTCGTTTGAAATATTAATTTAAAGTTTCAATTTTTCTCAATCAAAGGAAAACCCACCTAATATTTTGATGTCAAATGCTTCCATTTTAAAATTCACGAAGATCCAAGCTCATTTGAAATATTAAGGTAAATTTTCAATTTTGCTCCCAGACGTTAAACGTGCAACAAAAAAGTTTCCATTTTGCACAATCAGAGGAAAACCCACCTAATATTTTGATATCAAATGCTTCCATTTTAAATTTCATGAACATTGGAGCTCGTTTGAAAAATTAATTTAAACTTTCAATTTTGCTCAATCAGAGGAAAACCCACCTAATATTTTGATGTTGAACGCTTCTATTTTGAATTTCATGAAGATCCGAGCTCTTTAAATTTTTAATTTAAAGTTTTAGTTTTACACAATCAGAGGAAAACCCACCTAACATTTTAATGTCAAATGCTTCCATTTTAAATTTCATGAATATTAGATCTCGATTGAAATACTAATTGAAAGTTTCAATTTTGTTCAATCAAAGGAAAATCCACCTAATATCTTGATGTCAAATGCCTCTATTTTAAATTTCATGGAGATCCGAGCTCATTTCAAATATTAATTTCAAGTTTCAATTTTACACAATCAGTTGAAAACCCACCTATTATTTTTATGTCAAATGCTCCAAATTTAAATTACACGAAGATCAGAGCTCATTTGAAATATTAATTTAAAGTTTCAATTTTTCTCAATCAGAGGAAAACCCACCTAATATTTTGATGTCAAATGCTTCCATTTTAAATTTCATGAAGATCCAAGCTCGATTGGAATATTAATTTAAAGCTTCAATTTTTCTCCCAGACATAAAATGTGTCACAAAAAAGTTTCAATTTTGCACAATAAGAGGAAAACCCACCTAATATTTTGATGTCAAATGCTTCCATTTTGAATTTCAAGAACATCAGAGCTCGTTAGAAATATTAATTTAAACTTTCAATTTAGCTCAATCAGAGGAAAACCCACCTAATATTTTGATGTCAAATGCTTCTATTTAAAATTTCACGGAGATTTGAGCTCATTTGAAATATTAATTTAAAGTTTCAATTTTACACAATCAGAGGAAAACCCACCTAATATTTTAATGTCAAATGCTTCAATTTTAAATTTCATGAAAATCGGATCTCATTTGAAATATTAATTTAAAGTTTCAATTTTGCTTAATCAGAGGAAAACCCACCTAATATTTTGATGTCAAATGCTTCTATTTTAAATTTCATTCAGATCCGAGCTCATTTGAAAAATTAATTTCTAGTTTAAATTTTACACAATCAGAGGAAAACCAACCTAATATTTTAATGTCTGATGCTTCAAATTTAAATTTCACGAAGATCAGAGCTCATTTGAAATATTAATTTAAAGTTTCAATTTTGCTCAATCAGAGGAAAAGCCACCTAATATTTTGATGTCAAATGCTTCCATTTTAAATTTCACGAAGATCTGAGCTTGTTTCAAATATTAAGTTAAAGTTTCAATTTTTCTCCCGGACATTAAATGTGCAACAACAAAGTTCCAATTTTGCACAATTAGAGGAAAACCCACCTATTAGTTTGATATCAAATGCTTCCATTTTAAATTTCATGAACATCGGAGCTCGTTTGAAATATTAATTTAAACTTTCAATTTTGCTCAATCAAAGGAAAACCCACCTAATATTTTGATGTCAAATGCTCCTATTTTTAATTTCACAGAAATCAGAGCTCATTTGAAATATTAAATTAAAATTTCAATTTTACACAATCAGAGAAAAACCCCACCTAATATTTTAATGTCAAATGCTTCTATTTTAAATTTCATGAAGATCGGATCTCGTTTTAAATATTAATTTAAAGTTTCAATTTTGCTTAATCAGAGGAAAACCCACTAATATTTTGATGTCAAATACTTCTATTTTAAATTTCACAGAGATCCGAGCTTGTTTGAAACATTAATTTAAAGTTTCAATTTTACATAATCAGAGGAAAACCCACCTATTATTTTGATCTCAAATGCTTCCAATTTAAATTTCATGAAGATCAGAGCCCGTTTGAAATATTAATTTAAAGTTTCAATTTTGCTCAATCAGAGGAAAACCCACCTAACATTTTGATGTCAAATGCTTCCATATTAAATTTAACGAAGATCTAACCTCATTTGTAATATTAAGTTAAACTTTTAATTTTGCTCCCGGACGTGATACGTGCAACAAAAAAGTTTCAATTTTGCACAATCAGAGGAAAACCCACCTAATATTTTGATTTCAAATGCTTCCAATTTAAATTTCACGAAGAGCGGAGCTCATTTAAAATATTAATTTAAAGTTTCAATTTTTCTCAATCAGAGGAAAGACCACCTAATATTTTGATGTCAAATGCTTCCATTTTAAATTTCACGAAGATCCCAGCTCGTTTGAAATATTAAGTTTAACTTTCAATTTTGCTCCCGGATGTGAAACGTGCAGCAAAAAAGTTTCAATTATGCACAATGAGAGGAAAACCAGCCTAATATTTTGATGTCAAATGCTTCTATTTTGATTTTCAAAGAGATCTTAGCTCATTTGAAATATTAATTTCAAGTTTCAATTTTACACAATCAGAGGAAAATGCACCTAATATTTTGATGTCAAATGCTTCCAATTTAAATTTCACAAAGATCGGAGCTCATTTGAAATATTAATTTAAAGTTTCAATTTTACTCAAACAGAGGAAAACCCACCTAATATTTTGATGTCAAATGCTTACATTTTAAATTTCACGAAGATCCAAGCTCATTTGAAATATTCAGTTAAAGTTTCAATTTTGCTCCCGGACGTGAAACATGCAACCAAAAAGTTTCAATTTTGCACAATCAAAGGAAAACCCACCTAATATTTTGATGTCAAATGCTTCCATTTTGAATTTTAGGAACATCAGAGCTTGTTTGAAATATTAATTTAAACTTTCAATTTTTCTCAATCATAGGAAAACCCACCTAATATTTTTATATCAAATGCTTCTATTTTGAATTTCATGGAGATCTGAGCTCGTTTAAAATATTAAGTTAAAGTTTCAATTTTACACAATCAGAGGAAAACCCACCTAATATTTTAATATCAAATGCTTCCATTTTAAATTTCACGAAGATTGGATCTCGTTTGAAATATTAATTTAAAGTTTAAATTTTTCTCAATCAGAGGAAAACCCACCTAATATTTTGATGCCAATTGGCTCTATTTTAAATTTCATGGAGATCCGAGCTCATTTGAAATATTAATTTCAAGTTTACATTTTACAAAATCAGTGGAAAACCCACCTAATATTTTGATGTCAAATACTTCCAACTTAAATTTCACAAAGATCGGAGCTCATTTGAAATATTAATTTAAAGTTTCAATTTTGCTCAATCAGAGGAAAACCCACCTAATATTTTGATGTCAAATGCTTCCACTTTAAATTTCATGAAGATCCAAGGTTATTTGGAATATTAATTTAAAGTTTCAATTTTGCTCCCGGACGTAAAATGTGTCACAAAAAATTTTCATTTTGGCACAATCAGAGGAAAACCCACCTAATATTTTGATGTCAAATGCTTCCATTTTAAATTTCATGAACATTGGAGCTCATTTGAAATATTAGTTTAAACTTTCAATTTTTTCTCAATCAGACAAAAACCTACCTAATATTTTGATGTCAAATGCTTCTATTTTAAATTTCATGAAGATCCGAGCTCGTTTGAAATATTAAGTTAAAGTTTCAATTTTACACAATCAGAGGAAAACCCACCTAATATTTTAATGTCAAATGCTTCCATTTAAAATTTCATGAAGATCGGATCTGATTTAAAATATTAATTTAAAGTTTTAATTTTTCTCAATCAGAGGAAAACCCACCTAATATTTTGATGTCAAATGCTTGTATTTTAAATTTCATGGAGATCTGAGCTAGTTTGAAACATTAATTTCAAGTTTCAATTTTACACAATCAGAGGAAAACCCACCTAACATTTTGATGTCAAATGCTTCTAATTTAAATTTCATGAAGATCGCAGCTCGTTTGAAATTTTAATTTAAAGTTTTAATTTTACTCAATCAAAGGAAAACCCACCTAATATTTTAATGTCAAATGATTACGCTTTAAATTTCACGAAGATCCAAGCTTGTTTGGAATATTAATTTAAACTTTCAATTTTGCTCTCGGACGTAAAACCTGTCACAAAAAATTTTCAATTTTGCACAATCAGAGGAAAACCTACCTAATATTTTGATGTCAAATGCTTCCATTTTAAATTTCATGAAGATCAGAGCTTGTTTGAAATATTAATTTAAACTTTCAATTTTTCTCAATCAGAGGAAAACCCACCTAATATTTTGATATAAAATGCTTCTATTTTAAATTTCACAGAGATCCAAGCTTGTTTGAAATATTAATTTAAAGTTTCAATTTTACACAATCAAAGGAAAACCCACCTAATATTTTAATGTCAAATGCTTCCATTTTAAATTTCATGAAGATTAGATCTCGTTTGAAATATTAATTTAAAGTTTCAATTTCGCTTAATTTAGAGGAAAACCCACCTAATATTTTGATGTCAAATGCTTCTAATTTAAATTTCATGTAGATTCAAGCTCATTTGAAACATTAATTTCAAGTTTCAATTTTACATAATCAGAGGAAAACCCACCTAATATTTTGATGTCAAATGCTTCCAATTTAAATTTCACGAAGATCAGAGCTCGTTTGAAATATTAATTTAAAGTTTCAATTGTGCTCAATCAAAGGTAAAGCCACCTAATATTTTGATGTCAAATGCTTCCATTTTAAATTTCACGAAGATCCGAGCTCATTTGAAATATTAAGTTAAAGTTTTAATTTTTCTCCCGGACGTGAAATGTGCAACCAAAAAGTTTCAATTTTGCGCAATCAGAGGAAATCCCACCTAATTTTTTGATTTCAAATGCTTTCACTTTAATTTTCATGATCATCAGAGCTTGTTTGAAATATTAATTTAAACATTTAATTTTGCTCCATCAAAGGAAAACCCACCTAATATTTTGATGTCAAATGCTTCTATTTTGAATTTATTGGACATCTGAGCTCGTTTTAAATATTAATTTAAAGTTTCAATTTTACACAATCAGACGAAAACCCGCCTAGTATTTTAATGTCAAATGCTTGCATTTTAAATTTCACAAAGATCAGATCTCATTTGATACATTAATTTTATGTTTCAATTTTTCTCAATAAGAGGAAAACCCACCTAATATTTTGATGTTAAATGCCTCTATTTTAAATTTCACGGAGATCTGAGCTCATTTGAAATATTAACTTCAAGTTTCAATTTTACACAATCAATGGAAAACCCACCTAATATTTTGATGTCAAATACTTCCAATTTAAATTTCATGAAGATCAGAGCTCGTTGGAAATATTAATTTAAGGTTTCAATTTTTCTCAATCATAGGAAAACCCTCCTAATATTGTGATGTCAAATACTTCCATTTTAAATTTCACGAAGATCCAAGCTCATTTGGAATATTAATTTAAAGTTTTAATTTTTCTACTGGACGTAAAAATGTGTCACAAAATAGTTTCAATTTTGCACAATCAAAGGAAAAGCCACCTAATATTTTGATGTCAAATACTTCCATTTTAAATTTCATGAACATCAGAGCTTGTTTGAAATATTAATTTAAACTTTCAATTTTGCTCAATCAGAGGAAAACCCACCTAATATTTTGATGTAAAATGCTTCTATTTTGAATTTCACAGAGATCTGAACTCATTAGAAATATTAATTTAAAGTTACAACTTTACACAATCAGAGGAAAACCCACTTAATATTTTAATGTCTAATGCTTTCATTTTAAATTTCACGAAGATCAAATCTCATTTGAAATATTAATTTAAACTTTCTATTTTGCTCAATCAGTGGAAAACCCACATAATATTTTGATGTCAAATGCTTCTATTTTAAATTTCATGGAGATCCGAGCTCATTTAGAACATTAATTTCATGTTTCAATTTTACACCTTTAGAGGAAAAACTACCTAATATTTTGATGTCAAATGCTTCCAATTTAAATTTAACGAAGATCAGAGCTCGTTTGAAATATTAATTTAAAGTTTAAATTTTTCTCAATCAAAGGAAAACCAACCTAATATTTTGAAGTCAAATGCTTCCGTTTTAAATTTCTCAAAGATCCGAGCTTGTTTGAAATATTAAGTTAAAGTTTCAATTTTGCTCCCGGACGTGAAATGTGCAACAAAAAAGTTACAATTTTGCACAATCAGAGCAAACCCCACCTAATAGTTTGATGTCAAATGCTTCCATTTTAAGTTTAACGAACATCGGAGCTCATTTGAAATATTAATTTAAACATTCACAGAGATCCAAGCTCATTAGAAATATTAATTTAAAGTTTCAATTTTACACAATCAGAGGAAAACCCACCTAATATTTTAATGTCAAATGCCTCCATTTTAAATTTCACGAAGATCGGATATCGTTTGAAATATTAATTTAAAGTTTCAATTTTGCTCAATCAGAGGAAAACCCACCTAATATTTTGATGTCAAATGCCTCTATTTTAAATTTCATGGAGATCTGAGCTTATTTGAAATATTAATTTCAAGTTTCAATTTTACACAATAAGCGGAAAACCCACCTAATATTTTGATGTCAAATGCTTCCAATTTAAATTGCATTAAGATCAAAGCTCATTTGAAATATTAATTTAAAGCTTCAATTTTGCTCAATCAGAGGAAAACCCACCTAATATTTTAATGTCAAATGCCTCCATTTTAAATTTCATGAAAATCCAAGCTTGTTTTGAATATTAATTTAAAGTTTCAATTTTGCTACCAGACGTAAAACCTGTCACAAAAAATTTTCAATTTTGCACAATCAGTGGAAAAGCCACCTAATATTTTGATGTCAAATGCTTCCATTTAAAATTTCACAAACATCAGAGCTCATTTGAAATATTAATTTAAAGTTTCAATTTTACAGAATCAGAGGAAAACCCACCTAATATTTTAAAGTCAAATGCTTCCATTTCAAATTTCATGAAGATTGGATCTCATTTGAAATATTAGTTTAAAGATTCAATTTTGATCAATCATAGGAAAACCCACCTAATATTTTGATGTCAAATGCTTTTATTTTAAAGTTCATTGAGTTCTGAGCTCGTTTCAAACATTAATTTCAAGTTTCAAATTCACACAATCAGAGGAAAACCCACCTAATATTTTGATGTCAAATGCTTCCAATTTAAATTTCACGGAGATCAGAGCTTGTTTGAAATATTAATTTAAAGTTTTAATTTCACACAATCAAAGTAAAACCCACCTAATATTTTGATGTCAAATGCTTCCATTTTAAATTTCACAAAGATCCAAGCTTGTTTGAAATATTAAGTTAAACTTTCAATTTTTCTCTCAGACGTGAAATGTGTAACAAAAAAGTTTCAATTTTGTACAATCAGAGGAAAACCCACCTAATATTTTGATGTCAAATGCTTCCATTTTGAATTTCATGAACATCAGAGCTCGTTTGAACTTTTAATTTTTCTCAATCAGAGGAAAACCCACCTAATATTTTGATGTCAAATGCTTCTATTTTTAATTTCACAGAGATCTAAGCTCGTTTGAAATATTAATTTAAAGTTTCAATTTTACACATTTAGAGGAAAATTGACCTAATATTTTAATGTCAAATGCCTCTATTTTAAATTTCATAGAGATCCGAGCTCGTTTGAAATATTAATTTCAATTTTTAGTTTTACACAATCAGTGGAAAACCCACCTAATATTTTTACGTCAAATGCTTCCAATTTAAATTTCACGAAGATCGGAGCTTGTTTGAAATATTAATTTAAAGTCTCAATTTTGCTCATTCAGAGGAAATCCCAACTAATATTTTGATGTCAAATGCCTCCATTTTAAATTTCATGAATATCCAAGCTCATTTGGAATATTAATTTAAAGTTTCAATTTTGCTGCTAGACGTAAAACATGTCACAAAAAAGTTTCAATTTTGCACAATCAAAGGAAAACCCACCTAATATTTTGATGTCAAATGCTTCAATTTTAATTTTCACGAACATCACAGCTCATTTGAAATGTTAATTTAAATTATTAATTTTGCCTAATCAGAGAAAAACCCACCTAATATTTTGATGTCAAATGCTTCTATTTTAAATTTCATAGAGATCTGAGCTCGTTTGAAATATTTATTTAAAGTTTCAATTTTACACAATCAAAGGAAAACCAACCTAATATTTTAATGCCAAATGCTTCCATTTTAAATTTCACAAAGATCAGATCTCGTTTGAAATATTAATTTAAAGTTTCAAATTTCCTCAATTAGAGGAAAACCCACCTAGTCTTTTGATGTCAAATGCTTCTATTTTAAATTTCATGGAGATCCGAGCTTGTTTGAAACATTAATTTCAAGTTTCAATTTTACACAATCAGAGCAAAACCTAATATTTTGATGTCAAATGCTTCCAATTTAAATTTCACGACGATCAGAGCTCATTTGAAATATTAATTTAAAGCTTCAATTTTGCTCAATCAGAGGAAAACCCACCTAATATTTTGATGTCAAATGCTTCCATCTTAAATTTCATGAAGATCCAAACTCCTTTGAAATATTTAGTTAAAGTTTCAATTTTGCTCCTAGACGTGAAACATGCAAGAAAAAAGTTTCAATTTTGCACAATCAGAGGAAAACCCATCTAATATTTTGATGTCAAATGCTTCCATTTTAAATTTCACAAACATCAGAGCTCATTTGAAATATTAATTTAAACTTTCAATTTTGCTAAATCAGAGGAAAACCCACCTAATATTTTGATATCAAATGCTTCTATTTTGAATTTCACTAAGATCTGAGCTCGCTTGAAATATTAATTTAAAGTTTCAATTTTACACAATCAGAGGAATACCCACCTAATATTTTAATGTCAAATCACTCCATTTTATATTTCAGGAAGATCAGACTCGTTTGAAATATTAATTTAAAATTTCAATTTTGCTCAATCAGAGGAAAACCCACCTAATGTTTTGATGTCAAATGCCTCTATTTTAAATTTCATGGAGATATGAGCTCGTTTGAAATATTAATTTCAACTTTCAATTTTACACAATCAGAGGAAAACCCACCTAATATTTTAATGTCAAATGCTTCCAATTTAAATTTCACAAAGATCAGAGCTCATTTAATATGTTAATTTAAAGTTTAAATAATGCTCGATCAGAGGAAAACCCACCTAATATTTTGATCTCAAATGGTTCTATTTTAAATTTCACGAAGATCCAAGCTCTTTTGGAATATTAATTTAAAGTTTAAATTTTTCTCTCGGACGTAAAACATGTCACAAAAAATTTTCAATTTTGCGGAATCAGAGGAAAACCAACGTAATATTTTGATGTCAAATGCTTCCATCTTAAATTTCACGAACATTGGAGCTCATTTGAAATATTAATTTAAACTTTAATTTTTTCTCTATCAGAGGAAAACCCACCTAATATTTTGATGTCAAATGATTCTATTTTAAATCTCATGGAGATACGAAATCATTTTAAATATTAATTTAAAGTTTCAATTTTACACAATCAGAGGAAAACCCAACTCATGTTTTAATGTCAAATGATTTCTTTTTAAATTTCACGAAGATTGGATCTCATTTGAAATAATAATTTAAAGTTTCAATTTTGCTCAATCAAAGGAAAACCCACCTAATATTTTGATGTCAAAAGCTTCTATTTTAAATTTCATGGAGATTCAAGCTCATTTGAAACATTAATTTCAAGTTTCAATTTTACACAATCAGAGGAAAACTCACCTAATACTTTTATGTCAAATGCTTCCAATTTAAATTTCTAAAAGACCGGAGCTCGTTTGAAATATTAATTTAAAGTTTCAATTTTGCTCAATCAAAGGAACACCCACCTAATATTTTGATGTCAAATGCTTCCATTTTTAATTTCACAAAGATCTGAGCTCGATTGAAATATCAAGTTAAAGTTTGAATTTTGCTCCCAGACATGAAACGTGCAACAAAAAAGTTTCAATTTTGCACAATCAGAGGAAAACCCACCTAATATTTTGATGTCAAATGCTTTTATTTTAAATTTCATGAACATCAAAGCTCATTTGAAATATTGATTTAAACTTTCAATTTTGCTCAATCAGAGGAAAACCCGCCTAATATTTGGATGTCAAATGCTTATATTTTGAATTTCACGGAGATCCAAGCTCGTTTGAAATATTAATTTAAAGTTTCAATTTTAAAAAATCAGAGGAATACTCACCTAATATTTTAATGTGAAATGCTTCCATTTTAAATTTCATGAAGATTATACTCATTTGAAATATTAATTTAAAGTTTCAATTTTGCTCAATTGGAGGAAAACCCACCTTATATTTTGATGTCAAATGCCTCTTTTTTAAATTTCATGGAGATCCAAGCTTGTTTGAAATTTTAATTTCAAGTTTCAATTTTACATAATCAGAGTAGAAACCCCAAATGCTTCTAGTTTAAATTCCATGAAGATAGAAGCTTGTTTGAAATATTAATTTAAAGTTTCAATTTTGCTCAGTCAGAGAAAAACCCATCTAATATTTTGATGTCAAATGCTTCTATTTTAAATTTCATGAACATCCAAGCTCATTTGGAATATTAATTTAAAGTTTCAATTTTGCTCCGAGACGTAAAACGTGTCACAAAAAAAATTCAATTTTTCACAGTCAGAGGAAAACCCAACTAATATTTTGATGTCAAATGGTTTGATTTTAAATTTCATGAACGTCAGAGCTCATTTGAAATATTAATTGAAACTTTCAATTTTGCTCAATCAAAGGAAAACCCACCAAATATGTTGATGTCAAATGCTTCTATTTTAAATTTCACGGAGATCCAAGCTCATTTGAAATACGAATTTAATGTTTCAATTTTACACAATCAGAGGAAAATCCACCTATTATTTTAATGTCAAATGCTTCCATTTTAAATTTCACGAAGATCAGATCTTCTTGGAAATATTAATTTAAAGATTCAATTTTTCTCAATCAGAGGAAAACCCACCTAGTATTTTGATGTCAAATGCTTCTATTTTAAATTTCATGGAGATCTGAGCTTGTTTGAAACATTAATTTAAAGTTTCAAACTTACACAATCGAAGGAAAACCCACATAATATTTTGATGTCAAATGCTTCCAATTTAAATTTCATGAAGATCAGAATTTGTTTGAAATATTAATTCAATTTTGCTCAATCAGAGGAAAACCCACCTAATATTTTGATGTCAAATGCTTTTATTTTCAATTTCATGGAGATCTGAGCTTGTTTGAAACATTAATTTCAAGTTTCAATTTTACACAATTAGAGGAAAACCCACCTAATATCTTGATGTCAAATGCTTCTATTTTAAATTTCACAGAGATCCGACCTTGTTTGAAATATTAATTTCAAGTTTCAATTTTACACAATCAGTGGAAAACCCACCTAATATTTTGATGTCAAATGCTTCCAATTTAAATTTCATGAAGATCGGAGCTCGTTTGAAATATTAATTTAAAGTTTCAATTTTTCTTAATTAGAGGAAAACCCACCTATTATTTTGATGTCAAATGCTTCCATTTTATATTTCCCCAAGATCCAAGCTCATTTAGAATATTAATTTAAAGTTTCAATTTTGCTCCCGAACATAATACGTGTCAAAAAAAGTTTCAATTTCGCATAATCAGAGGAAAACCAACCTAATGTTTTGATGTCAAATACTTCCATTTTAAATTTTATCAACATCAAAGCTCATTTGAAATATTAATTTAAACTCTCAATTTTGTTCAATCAGGGGAAAACCAACCTAATATTTTGATGTCAAATGCTTCTATTTTAAATTTCATGGAGATCCGACCTCGTTTGAAATATTAATTTAAAGTTTCAATTTTACACAACCAGTGGAAAGCCCAACTAATATTTTAATGTCAAATGCTTGCATTTTCAATTTCACAAAGATCGGATCTCGTTTGAAATATTAATTTAAAGTTTCAATTTTGCTCAATCAGAGGAAAACTAGCCTAATATTTTGATATATTAATTTAAAGTTTCAATTTTTCTCACGGACCTAAAATGTGTCACAAAAAAGTTTCAATTTTGCACAATCAGAGGAAAACCCACCTAATATTTTAATGTCAAATGCTTCCATTTTAAATTTCACGAAGGTCAAATCTTGTTTGAAATATTAACTTAAAGTTTCAATCTTGCTCAATCAGAGGAAAACCCAGCTAATATTATGATGTCAAATGCTTCCAATTTAAATTTCACGAAGATCAGAGCTCATTTGAAATTCAATTTAAACTTTCAATTTTGCTCAATCAGAGGAAAACCCACCTAATATTTTCATGTCAAATGCTTCCATTTTAAATTTTACGAAGATCCAAGCTCGTTTGGAATATTAATTTAAAGTTTCAATTTTGCTACCGGACGTAAAACATGTCACAAAAAAGTTTTAATTTTGCACAATCAGAGGAAAACCCACCTAGTATTTTGATGTCAAATGCCTCTATTTTAAATTTCATGAACATCAAATCTTTTTTGATATATTAATTTAAAATTTCAATTTTGCTCAATTGGAGGAAAACCCACCTAATGTTTTCATGTCAAATGCTTCTATTTTAAATTACACGGGGATCCGAACTCGTTTCAAATATTAATTTAAAGTTTCATTTTTACATAATCAGAGGAAAACCCACCTAATATTTTAATGTCAAATGCTTCCATTTTAAATTTTACAAAGATCGGAGCTCGTTTGAAATATTAATTTAAAGTTTCAATTTTTCTAAATCAGAGGAAAACCCACCTAATATTTTGATGTCAAATGCTTCCATTTTAAATTTCACAAAGATCGGAGCTCATTTGAAATATTAATTTAAAGTTTTAGTTTTGCTCAATTAGAGGAAAACCCACCTAATATTTTGATGTTAAATGCTTCCATTTTAAATTTCATGAACATCAGAGCTCATTTGAAATATTAATTTAAAGTTTCAATTTTGCTCAATCAGAGGAAAACCCACCTTATATTTTGATGTCAAATGCTTCTGTTTTGAATTTTACGGAGATCTGAGCTCGTTTGAAACATTAATTTCAAGTTTCAATTTTACACAATCTGAGGAAAACCCACCTAATATTTTGATGTCAAATGCTTCCAATTTAAATTTCATGAAGATCGGAGCTCGGTTTAAATATTAATTTAAAGTTTCAATTTTTCTTAATCAGAGGAAAACCCACCTAATATTTTGATGTGAAATGCTTCCAATTTAAATTTCACTAAGATCCAAGCTCATTGGAAATATTAAGTTAAAGTTTCAAATTTACACAATCAGAGGAAAACCCACCTAATATTTTAATGTCAAATTTTTCCATTTTAAATTTCATGAAGATCGGATCTCATTTGAAATATTAATTTAAAGTTTCAATTTTTCTCAATTAGAGAAAAACCCACCTAATATTTTGATGTCAAATACCTCTATTTTAAATTTCACAAAGATCCGAGCTCATTTGAAATATTAATTTCAAGTTTCAATTTTACATGATCAGTGTAAAACCCACCTAATATTTTGATGTCAAATGCTTCCAATTTAAATTTCACAAAGATTAGAGCTCGTTTGAAATATTAATTTAAAGTTTAAATTTTGCTCAATCAGAGGAAAACCCACCTAATATTTTGATGTCAAATGCTTCCATTTTAATTTTTAGGAAGATCCAAGCTTATTTGGAATATAAATTTAAAGTTTCAATTTTTCTTTCGGATGTAAAACGTGTCACAAAAAAGTTTGAATTTTGCACAATCAGAGGAAAACCCACCTATAAATTTGATGTCAAATGCTTCAATTTTAAATTTCATGAAGATCACATCTCGTTTGAAATATTAATTTAAAGTTTCAATTTTGCTCTATCAGAGGAAAACACACCTTATATTTTGATGTCAAATGCTTCTATTTTGAATTTCACAAAGATCTGAGCTCATTTGAAACATTAATTTCAAGTTTCAATTTTACACAATCAGAGGAAAACCAACCTAATATTTTGATGTCAAATGCTTCCAATTTAAATTTCATGAAGATCGGAGCTCGGTTGAAATATTAATTTAAAGTTTCAATTTTTCTCAATCAGAGGAAAACCCACCTAATATTTTTATGTGAAATGCTTCCATTTTAAATTTAACTAAGATCCAAGCTCTTTTGAAATATTAAGTTAAAGTTTCAATTTTACACAATCAGATGAAAACCCACCTAATATATTAATGTCAAATTTTTCCATTTTAAATTTCATGAAGATCAGATCTCATTTAAAATATTAATTTAAATTTTTTATTTTGCTCAATAAGATGGAAAACCCACCTAATATTTTGATGTCAACTACCTCCATTTCAAATTTCACGGAGATCCAAACTCGTTTGAAATATTAATTTCAAGTTTCAATTTTACACAATCAGAGGAAAACCCACCTAATATTTTGATGTCAAATGCTTCCAATTTAAATTTCACAAAGATCAGAGCTCGTTTGAAATATTAATTTAAAGTTTCAATTGTGCTCAATCAGAGGAAAACCCACCTAATATTTTTATGTCAAATTCTTCCATTTTAAACTTCATGAAGATTCAAGCTCGTTCAAAATATTAAGTTAAAGTTTCAATTTCGCTCCCAGACGTGAAACAAGAAAAAAAAAGTTTTGATTTTGCACAATCAGGGGAAAACCCACCTAATATTTTGATGTCAAATACTTCCATTTTAGATTTCACCAACATCAGAGCTCATTTGAAATATTAATTTAAACTTTCAATTTTTCTCAATCAAAGGAAAACCCACCTAATATTTTGGTGTCAAATGCTTCTATTTTGGATTTCACGGAGATCCAAGCTTGTTTGAAATATTAATTTAAAGTTTCAATTTTACACAATCAGAGGAAAACCCACCTAATATTTTAATGTCAAATGCTTCCATTTTAAATTTCACAAAGATCAGATCTTGTTTGAAATATTAATTTAAAGTTTCAATTTTACTCAATCAGAGGAAAACCCACCTAATAATTTGATGTCAAATGCCTCTATTTTAAATTTCACAGAGATCCGAGCGGGTTTGAAATATTAATTTCAAGTTTCAATTTTACACAATCAGTTGAAAACCCACCCAATATTTTGATTTCAAATGCTTCAAATTTAAATTTATCAAAGATCGGAGCTCGTTTGAAATATTAATTTAAAGTTTCAATTTTGCTCAATCAGAGGAAAACCCACCTAATATTTTGATGTCAAATGCTTCCATTTTAAATTTTACAAAGATTCATGCTCGATTGGAATATTAATTTAAAGTTTCAATTTTGCTCCTGCAAGTAAAACGTGTAACAAAAAAGTTTCAATTTTGTACAATCAGAGGAAAACTCACCTAATATTTTGATTTCAAATGCTTCGATTTCAAATTTCATGAACATCAGAGCTTGTTTGAAATATAAATTTAAACTTTCAAATTTTCTCAATAAGAGCGAAACCCACCTAATATTTTGATGTAAAATGCCTCTATTTTAAATTTCACGGAGATCCGAGCTTGTTTGAAATATTATTTTAAAGTTTCAATTTTACACAATGAGAGGAAAATCCACCTAATATTTTAATGTCAAATGCTTCCATTTTAAATTTCACAAAGATCAGATTTTGTTTGAAATATTAATTTAAAGTTTCAAATTTGCTTAATTAGAGGAAAACCCACATAATATTTTGATGTCAAATGCTTCTATTTTAAATTTCATGTAGATCTGAGCTCGTTTGAAACATTAATTTCAAGTTACAATTTTGCACAATCTTAGGAAAACCTACCTAATATTTTGATGTCAAATGCTTCCAATTTAAATTTCATGAAGATCGGAGCTCGTTTGTAATATTAATTGAAAGTTTCAATTTTGCTCAATCAAAGGAAAACCTACCTAATATTTTGATGTCAAATGCTTTCATTTTAAATTTCATGAAGATCTGTGCTCGTTCAAAACATTAATTTCAATTTTACACAATCAGAGGAAAACCCACCTAATATTGTGATGTCAAATGCTTCCAATTGTAATTTCACAAAGATCAGAGCTCGTTTGAAATATTAATTTAAAGTTTCAACTTTTCTCAATCAAAGGAAAACCCACCTAATATTTTGATGGCAAATGCCTCTAATTTATATTTTACAAAGATCGAAGCTTATTTGAAATATTAATTTAAAGTTTTAATTTTTCTCAATCAGAGGAAAAGACAGCTAATATTTTGATGTCAAATGCTTCCATTTTAAATTTCACAAAGATCCAAGGTCATTTGGAATATTAATTTAAAGTTTCAATTTTGCTCACGGACGTAAAACGTGTCACAAAAAAGTTTCAATTTTGCACAATCAGAGGAAAACCCACCTAATATTTTGATGTCAAATACCTCCATTTTAAATTGTATGAACATCGCAGCTCGATTGAAATATTAATTTAAACTTTCAATTTTGCTCAATTAGAGGAAAACCCACCTAATATTTTGATGTTAAATCCTTCTATATTAAATTTCACAGAGATCTGAGCTCATTTGAAATATTAATTCAAAGTTTCATTTTTACACAATCACAGAAAAACACACCCAATATTTTAATGTCAAATGCTTCCATTTTAAGTTTCATGAAGATCGGATCTCGTTTGAAATATTAATTTAAAGTTTAAATTTTGCTTAATCAGAGGAAACCCCATCTAATATTTTGATGTCAAATGCTTCTATTTTAAATTTCATGGAGATATGAGCTCGTTCGAAACATTAATTTCAAGTTTCAATTTTACGCAATCAGAGGAAAACCCACCTAATATTTTGATGTCAAATGCTTCCATTTTAATTTTCATTAAGATCCAAGCTCATTTGGAATATTTATTTAAAGTTTCAATTTTGCTCCAAGACGTAAAATGTGTCACAAAAAAGTTTCAATTTTGCACAATCAGACGAAAACCCACCTAATATTTTTATGTCAAATCCTTCCATTTTAAATTTCATGAATATCGAAGCTCGCTTGAAATATTAATATAAACTTTCAATTTTGCTCAATTAGAGGAAAATGCACCTAATATTTTTATGTCAAATGCTTCAATTTTAAATTTCACAGAGATCCAAGCTCATTTTAAATATTAATTTAAAGTTTCAATTTTACACAATCAAAAGAAAACCCACCAAATATTTTAATTTCAAATGCTTCCATTTTAAATTTCATGATGATCAGATATCGTTTGAAATATTAATTTAAAGTTTCAATATTTCTCAATCAGAAGAAAACCCACCTAATATTTTGATGTCAAATACTTCTATTTTAAATTTCATGGAGATCCGATCTCATTTGAAACATAAATTTCAAGTTTCAATTTTACACAATCAAAGGAAACCCCACCTAATATTTTGATGTCAAATGCTTCCAATTTAAATTTAATGAAGATCGGAGCTCGTTTGAAATATTAATTTGAAGTTGCAATTTTTCTCAATCAGAGGAAAACCCACCTAATATTTTGATGTCAAATGCTTCCATTTTAAATTTCACGAAGATCCAATGTCGTTTGAAATATTAAGTTAAAGTTTCAATTTTGCTCTCGGACGTGAAACGTGCAACAAAAAAGCTTCAATTTTGCACAATCAGAGGAAAACCCACCTAATATTTTGATGTCAAATACTTCCATTTTAAATTTAATGAACATCATAGCTCATTTGAAATATTAATTTAAACTTTCAATTTTGCTCAATCAGAGGAAAACCCACCTAATATTTTGATGTCAAAGGCATCTATTTAGAATTTCACGTAGATCGGATCTCGTTTGAACTATTAATTTAAAGTTTAAATTTTGCTCAATCAGAGGAAAACCCACCTAATATTTTGATGTCAAATGCTTCCATTTTAAATTTCACGAACATCGGAGCTCGTTTGAAATATTAATTTAAACTTTCAATTTTGCTTAATCAGAGGAAAACCCACCTAATAATTTGATGTCAAATGCTTCTATTTTAAATTTCACGGAGCTCTGAACTCGTTTGAAATATTAATTTAAATTTACAATTTTACACAATCAAAGAAAAACCCACCTAATATTTGAATGACAAATGCTTCCATTTTAAATTTTACGAAGATCCAAGCTCGTTTGGAATATTAATTTAATGTTTCAATTTTTCTCCCAGACGTAAAATGTTTCACAAAAAGGTTTCAATTTTGTAAAATCAGAGGAAAACCCACATAATATTTTGATGTCAAATGCTTCCATTTTAAATTTTACTAACATCAGAGCTCGTTTGAAATATTAATTTAAACTTTTAATTTTGCTCAATCAGAGGGAAACCCACCTAATATTTTGATGTCAAATGCATCTATTTTAAATTTCACGGAGATTCGAGCTCGTTTGAAATATAAATTTAAAGTTTCAATTTCACACAATCAGAGGAAAACCCACCTAATATTTTAATGTCAAATGCTTCCATTTTAAATTTCACAAAGATAAGATCTCATTTGAAATATTAATTTAAAGTTTCAATTTTGCTCAATGAAAGGAAAACCCACCTAATATTTTGATGTCAAATGCTTCTACTTTAAATTTCATGGAGATCTGAGCTCATCTGGAACATTAATTTCAATTTTCAAATATACACAATCAGAGGAAACCCCACCTAATATTTTGATGTCAAATGCTTCCAATTTAAATTTCACGAAGATCAGAGCTCGTTTGAAATATTAATTTAAAGTTTCAATTTTGCTCAAACAGAGGAAAACGCACCTAATATTTTGATATCAAATGCTTCCATTTAAAATTTCACAAAGATTCGACCTCATTTAAAATATTATGGTGAAGTTTCAATTTTGCTACCGGATGTGAAACATGTAACAAAAAAATTTTAAATTATGCACAATCACAAGAAAACCCACCTAATTTTTTGATATCAAATGCTTCCATTTTAAATTTCACGAACAATGGAGCTCGTTTGAAATATTAATTAAAACTTTCAATTTTTCTCAATCAAAGGAAAACCCACATAATATTTTGATGTTGAATGCTTCTATTTTGAATTTCACAGAGATCCGAGCTTGTTTAAAATTTTAATTTAAAGTTTCAGTTTACACAATCAGAGGAAAACCCACCTAATATTTTAATGTCAAATGCTTCCATTTTAAATTTCACGAAGATCAGATCTCGTTTGAAATATTAATTTAAAGTTTCAATTTTTTTCAATCAAAGGAAAACCCACCTAATATTTTGATGTCAAATGCCTCTATTTTAAATTTCATAGAGATCCAAGATCGTTTGAAATATTAATTTCAAGTTTCAATTTTACATAATCAGTTGAAAACCTACCTATTATTTTGATGTCAAATGCTTCAAATTTAAATTTCATCAAGATTAGAGCTCGTTTGAAATATTAATTTAAAGTTTCAATTTTTCTCAATCAGAGGATGTGATGCCCAAAAGTTCGGGTCAAAACACAACCAAAAAAAAAAAAATTTTAAAGTGAAAAAGTTCCATGTTGAAGTTGCGGGAAAGAGGATTCAACGACGTGGTCACAAAAGACTCTGGCGATCAACCTCAACAATGTTGAAACCATATGATGCTAGATGATATCGATATAATCGAAGAAGATCATTGATCATCT
>MU227041.1:5418-20841 GCA_018584345.1 Thuja plicata
AAACCCACTCTGCTTGCATCCTCATTTGCAAAACCTTCACCAAGTGTTGTGCCTTATGAACCATCCATTAGAAAGCCCCTTAAGCTTATCAGTTGATAAGCTTAAGGGGATTTCTAATGGATGGTTCTGATAAGCTTAAGGGGCTTTCTAATGGATGGTTCATAAGGCACAACACTTGGTGAAGGTTTTGCAAATGAGGATGGAAGCAGAGTGGGTTTAACCATGGAGGAAACTCCGTAGTTAAGTGCGCTCTAGCTGGAGTGGTACTGGGATGGGTGACCTCCCGGGAAGTCCCAGTCCTTCACCTCTGTGAGCATCACCCAGAGCCAATGAGACTCAAAAAACTACAGAGTTGAATCCAAGTAGAATTAAAAAAAATTAATTGGTACAAATTTTTTTTTAAAAAAAAATTGGCAATGGTCGAAATTGAGACCATCACCTCTTTATTTCCATCAAAGTATTGGTCGAAATTTTGACCATTTCCAAATGAGATGGTCGAAATTTGGACCAATACCTTGGTGGAAAGCAAAGCATCCACGTCGAAATCTCTGAAACTGATGGTCGCAATTTCGACCAATGTCTTGACTCATTTCCACCAATTATTGGTCGAAATTTCGACTAATGCCTTGGTGGAAAGCAAAGCATCCACGTCGAAATCACTTGATGGGATGGTTGAAATTTCAACCAACGCCTCCACTCGTTTCCACCAATTATTGGTCTCAATTTTGACCAATACCTTGGTGGAAAGCATGGCGCACACGTCGAAATAACTTGATGAGATGGTCAAAATTTCAACCAACGCCTCCACTCGTTTCCAACAATTATTGGTCAAAATTCTGACCATTCCATGAAGAGATTTCGACGTGCGTGCCATGCTTTCCACCAATGTTATGGTCGCAATTTCGACCAAATATTGGTCAAAATTCTTACCATTTCCCCACCAATTTTGACGGCGATTTCTATCAGATTGAACAAGAACTTTAGTGAAAATTTCAACATCTAGTTTGGTCGCAATTGCGACCAATAATAATAACGTCGTAATTTTGAAAAAAAAAGATCGACGAAAGGTTTGGTCGTGAATTCGACCAATTACTGTCGAAATTTCAACCAATTCTCGTCGAAATTTGAAGTCAAATTTACTAGTGCTTGCCTCAAATTTGAAAACTCCAAAAAGTTCAAAAGATTGGAGACCAAATGGCTGCCTCCACCTCCCAACTGGGTAAAATTGAACTTTGATGGTGTGGCTCGTGCCGAGATGGCTGCGGGTGGGGGTATCATCACAAATGCTGAGGGAAGATTCGTTCTTGCCTACAGTGGCAATTTTAACTCAACCACCAACAATATGGATGAGGCCCTAGTAATTTTTTGGAGGATGAAGTACATACTATTTCTATGGGTGTTAGTAGGCTAATTATTGAAGGAGATTCGATACTCATAACTTAAAATTTGAAAGGAAATATGAAAGAAAGTTGGAAAATAAGTATCATCGTCAGGGACGCTCGCCTCCTGATAACCAAATTGGAGGACTATGTGATTCTACACACCTAAATGGAAGGTAATGTTGTGGATGACTCTTTAGCTACTGATGGTTTGGGAAGGAAGAGAATGTGTTGTTGGAGGGATGTGGAACCCCTACTAGTGGATACAAAATCCCTCATTGGGAGAGAACACAAAAACTCTTGTCAATGATGTGGCTCTTTATGATTTGTTGGCAGATGTATGCCAGAAACCGTGACAGGGGTTGGGTGAGAACTTTGAATTTTAAACCCTTGATGAACAAAAAAAATGTTAAGGCATATGAGGTTTTTTTCTATCATGGAACAGATTTAATAAGGATTGTACGTCCCATTATGAGATGGTCGCTAAGAGAATGTGTGCTCTAAGGGTCATTATGGAACCACATTTTAATAAGATTGATAAGACTTCCCAAATCATAAATGCCATGCATTGGGTTTGGGGAATGATGGTAGATCATTGTAATCTATTATCGCAAGCCGCGTCTCACACGTGTCCTCGCTAGCAAAAGTTTGATTTGGGTAAAAGGACCAATTTTTTTTTTAAAGTGAAACTTATTGGTTTTTGTGGGCATTACTTGTCATAAACATTTCAACATTTGCAGAAACCAACGCCTCCTCTGGTTTTCCTCACAACTGAATAATCTGGAGAACTCTAAGATATACTCAGATATGGGTGGGGATATGGTTAGTGTTGAACCTGATAAGATTGAAGATGTGTTTTGCAAAAACCCTAGAGTTTGGATGACTCCTAATGAAGGAGGGTTGGTCCCGTATATGTAAGCTATGATGGACTCTAATGAAAATCTGTCTCTACAATTTGTGAACATTGGACCAATAGGAGGGTCACCATGGGCAGTATATCCTTCAAGGTCAATGAGGAAGTAATTTCTCAGACCACGAACCTTTCCACAGAGGGAATGAAAATTACGGACGAAACGAGGCTCAAGCATTTCTTCATGGCGGCTACGAAAGAATCAGGTGCCAATTAGGAATCATGGTGGCTATGACAGAGAAGCTCTCCCTCAACCCTGTGGACAGGTATGTCTGGCTTTAATGAAATGCTTCACGCTTGAAGGTAGATTTGGGGTGCTCTAATTTTACCATTTCCCTCTACTCAACCACCTCCACCATAGGGATTTGATTTCATTCCCATTTTACCTCCTCCACTCCCTGGAAGCCAATGTAATTAAAATTTGGGATTGCCGTGAGAAGAATAAGAACTACGCCATCCTTCACTAGGGTCTCATCCCGAGGCTCTTCAATTTCCACCTGGCTCTCTTCCCTTTGGGAGCTATTTCTATTCAGGGCATCCCCACCACGCCCAGCCAAGATAACCCTAAGAATCTGCACCATTCCACTTCTACCTCTCCTTTTGCTTCCAAGCCTGCTCGAAAGAACAAAAAAGCCCTGCTTGGCACCCCGAGTATGACCAAAAATGCTAAAATTGAGCACTGCATTGATTTGGATGGGCCTAATATTGAATATGGTTAAACACCCTGTAGATCCCACATAATTTATGCCAAGCCCAGAATTAAGGAGAAGGCCACTAGGGAAAGGTATATTGAGAAAGATGATGAGTCAGAATTTGATGACAAAAAGTATTATGGAAGCGAAAGCAAAGACAACGTTTCCAGCAAGGTGATGAAGCATGTCACAGACAGCTGCAAAACTGGTCACTCCAATCGCAAAAAGAACCCCAAAACTAAGTCCCCTACCGTCACCTCCATGGTGGGGAGAAGGCTAAACAGACTAAGGAGGAGGAAAAGTTGGGGAAGGGTTGTGTGGGCTGCGTTTCTATGCGGGATGATGTCAAAAACCTCAGGGCCAAATTCAAGGTGCTCGACAATAGCTACAACATACTGGCGGAGTTCATGGTCAAAGTAATGCACTCATCTGCCACTACCCTTTGCCTACTACAACAGAATAAGGATGTGACTTAGAAAATGACCGAGGACGGGTCGAGGAAGATTTTCCAGTTCCTTGTTGATGATTGGAATAGACTTCTTACTCATCGCCATAGCGAGAAATAGCTGGGCTTACTGGAGGGGCCGTGTGGTGTCTTGGGATGGTAGGCCCAATATGAGGTTTTTTCTTATGGTTAAATTACTATGGTTTTAGCCTGTTGAGCTTGTTGTTCAAAACTTTTACTATTACTGATACTCTCGGTTGGTTATCCCTGTAGGCTGATTTTGTTTTTAGTATGGTTAAGTACTCTATCTGTAAGGCTACTATTTAGTTTTCTATGTTGGGGAAAAACTTTTTATATCCCTATGGTTGCCTGTTGTTTTTGATGTTAAAGTTGGGAATCGACTAATGGTGTTTTGATTGTGATGTGGATGGTCACTTTGTCTCTTTTTGGTGACTAGGTCTATTTGAGGCTCTGCCTCCTATACTTTTGGGTTAGCCCCCTTGTTCTTGGATGCTTTAATATAAATAACAAACAACCTAAAATATCCAATACAAAAATATCAAATTTAAAACTTTGGTATATCAAACAAATAGTGTGGAGTTGCCGGCAAAGAAGTATACATTTTATTTATTTTGTACCCCACTAAAACTAAAAGCAAGACTAGAGTGATCCACAACCAAATATAATCTGCACAAATTAAATGGGATGAAATCAAAGAAGAAAATTTTGTACAATTATGAATTATTCATACAATCGACAGAATTTACTGTTTTGCTATTATCACTGACATCAAACATGATTTCTAACAATTTGCAAACTTGTTGGAAAATAGTAGTTTGTTTCCATTAACAAAATAATAAGAGTACCCATTCTCATCATTGCCTCTTTGCCTTTTCTCCTTTCTTCTGTAATGACAACTAACTACACCTTCCTTCCCGTGCAAAGGCCTAGATCACTTATAAAAGTATAGCTTATTTGATTTTTGAAATATATGTTGTAATTCAAAATTGTTTGTGAAGGTTTTCATTGGGTTAGTATGATCACTATATTCCCGTTGGGCTGCCATGCTTGCAGTTTGAACTTCTATTAAAAAAGCATGTCTTACATTAAGAAAATCACATCTAATCATTTTTTCAATTTCTAACTTTTATTCTTTCTAGACATTTGCACGAGTAATTGAATAATTTCAATATTTATATGGATTTAAGGCTCTTTTGTTCATACAACTTGAGTCCTAAAAGGGGATTGAATTCAACATTATTATTTGAGCCATGTAATAAGGAATTTTCTTATTCCAATTTCAATCCTTTTGAGGACATTTCTAACTTTTGAATTTCTATCTTTAAAATTTCTATAGTTCCTCTCCTTCCAGATTTTCCAAATGACCATGGAAGGATTCACCTTCCATAGTTCAACTGACACAGAGCTAAATTGTATAAGCAAGACCATCCACTAAAAACTACTATTAAATCCTATTGAAGAGTCCCAACCCAACCAAAATGTTTAGAAATAAGAACAAACTTTGTCTAGAACAAGAGAACCACAATAAGACATGGTCTCACTACTCGGTGGGATAACCTCTTTCCCCTTCTTGAAAGCATTTAAAATACTCTCTATGTGTGCCTTAACAGTTGGGTGAGTTGATGTGAACTGTTCTTTAGCTTGGGAGCCACCAGAGTTGACATTCTTGAATAAACCAATCTCAACATAGATGCATAACTACATATTAGCTTGATAAAACCTATCATGTTCAACACATTTTATCTTCCTAAGGGAAGCGACAATGTTGGTTAAAAAAGTTCCAGCAAGGAAATGATAGACTAAGGATTCAGAACTCAAGTCGAATTGACACACAAAGTGTTGGATCTTCTCATTTGCGATAGCAAAATAACACATCTAAGATTGAAATACTAGGAGAGTCACACACACACATACTCCAAGCCATGCTTGAGAGTGGTCCCAACATGGCTAGCCTTAGAAAAGTGAAAGATAAATAATCCTTTTATAAGTTTTTTAAGAGAATCAAGCCAAACCCAATGCTTGTTAATAATGTCCTAGAGCATTATTTTTGAGGGATTTCTCCCAAAAAATACCCTATCAAAGTAAAATTATCCAACCACATATATTTTCAAACTCAAAGATGGGTAAAACTACATCCACTAGAGAAATAAAGTGCTTACTTTATGAAATAATTTCATAACAAATTTCTAGGGATGCTTACTCAAAGGTGTCTCTAAAGTTGCTTTAAATAAACACTAGCACGAACTAGTAGGTTGAAGTCATTTGAGGCCATAAAAATGAATAGCTTAAAAAATTGGCTATAAACATGAAAGCTTAAATTTTTTCTTATGTAGAAGGCATGAAGTGACATAAGGATGATAAAATACATCATAAATGAAACAAATCCTACAATTAGAGATTTAGTTGTGTTTGGTTTATATTTTCTCAAGGTAATTTTGAACTTCTAAATGTATAGAAGTATTAACAATGATATAATTAAAAGAGAAGATTTGATGACACCAATTTTCTCATTTTAATATAAAAAAATAATTCTTCTACATTTTACAAAATAATGTATTTTTGACAGTAATTTTCTCCCCAAGCGAAACCCTTTGGATTAAATAGATGGCTCTACAAGTTTGATCTGCTACTTGCCCTCATCAAGTCAAATCAAGGACACTTCCAGAGAAGGCCTTCCCCATTTGAGGGAGTTCATCCTCCTCCGCCTCCCCCCTTTCATTATGGGTTATTGTTCCCCTGGCGATTGCCCTCATTCTTGTTCCCATCCACAACCATTTGAAACCCTAGCGAAGGAGGCTGCGGGCAAGACATTCAAGCAGGCGGCGGAGGGTGCTCAAACACTGCGGAAGGGTGCTTTGTTCGTGGTCCAGAAAGAGGTTTCTCTAGAAGATGCTCCAAGCAATTGTGGAAGAAAAGGTGAGAACTACTCTACTGCGTCTATTGTCACTAAGCCCAATGCTCAAATGGCCATGGTCATTGATGGGGGAAAATGTAGATAAAAGAATGTTGCAGTATTTATTGCGGGAAAATATATAAATAGAATGTCATCCAATAACTTCTTGAATGATTGGCTTCATAAATTTTGGCAAAAAACATTAGGGTGTCTATTTTCTTACCGCAAGATGATGTTACAGAAAGGGTTGTTGTTTCTTATTTTTTTCAACAACTATAGTTGTTAGAGAGGTTTTTTAAAAAGCAATTTTGGACCATTGGTCATTGTTATTTCAGAGTTGTGACATTGTCTCTGGAGGCTTTTAAAAATGATGTGTTGGCACTTTCATGCCTTAAGTGGTTAACTATTGGAAATGCACCACCTTTTCTGTGGAAACTTATTCCCAAATCCCTAGAACCCCTTGGGAACGTAATCAAAATGGATGAATCTGATGCTCTGACTCTGCATACGGATGCTAGGGTTTTAATTTCACTTAATCCTAGAATTGATTTGGGTAGTCTCACAATAGTGTGTCTCACTTTTTTTAATGTCCTAATTTTTTCTAAAATTACACATTTCTAAGAAAATATAACAATTTAAGCCTTGAGAGGCCCTATTCGATAGAGTAAATTAAAACTGGTTAGATAAAAGCCTCTTAGATCAAACTCTCTTTTATATAATCACTCTAATCCTCAATCACACCTGCAATCGAGTCTCCTTTGCACGTATAAAACTGCTTACAAAAAACCACTTTGAAACTCATTTTTTGGGGGACAAAGTGAATTCATTTGACAAACCCAGATTGAGGATGGTACTACTCAGAGAAAGCTTTGCAATGATTACGATTTTAATACATATTGAGTTTATTACGATTTTATATTTTTAGTTTTACTAAACATGGGTTGTTTGACCATTTAGCAACTTCTCTGTTTGACGCTTATGAAAAAATAATAAATTAGGAAAAAGAAAAATAAAAATATCTAGGAATTAGGTATTTATGCTATCTTTCTAATGGAAAAAACAAAAAATGAATTTCAATATATACAGATCAAATTAGAGAACACAAAATGAACCTATCTCCAAATTATAGTTAATGTCACTTTGTAACTCATTAAACTATAAAATATTCAACCATATTGAATGAAACCAATTGGATGCCCTAAATATTGGTGTTACAAACCTAAATTTGAAAGAATTACATTTTTATCATTTTCAGAAAAGAAGTTATGCTTGAAAAACCAAATGTCACTCCTTAAAAATGTTGATTTTTTATACAAACTATTTTTTGAAGTAGAAGGAAAAATGGATACAAATCAATTCCAAAATAAACAAATAAAAATATATTTAAAAACTAAAAACAAAATGCTAAAAGTCACTAGTTTACATCATCTTCAAATTCTTAATGCTTTTGCAGCAATAGGTGTCTGAAAGAAAAGTTTATTTTCAGAATGTTCATCTCAGTGTCAAAGTTGGACAAAAAGTGGGACATAGTATTGTGGAACCACCTATTTACCTAATGAGATAATATTTGATTTGGATGAAGGCCCAATTCTCTACCCTATTTTATTTTCAGGAGGCATTAATGCCTACTTTCTATGCAGAAAGCAGGGCTACATGAAGCAGAAATGTCATCTCCTCGGAAGTATAAGTAAACTACCCCTATAAATATTAGATCAAAAATGCAAACTCTCATAAATTTATATCTGAGACCGTAGCGCAATCGAATCAAATGTCTGCATTAAATAGCTTCTGGATGGGTTGAATGAAGTCATCCATGAGGCCCAGAAATCAAAGGAGGATTCATCTACCTTCACGGTGACTGTTAAGAAAAATAAAGAGACATCCATGATCTCTAGAACTATTCATGATCTCTTTAACTTAGGAGCATTATTAGATTAATTGCAAACATTGATTTTGGACTAGAGGGTCAATATGCCCACTCTAGGAATAGAAAATTAAATGCCCAACATATTTCACTAGAAAGAGTGAGAAATACTCAGGGAAAAGAAATGTGTTCATCTTTGTTGCTAATTGAGATTTTAATCCTAAAGAGAGTTTTGTTACCCCTATGAATCTTGATCTCATCCTCCCCACAACCAAGGGCATAAGCGAGGAGCATAGTAGTGATGCCCATGACCCTTTAAGTGATCTAAGAATATCTAAGAGTGGGGTGGACAAAGGATATTTTCTGGAGGATATCCCACCATGATTTGAATCTATTGATGACGCTTTTGATGATCTAAAATTGACCTATGTGTCAGAGCACTTCTTATCCAATTATTCTTTAGTTGTGATACTTGCTGCCCTCCCCTCCTCCCAAGCCTATACCTATAATTGGGAGGGCTATTAACCTCACTTCTATTAAATATACTCCTTCTTTTAGGGGTGTGGGGGATGTGATGAAGGAGGATGAGTTGAATGAAGAGGTGGAGGAAGTAGAGATCAATGAATGGGTCATTCTTCCCTATAATAAGGAGCATGTGGTTAAGAATAAGAGTGTCCTAACTATCCAAAAAGAAAGAAAGAAGTACCAAAAGAAAAACAAGGAGAGTGGAGGTAGGAAAGGTGCCTCCCCTGAGAGAGGTGGGAAATTATTTGTACTCAGTTCCAGGAAGAAGAGGGGAAGGCCAGTTGGTTCTATCTCAAGGAGAAAGGATACCAAGATGCGTAGGACACAAATACCTAGTTTCTATTAAAGATTTATGGCTCTCTATAAGAGCTTTACGACTCCCAATAACACCAAAAATTTATTTTTATGGAGTGAAAGTGTGCCTGATGGAATGTTAGGGGGCTTGAATCTTTGGATAGGAAATACATCACCAAGAGATTTATTTTGATAAACGAAAAAATTGATATGCTATTGCTCTAGCAAATCAAGGTTGTTCAGTTTAACCTAGACATTAATATGAAATGTATTTGGAAGGATTCTAGATATTTCACCACCAATTATGATAAAGTTATAGGTGGGGATTCAATTTTGGTGGGCCCAAAATGGAATAAGTATATCTCTAGATGGGGTTGTTCACCGTGCAACAGATTGGTGTGGGTTACATTCAATTTTTAAGGTTTTTATTTTGGGGTGTGTTCAGTGTATGCTCCTAATGAATACATAGGCATAATAGACATGTGGAAATGGATGTGTCAATTGGAAGAAGTCCTCTAGATACTAGGGGGTGATTTAATATGGTAGAAAGGCCTTAGGATAAGTCGGGAGGGTGCAGGTTTGAGTGGAAGGGGTGTGAATTTTTTTCTAGTATAAGATGATGAATACACATATGTTGTTTGATCCCTTTTATGAAAAAAAACTGTGATAGTAAAGGAGTTTGGTTTACATGGTGTAATTACCAATTAAGGGCAAAGAGGATTTTTAGTACGCTTGATAGATTTTATGTTCATAAAGATTTTTTTTTCAGTTTCAAGAAGGATCAAAATGGTTCTTGTGTGAGAGTGATTCCATATAAACTCTTTGATCACCATCCTCTCATTGTAGATATCTTTCATACTAATAATCCTCCTGTCCCTAGGGGTAAGAAATGAGCCTTTGCACTTAACTTGAGCTTGTTGGATGATGAGGATGCGAGGAATTCCATTTGCATTATCAGGCAATTTAATAAGTGGGTGATAAATTCTAGTAGTGTTATTGATAGATGGGTACAAAATACTAGTAGCTAGAAGAGAATGTTTTAGGTGGTAGGAGGTAAAAGATCCAAATATGGGAATAGACTGGAAATTGATCTATATAATCAGCTAATCCTGGCAGAAGACATGTTGCAAAAAGATCCTGTGAACAAAGAGGCTTTGGAAGCCCTAACAAATGCCAAGGATGCCCTGAGGCGACTTCAAAATTACAAAGTTCAAGGGGATAAAATTAAGGCCAAAGTAAATTCGATTAACCATGGAGAAAAAGGGTCCAAATTCTTCTTTCAAAAGCTTAAGTGGTAAGAGGCCAAGGAAAAAATTGATTTCCAATGTGAGGATGGAGACAAAATCACTGACCAAAATGATATACTAAAGGCCTTTGCCTATTTTTACCAAAAACTATTCCGTTCTGAGGATAACAGGAATATCATGAATAGTGCTATAAATCAAATCAGGAGCACAATACCTTGCAAGGTTAGCAAAGAGGAGGAAAAAGCACTTGAAAAGGAGATATCGGTGGAGGAAATCAATAATGCCATAGCCTCTCTAAACAATGATAAGGCCCTGGGGCTTGATGGTCTCCCAATTGAATTTTACCAAATTAAAATTAAATGGATTGGGGAAGAAGCATTCCATGTTTATACTAAAGCCATTGATATAAGTTCTCTTGGAAGAGAGAGATAGATAATGGATTGATAAAACTGATTCCTAAGGATCATGACATGTCATTAATCAAGAATTGGTGACCAATTACGCTCCTTAATGTCTCCTATAAGATACTGGCTAAAACTTTGGCAAAGAGACTTGAAAATATTCTCCCCCAAGTGATCAACCCTACCCAAACAAGATTTATTATTTAAGGAAAATATATCTTGGAGAATCTTATCATATGTTGGGAGGTTATGAATTGGGCCAAGGAATCTAGCCAACAGGTTAGTATGATGGTATTAGACTATGAGAAGGCATATGATAGGATTGAATGAAAATTCCTTTTTATGATGTTGGGAATGCCTTATATTTCAAAAATAGTTTTTTTCAAATGCAACAAAACCTAATTAGGGATGCCAATGCTTGGATGGAAGTCAATGGGGAGAGGTCTGAATCTGTTGACCTATCTAGATCTATCACACAATGATTCTTGTTGGCCCAAGCCTTGTTTATCTTTATTGTTGACACTCTTTACTATCTGCTAAGAGATGATAGTCTCTCTCCCAGGGTAAGAGGTGTTATTCTACCTAATGATGAAGAATTGACTAACATTCAATTTGTTGGTGACACAACCATCTTGATTGAACTTGAGGAAAACAATGCTAACTTCTTGATGAGAAAATTGGATATATTTTGTGTTGCTTCGAGTAGCAAGGTGTCCCTCCCCAAGTCCATCATGTTGGGTTGGGATGATCTCCCATTAGTGTGGTATGTAAAATACTCTTTGTCCTGGAGTGGTCTCAACCATCAAATGAGATACCTTGACCTCCATTTTTCTATTAAGCCTGATTTGAAAGAGACATGGGAGAGGATACAAGGAAAAATTCATGGTAAGATAAACAAGTGGAATAATCATTATTTGACCTTGTCTTGTAGATTTTAGGTCTGTCAGAAGATTCTTTCCTCATATACGGTCTACAATGCTTCTACATGGTTATTCTTCAATTATCAATTCAATTATATTCAAAAGAAGATTAGATAGTGTTTGTGGTCAGATGTGAAAGGAAATAAGAGGAGGCATGCAGTTAGTTGGAGATGTTGTACAATGAGTAAGGGAAAATGTGGATTGGGAATCTAGGACTTGAGGATGCAAGGTCAAGCAATTGCAGTTAAATGGATTATTAAGGTTGTCCAAGGAGCTGAGCCTTGGAAAATTATGGTTAGACACAATATTTCCAAAGTTGTACTAGTGAAAGGATCTGCATGGAAGGGACTTAATCTTGGAGATCTATTGATTGGTTCTTTATCAATCAAAGTCCAAGGCTCTAATTTCTTCAAGACATATAAAAAGAATGGGACACCTCATCTCTAATAATAGTATTATTACAAACAATGGTATGGTTTGTGTGAAAAGATTATTATCGTGGAATTTGATGCATGGTAAAAAACCTTTGGCTCTGCTACAAGACTGCTCGACCAAGAGTTGGGCAGCCAAGGGCATTAGACGGTTTTCAAATAATATCAAAGGGGGGATTCTAGTGAGTTGGTAGGAGTTGGAGAAGAAGTATGGTATCCCCCATTCATAGTGGTGGACCTTTTATATCCTTAGAGAAGCTTGTTCTTCCCTTTTCCTACCCACCTGCAGTGGGAATCCAATACCTCTAGCATTGAAATGTGCAAGCGGCCTTATGGCTCTCTCATTCATTGTGTCAAAGATAAATATGTCTACAACCTGGTGGTACCCTAAATTTTGAGAATTTAGAAGTCCCAATCCATTATCAAGAAGCAAGTTTCTCCATACTAAAAAAATTAAAGGAAGGAAGCTTTATGACACAAATAAATAGAACTAACTAATCGAAGCCTTCAGAAAATGCTGGAATTTCAACCTGCTACAAAGATGATGCCGACAGAGGCTGAAGATGGTCGAATTTTAAAAATCTAAAAACGACCCAGTTCGGGAAATCAAATTTCCTATCTCCAGCAAAAATCTTAGCTTTTCACGATGTGTTTTAGATTTTTGACCAAAGCCAAATCCGAAATTTAGGTAGTTATTTTTTAGTTAGTTTAGTGTTTTTTCAAAATATTTTATAATAAGGGTTGTGTCTTTTCACCTTAAGGAGGTGTGAAACCCACTCAAACACATATATATACATAATGTAAAATGTAAAGACAACACAATACAATATAATACAATTTCACATATTTGGATAGTTTTAAATCAACATGTATAACATGGACCTGGATGTACTATTTTTTTAAAATCAATAAGGATAAGTCCTTTTTCTTTCACATGTGTAATAGTTTCATTATTATTTTACAATTAGTCCCTCACATAAACCAATAGAACTTCTTCAAAGTGATAGTTTGATGTATATGCTTCCTGATTTGATTCATAGTCTATATTTTCAATTGGTTTTCTCATTTTGCATGGTTAAATTCTGTTGATTGAGGCCTTACTCAATTGGTCTGTCATCTGAGAAGTATTACCCTTTTGAAATATCTCTGAATTTGTTTTAGGTTGCATGTACATTCCATAACACCTTTGAAGTGATAAGTTTTCTTGTAAAACTGTCTCTGAGGTTGAACATAAGATTGGAATGATCTTGACTCTATTGCCCATGGTAGAATAAGGCACTGGTCTAATCATTATTTGGATTATAGTTATTCAGTTCATTGTTTATAGTTTTGTGATATCTTATCTATATGTTTATTTCAAATTACATACACATTTACTAAATCTTCTTTCAGTTACTTAAATTATTTTAGTTTACAGTCCATGATATATTGATTTCAGTTATATTTATTTCAAGCTCCTTGCCATACTTTGAGAGACAGAACTTTGAGTTCCATACACAGGTTATCTTCTATAAAAAGCTTGTTCAGGTAAAGGTTCACCTACCTTGGTCCTATAGAGCCAGAAGCGTAGGGGAAGAGGATTATAATCGATCATTCCCGTTAGTTGGCCAAAAATAATTGGATTTCCCATCATTGGATTGGCAAGTCCAAAGGAAATTCAATTCAGCATTTTTGGGCACCAACACAACCTCCTTGTTGACAAATCTGAGGTCTTCAACCATTTAAACTCTTGTTGCACCCATATCCTGGATGACTCCAAATGGAATAAAGTCTATACTAAACTTTGGTGAAAACCAGTTGAACCTAAAAGGAAAACCTTCTTGTGGTGCCTCCTTTTACATAAACTGAAAGTCAAGATGCCAAATGGTGATCCAATTTTTTGTTTTGTTTTGTACACTTCCTGAACCCATTCACCATATATTCTTTGACTTTTTTTTGCCAAAGAAGCATGGGCTCTTTTTGGCTTCAAAATGAACGGGAACTTTAATTTTTTGAATCTATTATCAAGTCATATCTTGAGACTCAAGAAGAATTGCAAATTTTTTTGGTCTACTATTTCTAGTGAATTGTTATGACTTCTTTAGAAAATATGAAATGATAATATTTTTGCTTGTAGGGACACTTGTATCTTACTAAGTCTCTGTGGAGGCTCATATTTCACAATATTTCTATGCAAGTGATAGTGGTAATGAGGTTGAATAGGAAGAATTTTGGAGACCTCATGCAGGCTGACACCACAAGGGTTTTCAAGTGGGAAGTGTCTCATGGGTACACATGGACAAGGAGAACTCTGGAGCACTCACCATTTTAAGCAATATTAGAGAATTTTATGGCTGGTATTTACACGCAGAGGGTTGAAGATGGATAGAGAGATGCAGAGATGGTTGTGGAAGCAATCCCTATGGATATGGACCTAGTGGTACCTATTGCGGAAATCCTGGAACACCCCAACAAACAATATACACTTAGAGACAAGGTCTTACAGTGGATGGAGTGTCTAGGTGGTTGGGTTGTTTGGATAGAAAGAAAACCCTGTAATGTTTTCCCATTCTTGAACAAACCAATCTCAACATAAATGCATAACTACATATTATCTTGATAAAACCTATCATGTTCAATAAAACCTATCATGTTCAACACATTTGAACTTCCTAAGGGAAGCAACAATGTTGGTTAAAATGTTCCAGCAAGGAAATGATAAACTAAGGACTCGGAACTCAAGTCGAATTGATACAAAAAGGGTTGGATTTTCTCATTTGTGATAGAAAAATCACACATCTAAGATTGAAATACTTGGAGAGTCACACACACACATAATCAAAGCCATGCTTGAGAGTGGTCCCAACATGGCTATCCTTAGAAAAGTGAAAGAGAAAGAATCCTTTTGTAAGGTTTTTAAGAGCATCAAGCCAAACCCAATGCTTGTTAATAATGTCCTAGAGTGTGCTTTTTGAGGGATTTATACCAAAAAATACCCTATAAAAGTATAATTATCCAACCAATTATATTTTCAAACTCAAAGATGAGTAAAACTACATCCTCTAGAGAAATAAAGTGCTTACTTTATGAAATAATTTCATAACAAATTTCTAGGGATGCTTACTCAAAGGTGTCTCTAAAGTTGCTTAATAATCAACACTAGCACGAACTGGTAGGTTGAAGTCATTTGAGGCCATAAAAATGAATAGCTTAAAAAATTGACTATAAATATGAAAGCTTAAATGTTTTCTTATGTAGAAGACATGAAGTGACATAAGGATGATAAATACCTCATTGTAGACACCCTAAAATGGACAGGCTTGCGACTTTACATTAAAAACACTAATTTTTCATCTATTAATTAATGGTTTTTTAATCATTAATTAATCATCTATCTTCTTCTAAATTCATTTCCCAAATCA
>MU227041.1:34722-49520 GCA_018584345.1 Thuja plicata
TCATAATTAGCTCCTCAGTTAACCAAACTCTATCTCCTCTTAACCAAATAAAGAGGTGGAGTTTACTGAGGATCTCTCCTGTTCCTTTTGATCTCAACCGTTCGTTTTCCCATCTCTGGGATTGATCACAACCATTCATTTCATCACCAAATCCTATATAATAAATCCTTCATAACCATTTGAAGGATCCAGGATTTCAAGCTCTCGTGCGCCGTTACTATGCCAGTTTGGTTCTAGCATTCAAGCCATCTTGCGATCACACACACACATTTCAAATATCACATTCTCGACGCTTCTCAAGTCATAGACGCTGTCGCGCCAATACTGAGCATCAAGAACATCGTTTTGGAAGGAGTAGAGAGAAACAATAGAAGCTTCAAGCATCGAAGGGCTTGCATTTACTTGTCTTCCTTTCTCTTGTTTGTACATTTTATTGCTCACGTTTTTGTTATTCGTTTAGTAGTTATTGTATACTCGATTTGCATTCATTTGTGAACCTTTGCTACTAACCCCCGCCCTTGGAAAGCTGTGGGAACCCGGAGAGAGAGGCGTACACTCACAAAAAAAACAAATCCTACATTAGAGATTTAGTTGTGTTTGGTTTATATTTTCTCAAGGTAATTTTGAACACTTTCTAAATGTATCGAATTATTAACAATGATATAATTAAAAGAGAAGATTTGATGACACCAATTTTCTCATTTTAATATAAAAACATAATTCTTTCTACATTTTACAAAATAATGTATTTTTG
Organism: Thuja plicata; assembly: GCA_018584345.1. Taxonomy (NCBI): domain Eukaryota; kingdom Viridiplantae; phylum Streptophyta; class Pinopsida; order Cupressales; family Cupressaceae; genus Thuja; species Thuja plicata. The sequence goes on from MU227041.1 coordinate 35,477, forward strand.
ACAATAATTTTCTCCCCAGGAGAAACCCTTTGGATTAAATAGATGGCTCTACAAGTTTGATCTGCTACTTGCCCTTTGCAAGTCAAATTGAGGACACTTCAAGAGAAGGCCTTCCCCATTTGAGGGAGGTCATCCTCTTCCACCTCCCCCCTTTCATTATGGGTGATTGTTCACCTGGCGATTGCCCTCATTCTTGTTCCCATCCACAACCGGTTGAAACCCTAGCGAAGGAGGCTACAGGCAAGACATTCGAGCAGGTGGTGGAGGGTGCTAAAAAGCTGTGAAAGGGTGCTTTGTTCATGGTCCAGAAAGAGGTTTCTCTAGAAGATGCTGCAAGCAATTATGGAAGAAAAGGTGAGAACTACTCTACCATGTCTATTGTCAGTAAGCCGAATGCTCAAATGGCCATGGTCATTGATGCGAAAAAATATAGATAAAAGAATGTTGTAGAATTTCTTGCGGGAAAAGATATAGATAGAATGTCGTCCAATAACTTCTTGAATGATTGGCTTCAAAAATTTTGGGGAAAAACATTAGGGTGTCTATTTTCTTACCGCAAGATGATGTTACAGAAAGGGTTGTTTCTTATTTAGTTCAACAACCCTAGTAGTTAAAGAGGTTTTTAAAAAAGCAATTTTGGACCATTGGTCATTGTTATTTCAAAGTTGTGGCATGGTCTCCTGAGGCCTTTAAAAATGAGGTATTTGCACTTTCATGCCTTAAATGGTTAACTATTGGAAATGCACCACCTTTTCTGTGGAAACTTATTCCCAAATCCCTAGAACCCCTTGGGAACGTAATCAGAATGGATGAATCTGATGCTCTGACTCTGCATACGGATGCCAGGGTTTTAATTTCACTTAATCCCAGAATTGATTTGGGTAGTCTCACAATAGTGTGTCCCACTTTTTTGAATGTTCTGATTTTTTCTGAAATTACACATTTCTAAGAAAATATAACAATTTAAGCCTTAAGAGGCCCTATTCAATGGAGTAAATTAAAACTGGTTAGATAAAAGCCTCTTAGATCAAACTCTCTTTGATATAATCACTCTAATCCTCAGTCACACCTGCAATCAAGTCTCCTTTGCACCTATAAAAATGCTTACAAAAAATCACTTTGAAATTCATTTTTTGGGGGATCAAGTGAATTCATTTGACAAACCCAGATTGAGGATGGTACTACTCAGAGAAAGCTTTCCAATGATTACGATTTTCATACATATTGAGTTTATTACGATTTTATATTTTTAGTTTTACTAAACATAGGTTGTTTGACCATTTAGCAATTTCTGTGTTTGACACTTATGAAAAAATAGTAAATTAGGAAAAAGAAAAAGATCTAGGAATTAGGTATTTATGTTATATTTCTAATGGAAAAAGAAAAAAATGAATTTCAATATAAACAGATCAAGTTAGAGAACACAAAATGAAGCTATCTCCAAATTATAGTTAATCTTACTTTGTAACTCATTAAACTATAAAATATTCAACCATATTGAATGAAATCAATTGGATGCCCTAAATATTGGTGTTACAAACCTAAATGTGAAAGAATTACATTTTTATCATTTTTAGAAAAGAAGTTATGCTTGACAAACCAAATGTCACTCCTTAAAAATGTTGATTTTTTATACAAACTACTTTTTGAAGTAGAAGGAAAAATGGATACAAATCAATTCCAAAATAAATAAATAAAATAAAATATATTTAGAAACTAAAAACAAAATGCTAAAAGTCACTAGTTTACATCATCTTCAAATTCTTAATGCTTTTGCAGCAATAGGTGTCCGAAAGAAAAGTTTATTTTCAGAATGTTCATCTCAGTGTCAAAGTTGGACAAAAAGTGGGACATAGTATTGTGGGACCACCTATTTACCTAATGAGATACAATTTGATTTGGATGAAGGCCCAATTGTCTACCCCATTGTGTTTCCAAGAGGCATTAATGCCTACTTTCTATACAGAAAGGAGGGCTACATGAGGTAGAAATGTCATCTCCTTAGAAGTATAAGTAAACTGCCCCCATAAATATTACAAAAAAATCCAAACTCTCGTAAATTTATATCTCAGCCTTTAGCGCAATCGAATAAAATGCCTGCATTAAATAGCTTCTGGATAGGTTGAATGAAGCCATCCATGAGGCCCAGAAATCAAAGGAGGATTCATCTACCTTCACGGTGGCTGTTAAGAAAAATAAAGAGACCTCCATGATCTCTAGAACTATTCATGATCTCCCTAACTTAGGAGCATTATTAGATTAATTGCAAACATTGATTTTGGACTAGAGGGTCAATATGCCCACTCTAGGAATAGAAAATTAAATGCCCAACATATTGCACTAAAAAAGAGTGAGAAATACTGCGTGAAAAGAAATGTGTTCATCTTTGGTGCTAATTCAGATTTTAATCCTAAAGAGAGTTTTGTTACCCCTATGAATCTTGATCTCATCCTCCCCACAACCAAGGGCACAAGCAAGGAGCATAGTAGTGATGCCCATGACCCTATAAGTGATCTAAGAATATCTAAGAGTGGGGTGGATAGAGGATATTTTCTGGAGGATATCCCACCATGATTTAACTCTATTGATGACACTTTTGATGATCTAAAATTGACCTATGTGTCAGAGGACTTCTTATCCAAGTATTCTTTATTTGTGATTCTTGTTGCCCTCCCCTCCTCCCAAGCCTATACATATCATTGCGAGGGCCATTGACCTCACTTCTATTAAATATACTCCTTTTAGGGGTGTGGGGGATGTGATGAAGGAGGACGAGTTGAATGAAGAGGTGGAGGAAGGAGAGATAAATGAATGTTTCGTTCTTCCCTATTATAAGGAGCATGTGGTTAAGAATGAGAGTGTCCTCACTATACAAAAATAAAGAAGGAATTACCAAAAGAAAAATAAGGAGATTGGAGGTAGGAAAGGTGCCTCCCCTGAGAGAGGTGGGAATTTTTTTGTACTTAGTTCCAATAAGAAGAGGGGAAGGCCAGTTGGTTCTATCTCAAGGAGAAAGGATTCCAAGATGCGTAGGACACAAATACCTAATTGCTATTAAAGATTTATGGCTCTCTATAAGAGCTTTTTATGGCTCCCAATAGCGCCAAAACTTGATTTTTATGGAGTGAAAGTGTGCCTCAAGGAATGTTAGGGGGCTTGAATCTTTGGATAGGAAATACGTCACCAAGATATTTGTTTTGATAAACAAAAAAATTGATATGCTATTGCACTAGCAAATCAAGGTTGTTTAGTTTAACCTAGACATTAATATGAAATGTATTTGGAGGGATTCCAGGTATTTCACCACCAATTATGATAAACATATAGGTGGGGATGCAGTTTTGGTGGTACCAAAATGGAATAAGTATATCTCTAGATGGGGTTATTCACCGTGCAGCAGATTGGTGTGGGTTACATTCAATTTTTAAGGTTTTTGTTTTGGGGTGTGTTTAGTGTATGCTCCTAATGAATACATAGGCAGAATAAACATGTGAAAATGGATGTGTCAATTGGAAGAAGTCCTCTAGATACTAGGGGGGATTTCAATATGGTAGAAAGGCCTTAGGATAAGTTGGGAGGTTGCTCTAGAAGATTCTCCAAGCAATTATGGAAGAAAAGGTGAGAACTACTCTGCTGCGTCTATTGTCACTAAGCCCAATTCTCAAATGTCCATGACCATTGATGAGGAAAAATGTAGATAAAAGAATGTTGCAGTATTTATTGTGGGAAAAGATATAAATAGAATGTTGTCCAATAACTTCTTGAATGACTGGCTTCACAACTTTTGGGGGAAAAAATTAGGGTGTTTGTTTTCTTACCGTAAGATGATGTTATAGAAAGGGTTGTTTCTTATTTTTTTCAACAACCCTAGTACTTAGATAAAGGTTTGTAAAAATCAATTTTGGACCATTGGTCATTGTTGTTTCAGAGTGGCATGGTCTCCTAAGGCCTTTCAAAATGAGGTGTTGGCACTTTCACGCCTTAAGTGGTTAACTATTGGAAATGCACCACCTTTTCTGTGGAAACTTATTCCAAAATGCCTAGAACCCCTTGGGAATGTAATCAGAATGGATGAATTTGATGCTCTACCTCTGCATACGGATGCTAGGGTGTTAATTTCACTTAATCCCAGAATTGATTTAGGTAGTCCCACAGTAGTGTGTCCCACTTTTTTGAACGTCCTGATTTTTTTTATGAAATTACACATTTCTAAGAGAATATGACAATTTAAGCCTTGAAAGGTCCCATTCAATGGAGTAAATTAAAAATGGTTAGATAAAAGCCTCTTAGATCAAACTCTCTTTGACATAATAACTCTACTCCTCAGTCACACCTGCAATCGAGACTCCTTTGCACCTATCAAAATGCTGACAAAAGATCCCTTTGACATTAGTTTTTTGGGGGATCATGTTAATTAATTTGACAAACCCACATTGAGGATGGTACTACTCAGAGAAAACTTTCCAATGATTATGATTTTAATATATATTGAGTTTATTACGATTTTATATTTTTAGTTTTACTAAACATAGGTTTTGACTATTTAGCAACTTCTCTGTTTGACGCTTATGAAAAAATAGTAAATTAGGAAAAAGAAAAATAAAAATATCTAGGAAGTAGATATTTATGTTATCTTTCTAACAGAAAAAGAAAAAAATGAATTTCAATATATACAGATCAAGTTAGAGAACACAAAATGAAGGTATCTCCAAATTATAGGTAATGTCACTTTGTAACTCAATAAAATATAAAATATTCAACCATATTGAATGAAACCAATTGGATTCCCTAGATATTGCTGTTACAAACCTAACTTTGAAAGAATTGCATTTTTTTAATTTTTAGAAAAGAAATTATGCTTGAAAAACCAAATGTCACTCCTTAAAAATGTTGATTTTTTAAATACAAACAAATTTTTGAAGTAGAAGGAAAAATGGATACAAATCAATTCCAAAATAAATAAATAAAAATACATTTAGAAACTAAAAACAAAATGCTAAAAGTCACTAGTTTACATCATCTTCAAATTCTTAATGCTTTTGCAACAATAGGTGTCTGAAGGAAAAGTTTATTTTTAGAATGTTCATCTTAGTGTCAAAGTTGGACAAAAAGTGGGATATAGTATTGTGGGACCACCCATTTACCTAATGAGATAGAATTTGATTTGGATGAAGGCCCAATTCTCTACCCCATTATGTTTTCAGGAGGCATTAATGCCTACTTTCTATGCTGAAAGGAGGGCTACACGAGGTATAAATGTCCTCTCCTCAGAAGTACAAGTAAACTACCCCCCATAAATATTAGAGCAAAAATTCAAACCCTCATAAATTTATATCTGAGCCCTTAGCGCAAAATAATGATCTCGAATCAAATGCCTGCATTAAATAGCTTCTGGATGGGTTGAATGAAGTCATCCATGAGGCCCAGAAATCAATGGAGGATTCATCTACATCCACGGTGACTGTTAAGAAAAATAAAGAGATCTCCATGATCTCTAGAACTATTTATGATCTCCTTAACTTAGGAGCATTATTAGATTAATTACAAACATTGATTTTGGACTACAGGGTCAATCTACCCACTCTAGGAATAGAAAATTAAATGCCCAACATATTCCAACAGAAAGATTGAGAAATTACTTAGGGAAAATAAATGTGTTCATCATTGATGCTAATTCTGATTTTAATCCTAAAAAGAATTTTGTTACCCCTATGAATCTTGATCTCATCCTCCCCACAACCAAGGGCATGAGCGGGGAGCATAGTAGTGATGCCCATGACCATATAACTGATATAAGAATATCTGAGAGTGGGGTGGACAAAGGATATTTTCTGGAGGATATCCCAACAATATTTGACTCTATTGATGATGCTTTTGATGATCTAAAATCAACCTATGTGTTAGAGGACTTCTTATCCAATTATTCTTTAGTTGTGATTCCTGCTGCCCTCCCCTCTTCCCAAGCCTATACATATCATTGGGAGGGCCATTGACCTCACTTCTATTAAATATACTCCTGCTTTTAGGGATGTGGACGATGTGATGAAGGAGGACGAGTTTAATGAAGAGGTGGAGGAAGGCGAGATCAATGAATGGGTCATTCTTCCCTATAATAAGGAGCATGTGGTTAAGAATGAGAGTGTTTTGATTATACAAAAAGAAATAAGGAAGTACCAAAAGAAAAAGGAGAGTGGAGGTAGGTAAGGTGTTTCCCCTAAGAGAGGCGGGAATTTTTTTGTAATCAGTTCCAAGAAGAAGAGGGGAAGGCCATTTGGTTCTATCTCAAGGAGAAAGGATTCAAAGATGCATTGGACACAAATACCTAATTACTATTAGAGATTTAGGGCTCTCTATAAGAGCTTTAAGGCTCCCAATAGCACCAAAAATTGATTTTTATGGAGTGAAATTGTGCCTCATGGAATGTTACAGGGCTTGAATCTTTGGATAGGAAATACATCATCAAGAGATTTATTTTGGTAAACAAAAAAATTGATATGCTATTTTTCTAGAAAATCAAGGTTGTTCAATTTAACCTAGACATTAATATGGAATTTATTTGGAGGGATTCCAGGTATTTCACCACCAATTATGATAAAGGTATAGGTGGGGATGCAATTTTGGTGGGCCGAAAATGGAATAAGTATATCTCTAGATCGGGTTGTTCACCATGCAAGGAATTGGTGTGGGTTACATTCAATTTTTAATGTTTTTCTTTTGGTGTGTGTTCAATGTATGCTCCTAATAAATACATAGAGAGAATAGACGTGGACATGGATGTGTCAATTGGAAGAAATCCTCTAGATACTAGGTTTGATTTCAATATGGTAGAAAGGCCTTAGGATAAGTCAGGGGGGTGCAAGTTTGAGTGGAAGGGCTGTGAATTTTTTCTGGTATAAGATGATGAATACACATATGTTGTTTGATACATTTGATGAAAAAAATGCTGATAGTAAAGGACTTTGGTTTACATGGTGTAATTACCAACAAGGGTAAAAAATGAATTTTAGTAGGATTTATAGATTTTATTCGCATAAAAAAAAATTTAGTTTCAAGAAGGATCAAAATGGTTCTAGTGTGAGAGTGATTCCATATACACTCTCTGATCACCATCCTATCATTGTAGATATCTTTCATACTAATAATCATTTTGTCCCTAGGGGTAAGAAACAAGCCTTGCACTTAACTTGAGCCTGTTGGATGATGAGGATGTGAGGAATTCTATTTGCATTATCGACCAATTTAATAAGTGGGTGATAAATTATACTAGTGTTAATGATAGATGGGTACAAAATACTAGTAGCTAGAAGAGAATGTTTCAGGTGGTAGGAGGTAAAAGATACAAAGATGGGAATAGACTGGAAACTGATCTACATAATCTACTAATCCTGACAGAAGATATGCTGCAGAAAGATCCTACGAACAAAGAGGATTTGGAAGCCCTCACAAAAGCCAAGGATTCCCTGAGGCGACTTCAAAATTACAAAGTTCAAGGGGATAAAACTAAGGCCAAAGTCAATTGGATTAACCATGGAGACAAAGGGCCCAAATTCTTTTTTCAAATTCTTAAGTGGAAAAAGGCCAAGGAAAAAATTTATTTCCAATGCGAGGATGGAGATAAAATCACTGACCAAAATGATATACTTAAGGCCTTTGCCTCTTTTTACCAAAAAATATTCTCTTCTTAGGATAACAGGAATATCACGAATAGTGCTAGAAATCAAATCAGGAGCAGAATACCTTGCAAGGTTAGCAAGAGGAGGAAAAACACTTGAAATGGAGATATCGGTGGAGGAAATCAATAATGTCATAGCCTCTCTAAACAATGATAAGGCCCTGGGGCTGGGTGGTCTCCCAGTTGAATTTTACCAAATTAACATTAAATGGATTGGTGATGAACCGTTCCATGTTTATATTGAAGCCATTGATATAAGGTTTCTTGGAAGAGAGATACATAATGGATTGATAAAACCGATCCCTAAGGATGGTGACATGTCATTAATCAAGAATTGGAGACCAATTACACTCCATAATGTCTCCTCTAAGATACTGGCTAAAATTTTGGCAAAGAGACTTGAAAATATTCTCCCCCAAGTTATCGACCCCACCTAAACAAGATTTGTTATTTAAGGAAAATATATCTTGGAGAATCTTATCACTTGTTGGGAGGTCATGAATTAAGCAAACGAATATAGCCAACATGTTAGTATGATGTATTCGACTATGATAAGGGATATGATATGATTGAATGAAAATTCTTGTTTATGATGTTGGAATGCCTTGTATTTCAAAAATACTTTTTTTAGATGATACAAACCCTAATGAGGGATGTCAATGCTTGGGTGGAAGTCAATGGGAAAAGGTTTGAAACTTTTGACCTATCTAGATCTATCAGACAAGGATTCTTGTTGGCCCAAGCCTTGTTTGTCATTATTGTTGATGCTCTTTACTATTTGCTAAGAGATGATAGTTTGTCTCCCAGGGTAAGAGGTGTTATTCTACCTAATTGCGAAGAATTGACTAACATTCAATTTGTTGATGACACAACCATCTTGATTGAACTTGAGGAAAACAATGTTAACTTCTTGATGAGAAAATTGGATATAATTTGTGTTGCTTCAGGTAGCAAGGTGTCCCTCCCCAAGTCCATCATGTTGGGTTGGGATGATCTCCCATTAGTGTGGTATGGAAAACACTCTTTTTCTTGGGGTGGTCTCAACCATCAAATGAGATACCTGGACCTCCATTTTTTTATTAACCCTGATTTGAAAGAGATGTGGGAGTGGATACAAGGAAAAATTGATGGTAAGCTAAATAAGTGGAATAATTATTATTTGACCTTGTCTAGTATGTTTTAGGTCTGTCAGAAGATTATTTCCTTATATATGGTCTACTATGCTTCTACATGGTTATTATTCAATTATATTCAAAAGAAGATTAGATAGTGCCTGTGGTCAAATGTGAAAGGAAATAAGAGGAGACATGCAGTTAGTTGGAGATGGTGTACAATGAGTAGGGGAAAATGTGGATAAGGACTCAAGGATTTGAGGATGCAAGGTCAAGCACTTGCTAGTTAAATGGATTATTAAGGTTGTTCAAGGAGACGAGCCTTGGGAAATTCTTGTTAGACACAATATTTCCAAAGTTGTATGAGTGAAAAGATCTGCATGGAAGGGACTTAATCTTTGAGATATATTGATTGGGTCCTTCTCAATCAAAGTCTTGGGCTCTAATTTCTTCAAGGCATATAAAAAGAATGGGAAATAATAAGACACCTCATCTTTAATAAAAAATATTTTTACAAATAATGGTATGGTTTGTGGGAAAAGTTCGTTGTGGTGGAATTTTATGCATGGTAAAAAACTACTGGCTCTGCTACAAGACTGCTCGACCAAAAGTTGGGAAGCCAAGGGCATTAGACGGTTTTCAAATATTATCAAAGGGGGGATTCTAGTGAGTTGGTATGAGTTGGGGCAAAAGTATGACATCCCCCAGTCATAGTGGTGGACCTTTTCTATCTTGAGAGAAGCTCGTTCTTCCCTTTTCCTACACACCCACTATGTGAACCCAATACCTCTAGCATTGAAATGTGCAAGTGGCCTGATGGCTCTATAATTCATGGTGTCAAAGTTAAATATGTCTACAACCTCCTTATTGAAAAATCTAAGGTCTTCAACCACTTAAACTCTTGTTGGACCCTTATCCTGGATGACTCCAAATGGAATAAATTATGTACTGAACTTTGGTGCAAACCAGTTTAACCTAAAAGGAAAACCTTCTTGTGGTGCCTCCTTTTACATAAACTGAAAGTCAAGATGCCGAATGATGAAATAATTTTTTGTTTTGTAGACTTCCTGAACCCATTCACCATATATTCTTTGACTTCTTTTTTTTCTAAAGAAGTCTAGGCTCTTTTTGGCTTCAAAATGAACGGGAACTTTAATTTGTTGAATCTATTATCAGCTCATATCTTAAATCTCAAGAAGCATTGCAAATTTTTTTGGTCTACTATTTCTAGTGAATTGTTATGACTTATTTAGTAAATGATAATATTTTTTCTAGTAGGGACACCTGTATCTTACTGAATCTCTATGGAGGCTCATATTTTGCAATATTTCTATGCAGGTGATAGTGGTAATGAGGTTGAATAGGAAGAAGTTTGGAGACCTCATGCAGGCTGACAACACGAGGGTTTTCAAGTGGGAAGTGTCTCATGGGAACACATGGACATGGAGAACTCTAGAGCACTCACCATTTGAAGCAACATTAGAGAATTTTATTGTTGGTATTTACATGCAGGGGGCTAAAAATGGAAGAGAGATGCAAAGACGGTTGTGGAAGCAGTCCCTATGGCAATGGACCTAGTTTTACCTATTGTGGAAATCCTGGAACACCCCAACAAATAATGTACACTTAGAGATAATTCTTACAGAGGATAGAGTGTCTAGGTGGTTGGATTGTCTGGATGGAAAGAAAACCATGTGATGTTTTACCACTCTTGAACAAACCAATCTCAACATAGATGCATAACTACATATTATCTTGTTAAAACCTATCATGTTCAACACATTTTAACTTCCTAAGGGAAGCAACAATGTTGGTTAAAAAGTTCCAGCAAGGAAAGGATAGACTAAGGATTCGGAGCTCAAGTTGAATCGACACACAAAGTGTTGGATTTTCTCATTTGCGATAGCAAAAATCACACATCTAAGATTGAAATACTAGGAAAGTCACACACATGCACATACTCCAAGCCATGCTTGAGAGTGGTCCCAACATGGCTAGCCTTAGAAAAATGAAAGAGAATGAATCCTTTTGTAAGGCTTTTAAGAGCATCAAGCCAAACCAAATGCTTGTTAATAATGCCCTAGAATATGATTTTTGAGGTATTTCTCCCAAAATATACCCTATCAAAGTAAAATTATCCAACCACTTATATTTTCAAACTCAAATATGGTTAAAACTACATCCACTTGAGAAACAAACTGCTTACTTTATGAAATAATATCATAACAATTTTCTAGGGATCCTTACTCAAAGGTATCTGTAAAGTTGCTTTATAATCAACACTAGCACGAACTGCTAGGTTGAAGTCACTTGAGGCCATACAAATGAATAGATTAAAAATTGGCTATAAATATGAAAGCTTAAATGTTTTCTTATGTAGAAGGCGTGAAGTGACATAAGGATGATAAAATACATCATAAAAGAAGCAAATCCTATAATTAGAGATTTAGTTGTGTTTGTTTTATATTTTCTCAAGCTAATTTTGAACACTTTCTAAATGTATAGAATTATTAACAATGATATAATTAAAAGAGAAGATTTAATGATACCAATTTTCTCATTTTAATATAAAAATAGAATTCTTTTTACATTTTACAAAATAATGTATTCGTGACAATAATTTTCTCCCTAGATGAGACCCTTTGGATGAAATAGATGGCTCTACAAGTTTGACCTGCTAGTTGCCCTCTGCAAGTCAGATGGAGGACACTAACAGAGGAGGCCTTCCCCATTTGAGGGAGGTCATCTTCCTCCGCCTCCCCCCTTGCATTATTTTCTACAAGGATAGAATAGTTTATGGGCGATTGTTCACCTAGCAATTGCCCTCATTCTTGTTCCCATCCACAACCGGTTGAAACCCTAGCGAAGGAGGCTGCGGGAAATACATTGAAGCAGGTGGTGGAGGGTGCTCAAATGCTACTGAAGGGTGCTTTGTTCGTGGTCCAGAAAGAGGTTGTTCTAGAAGATTCTCTAAGAAATGGTGGAAGAAAAGGTAAGAACCACTCTATTGCATCTATTGTCATTAAGCCCAATGCTCAAATGGCCATGGCCATTGATGAGGAAAAATGTAGATAAAAGATTGTTGCGGTATTTCTTGTGGGAAAAGATATAAATAGAATGTCATCCCATAACTTATTGAATGATTGGCTTCATACTTTTGTGGAAAAAAATAGGGTATAATTTTTTTTAATGTAGGATGTTACAGAAAGGGTTGTTTCTTATTTGTTTCAACAACCCTAGTAGTTAGATAGAGGTTTTTAAAAAGCAATTTTGGACCATTGGTCACTGTTGTTTTAGAGGTGTCGCATGGTCTCCTGAGGCCATTCAAAATGAGGTTTTGGGTCTTTCGGCCTTAGCTGGTGAACCATTGGAAATGCGCCACCTTTTCTATGGAAACTTATTCCCAAATCCCTAGAACCCATTGGGAATGTAATCAGAATGGATGAATCTGATGCTCTATCTCTGCATACAGATGCTAGGGTTTTAATTTCACTTAATCCCAGAATTGATTTGGGTGGTCCCACTTTTTTTAAAGTCCTTATTTTTTCTAAAATTACACATTTCTAAGAAAACATCATGATTTAAGCCTTGAGAGGCCCTATTCGATGGAGTAAAATAAAAATGGTTACATAAAAGCCTCTTAGATAAAACTCTCATTGATATAATCACTCTACTCCTTAGTCACACCTGCAATCGAGTCTCCTTTGCACCTATCAAAATGCTTACACAAAATCACTTTGACATTAGTTTTTTGGGGGATCAAATTAATTCATTTGAAAAATCGAGATTGAGGATGGTACTACTCAGATAAAGCTTTCCAATGATTATGATGTTAATATATATTGATTTTATTACGATTTTATATTTTTAGTTTTACTAAGCATAGGTTGTTTGACCATTTAGCAACTTCTTTGTTTGACGCTTATGGAAAAATAGTAAATTAGGAAAAAGAAATTGAAAAATATCTAGGAATTTGGTATTCATGTTATCTTTCTAATGGAAAAAGCAAAAAATGAATTTCAATATATACAGATCAAGTTAGAGAACAAAATGAACCTATCTCCAAATTATAGTTAATGTCACTTTGTAACTCAATAAACTATAAGATATTAGATCATATTGAATGAAACCAATTGGATGCCCTAGATATGCTTGAAAAACCAAATGCCACTCCTTAAAAATGTTGATTTTTTATACAAACTACTTTTTGAAGTAAAAGGAAAAATGGATACAAATTAATTCCAAAATAAATAAATAAACACATATTTAGAAACTAAAAACAAAATGCTAAAAGACACTAGTTTACATCATCTTCAAATTCCTAATGCTTTTGCAACAATAGGTGTCCAAAAGAAAATTTTATTTTCAGAATGTTCATCTGAGTGTCAAAGTTGGAAAAAAAGTGGGACATAGTATTGTGGGACCACCCATTTACCTAATGAGATACAATTTGATTTGGATAAATGCCCAGTCCTCTACCTCATTGCATTTTCAGGAGGCATTAATGCCTACTTTCTATGTAGAAAGGAGGGCTACATGAGGCAGAAATGTCCTCTCCTCAGAAGTATAAGTAAACTACCCCCCATAAATATTAGAACAAAAATGCAAGCTCTCGTAAATTTATATTTGAGCCCTTAGCGCAAAATAATGATCTCGAATCAAATGCCTGCATTAAATAGCTTCTGGATGGGATGAATGAAGTCATCCATGAGGCCTAGAAATCAAAGGAGGATTCATCTACCTCCACTGTGACTATTAAGAAAAATAAAGAGACCTCCATGATCTCTAGCACTATTCACGATCTTCCTAACTTAGGAACATTGCCACGGTAAAAGTACGGAACTGTGTCACACTTGGGGACCATTTGACATGTTTCGGCCGGACCTGTTTTGGCCAGACATACGTGGCGCACATGTGGCGCTATGTGGCGTCGATGTGGCAAAAGGGTTCCGGCTGAAACAGGTCCGGCCGGACCAGGTTCGGCCGGAACCTATAAAATCTATATAAACCCCAAAATTTGGTTAGAGCGGCTCATTTGCACTGAACGCCTTCCACGATTTGAGGAGAGGAATAGGAGTACTTCGGCCAAAAATAGGTAGGAATTTTTTTAATGTTTTTTAATTTTGTTATTTTAAATTAATGTAGTTTTACTATTATTTGATGTTTTTTTGTTTTTATTTTGTTATTTATAATTTTAGAAAATATAAAATATTGTTTAATGTAGATTTAAATTTATTTTTTAGTTAGAATCATATGTTAG
>MU227041.1:56445-114829 GCA_018584345.1 Thuja plicata
CATCAAATTGTTCCTCTACTTGAATTGCATCTTCTTGAACTTCAACAGGGTCATCTTGATTTCGTTTTGTATAACCTTTCATATTGTCATCCCTTTTTCGATCAAATTTTTTTAATCTTTTTCTTTTATTTCCCATTGCACAAATTGTTCAAATTGAGAGCTTCGATTCACCTACATACACAAAACCAAAAATTAAAAATGATATTGATACTTATTCATAAATTAATATTGAATAATGCTTTAATAAAAAACAAAAAAATTATAAAAATTTTAAAATTATAAAAATTTTAAAATTATAAAAAATACAAACCTACTTGATAAGTTTAATTTGTAGTTGTCCTTTAATACAAAAAAAAATGCTTTAAAACTATTAAAAAAATGATTTCCTTCCAAAAACTTTATTTTAATTCGCAATTAAAGAAAATTATATATTTTTTTATTTTAAAAAAAAATGCTTTAATATATGACTTTAAGGGTCGTGGTCACATGGCTACCATGTTTGGTCGGCCCTAGTTTCGGCCGAACCAGGTCCGGCCGAAAGCACCTATGTGGCATCCCATGTGGCAGCAAAACAAGCAAAAAATGAGATTTTACAAAAAATGTGTGTTTGGAGAATTTTTGCCACATCACAATTCAGCTTGTTTAAAAATCTAAAAATACCCTTTTGTAGAGTTTGGAGTCTAGATTATGGTCATATAATTTTTATGATGTTTTATTTACATCTACTATATTGTAAGTTGAAAAAAATCCAAGTAGGTATTTTAACATTCAAGAACACGCTCGTTCAAAAAAATAAAAAAAAATAGCAAATCATGTCGGAAAAATTTACAACTTATATGTAACACTAGAGGAGAGAGTCATCTTCAAGAATATGTAATTTGTTTTGTATTTGGTTTAAATTTGCTAGGGCAAATGTGGAGGGAGAAAAAAACTGTTAATTTTGGGTAATTCTGACTTTGAATAGTTATAACAGACAAAATATATACCAAAAACCAATATTTTTTTTTTTATGCACTAGCGGTACATGTCATCTAGAACATATTCTGAAATCTGAAGAAAAAAAGATTATTTGCATATATTAAAGTGGAGGGAACTAGACCTTACATTTTCAGCATTTTTTCAGCAATTAAAAAATGGACTTAAAAAATTAAAAAACTAGGTCAATGCTTATTCAAAAAAACTTTTAAAAATTATAGACATAAACTAGATCCAATTTTACCCATTTCATTAGTTTACATCATTTTAAAATTCTAAACACAAATGTCACTTTTATGTCGTTAAAGTTCAACAGTTTTGCATGTCGTGGTCCTCTTCCTTTGTTAAAGTGTGACACAGGTTTGTACTTTTACCCGTCAAAGACTTCATAGAATAAAAATGATAAAAGTTATGATGTCAGTAATGCATAAAATATGAGTATTCACTAAGTGACTACAAACATCGACGGGTAGTGCACCCCGATGGACAGAGAAACCCAAGAGGAAAGTCAAAGTGTTTCCCGAGCAATAAACCTAAAAAGCATTACCGACGAGCAGAATCACAAGCATTACCAACGAGCTGAACATCACAGTGATGCCCAATGGACAGAAAACCCAGATAGACAAACAACCACGATGGAGATGCCTAAGGATAACTGAAGTGTTGACCGAAGCTAACAAACAGTTAAAACGCCGAAATGAACTGAAGTTCAGAAAATGACAAAAGACTTAGCTGGAAAGAGCTAAAGGAGGAGTTAAATGGTTGTTAATATTGTTTTCATTGTCAAGTTAATGCCACAGATAAGAGAAATATTTAAATTTTTTTAATTCCAGTTGTCAAAGAGAAATCTATGAGATAAAACTGAAGTATAGCTTTAAAGCAAGATTTGCTAGAATTGCGGATCACGCCAAGAAAAAGAAAGTCAAGAACTAAGAAACGGTGAAATCATGTCTATAAAGAGACAATCTAATTCATTGTGAATTAAGGGGTGAATTAGAAAAGAATGATACCGGAGTGAAACTAGTGAAGAACAACTTCATACATTCCTGATCAATCAAGCTGAGGAAAGAGCTAAAGATTTATGCGGACACGAAGCAAAAAAGAAGCATAGCATCACCGAGTAGAAAGAAGTGGACCAAAGGTATTGAAAAGATACATTGATCAGAAAGGTATTATGAGCTTACAATAGATCTAAAAATTTGCAAAGTATAGTTGTATATGTGAACAAATCATTTAATGTTTCAATTTAACCATTGGATCAAAAAGTCTCTTAACCGAGCAGGACTTAACAATCCTTTCTATATTGAGATACATCCCAATGAGTATCAAAAAGTTTGGTCATGAAGATAGCATGAGATACCAAATACCATTTGACAAACTACACTGGGTTTGGTCATAAAAGGTAGCATAGAGATGTCCGATATCAACTGACAAACTATTCTATTTAAATCCTCTAACAAGGTCACACCTAATAGTGTGTTTGTAACCTTTAATAGGGTTGTCTCTTCACCGAGCTCACTTCAGAAGGGTGAAAATTTTAGGTTACCGGTCCCAAGTGGTTTTTCCCTTAACAAGGTTTCCATGTTAAAAATTAATGTGTCAATGTGTTTATGAGTCATTACTTTAGTGTTTTGCATTACACATAGTTAATCTAGATTGATCGATATACACTAAGTTATTTACTACATTTCGGTAAATGAAAGACTGCTAATCGGTAAACAGAAAAAATAAGGTTTAACAGTGAACTCCGAGAAGTAGTTATTTGTTGAGATTATTTCAAGGCATTCATCTTGTAGGACTGAAATATAACTAGAGGCTTATAATTGTGGTAATAAGTTTTTGGGTTAATTTATTAGAATGTTTTTGAGGCTATTGATTCACCCCCCCCTCAGTTATTCTAACAATTAGTATCAGAGCTTGTGTGCTTAGAAAGGAAGTTTAACGGCTCAAGCAAAAGATCACAAGATGAGAAAATGAGATGTGCCCAAGTTAAATAAGGACAACTTTGCATCATAGAAAAGAAGGATATGACTCCACCTATCAGGTATTGGAAATGATGTTGTTCAATACTTAGATACTGAATTTGTGTTACCTAAAGGACCTCACACACTTGATAAATTGAGAGAAAAGCATGAGCATAATTGCATGATGATAGAACTTGCTTCCTCTCTCTCCGATTATGAATTTGAAGATGTCAAAAACTGCACCTCTGCAAAGAAAATGTGGGATAAATTGAAGTTGGTACATGGAGGAGATGCTAATATACTAAGAGCTAAGGAAGAAATCCTAAGAGGTAAATTTCATGACCTAAGAATGAGTGAAGGAGAAAATATCACTCATTACAGCTGCAGAATAAAAGAAGTAGTCAATGCTATCTGAGGAGTTGGAGGCATACTTGAAGAAGAGATAGTGGTAAGTAAAATCCTAAGAAACTTACTGCCTGTATATACTATTAGAGTATCTGCTATACAAGAAATGAGAGCAATAGAAAACAATAATGTCACTCTAGATAGCTTGGTTGGTAGGCTGATTTTATTTGAGATGAATAACTTTGATAATAGTGTCCTACCATCTATTGAGTCTGCATTCAAATCTTCTTTGAAGATAAGAAAGTCAAGTCATAAAAACACTATTAGAAATGATAATGAAAGTGATATTGATAACCAAGATCTTGATGAGATTGAAGAACTAATGACTAGAAGATTGCAGAGAGGAAAAGGTAGATACAAAGGTAAATTATCACTTGTATGTTTTAATTGTAAAGAGATTGGACATTTTGTTGCTAGATGTCCTAATAGAAGAAAATATGACAGAAGTAATGATAGATCATTTAAAAAGAATTTTGATAGAAGTGACAACAGAGATTACTGAAGCAACTGACAATCTGACAGAAGAGATAACCGAGACTACAAGGACAAAGGGAAGAAAGCTTGTTACCTAGCTGAGAATAGATATGGAGATACTGACACCGAATCTGATGAAAATATTGAGATGGTATTTGTGGTCATGAAGGATGATTCAGATGAAGAAGAAAGGTATGTAGAGACTGTACTCATATCTAAGGTTAGTAAGAATGATGTCTGGATTATAGATAGTGGTTGCACTCACCACATGACTGGTGATAAACAAAATTTTGAAACTTTTGAGTACTATAATGGTGGATCAGTAAGAATGGGTAATGACACACCTTGTCTAGTTGAGGTAAAGGAACTATAATGCTAAATAACCTGATCAAATGTCAAAATGGATACTGGGTAAAAGGACTTAACTATAATTTGTTGAGTGTTTCACAACTGAATAACACAGGTCACCTAGTAGCATTTGATAATAAAAAAGGCAAAGACTTTTAATGAATCAGGAAGGTTGATCGAAACTGGTGAACAGACAAAAGGTAACCTTTTCTATATTGATAACATTAACACCACTTGTTTAATGGCTAGAAACGAAGACATATGGTTATGGCATAATATATTATGTCATGTAAATTTTGACAACATGATTAAGATAAGAAATAAAAGGAAAGTAAGAGACTTACCAAGCATGTCAAAGCCCGAGCATATCATGTGTAAGAATTATCAAAATGGTAAGATGACAAAGTCTAGTTTCAAGAGTAAGGCCCATACATCTAATTCTATTCTAGAATTAGTCCATACTAATCTATGTGGATAGATGAGAACAAATAGTTATTATGGTGATAGATATTTCATTCTCTTTGTAGATGATTATTCTAGAATGATGACAGTTATGTTCTTAAAAGAAAAATCAGAAGCATTCAAGATGTTTAAATGGTATAAAGATATGGTAGAAAAACAAAGTGGTAAGGAATTGAAATGCTTAAGATCAGACAGAGGAGGAGAATTTTTTTTTGATGAATTCACTAACTATTGCAATGAGCATGGAATTAAAAGACGGGTTTCTGCACCAAGAACATCACAACAAAATGGGATTGTTGAAAGGAGAAATAGATCCATTGTTGATTGTGCAAGAACATTGATGATAGAGAAAAGCATCACTCAAACATTCTGGAGGGAAGCTGTCAGTACTGTTGTCTACACATTAAACAGAGTACAATTGAAGAAAGACACCAAGAAGACCCCCTATGAGCTTTGGTATGGTTACACACCCAATGTAAGTTACTTCAAAATTTTTGGTAGTCAATCTTATATTTTGAAAGATGATAGAAATGGAAAGTTTGACTCCAAAAGTAATGAAGGTATCTTTCTAGGGTATTCCACCAAGAGAAAGGCTTATAGATGTCTTAACAAGTCCTCTAACCAAATCATTTAAAGTGCAAATATTAGAATAGATGAATATGCAGAGAAAAATGATGAGGAAATAAAATGAGAACCAAAAGACTAAAACAAGTTTGTTTACACTGAAGAACCTGACACTCTACCTGAGCAAAAGTGTATTGCTCCCGAGAAACAAAACATTGCACCTAAGCATCAGGCTGCAATTACCAAAAATCAGGAAAATCCTCAAAATGATGTTCCAAGCGATGGAGATCATAATGAAGGTCAAGATGGTGATTAGAATGGTGAACAAAGAGCTGAACTGAAACTTTCCAATTATGTCAGAAGACATCATCCACAGAATCAGATCATAGGAAACAAGAAGGCTAGAATGATAACAAGAAGTAAGTCACTAAACACTAGATGTTTAATTTTTGATTTTGAGCCTAAATTTGTTAATACTGCACTTGAAAATGAAGAATGGGTCAGTACTATGAATGAAGAAATAGAACAGATTGAGAAGAATAAGACATGGACACTAGTACCAAGCAAAATGGATATTCAGAAACAAGCTGAATGAGAATGGAGAAGTCACAAGAAATAAAGCACGGTTAGTATGCCAGGGGTATGCACAAGAAGAAAGTATTGATTATGCAAAAACCTTTGCACCTGTTGCTAGACTAGGAGTAATAATTTTACTTGCTTATGTTTCATTCAAAGGATTCAAGGTATACCAGATGGATGTCAAATCTGCATTCCTAAATGGAATACTAGAAGAAGAGGTATAGATTGAACAACCTAACTGGTTTATTGATCCAAACAGGAGAAACATGGTATGTAGACTACACAAAGCCTTATATGGATTGAAACAAGCACCTAGAGCCTAGTATGAAAGACTTCACTCCTATCTCATAAGCATTGAATCTGTAAGAACAAGTGAAAACAATAATTTGTACTTAAAGGAAGATACTGATGGTAATATTCTAATTGCTGAAATATTTGTTGATGATATCGTATTTGGGGGTAATGATATGTTATGTAAATCATTTTCTAATGGAATGAGAAAAATTTTTGAGATGTCAATGTTTGGGGAGATCAAATTCCTTCTTGGTCTACAGATTCTTCAACAAGATGCAAGCATATATATCACTCAGTCCAAATACATCAAGGAAGTGCTGAAGATATTCAAAATGGAAGATTACAAGCCAATTGGAACACCTATGGCAATCAGATGTAAGCTGACAAAAGAAGACAAATCAAATGAGGTAAACTAGAGCTTGTATAGATTAGTGATTGGCAAACTAATGTATGTTGTTCATACTAGAGAAAATATAGCACATGCAGTTAGAATAGTTGCAATATTCTCAGCTAATCCCAAAGAATCACACATGACTATTGTCAAGAGAATTCTGAGATATCTATAGAACACCGAGGACTATGGGTTATGGTATAAAAGAAAAGGAAAATTTGAGCTTCAAGTCTATACAGATGTTGATTGCGCTAGAAACTTAGATGACCGAAAGAGCACAACTAGAGGAGCATTCTTCATGGGTGACAGACTTGTCACATGGATCAACAAGAAGCAAGGATACATCTGACAGTCTACTATCAAAGAAGAATATGTGGCTGATGGCTCAAACTGCTCCAACATTGCATGGATCAAATAGTTACTGGAAGGTATGAATATGAAGATTATTGAACCAATGATTATCTACTGTGATAATACCAGTGCAATAAACATTTCTAAAAATCCAGTCATGCATGTTAAGACTAAGTATATTGCTATCAAGTATCATTACTTAAGAGAAAAAGTGCAAGAGAAAGAGGTGATACTGGAATATGTTCAATCAAAGGAACAATTAGCTGATATATTCACAAAGCCATTGCCTAAAGATACATTTGAGTACCTGAGAAATAGACTAGGGGTGTGACCCTTGTCTATTGGTCAATAAGCTAACTAGGAGGTTGCATCAGCCTACACAAAAATAGATCATTCATGTTGATGCAAGCACAGAGATGGACTACAAAGATATATTAGTACACAACAAGGTACATATCTACACCAAAAACCAGAGTCACTATATTGCTAATGGATAGGGAAATTCAAGCAGTATATTATAAAAAGGTGAAAGGATAAAACTTTGCCATGATCAATGTTTACTTTGGCATTGTTGTCAAAGGGAGAGATTATCATTATCCAAAGGGAGAGAAGTTTCTAGGGAGAGAAGTTCCTAATTATCCAAAGGGAGAGATTACATATGAAATATCCATCAAAGGGAGAGAAGTATCATGAGGAAGATATGACTATAATGTTGTCAAAAAAAAAAGAGATGATCAAGGAGAGGAACAGTCAAAGCGAGAGACAACATCGGAGAAAGAATCAGAAGCTACTACATCTATCTAGTGAAGGGATTAAATATTGAAGAAACAAATCTAAGCTATATGAGCTTACCGAGAGCTAGACATTTGTATTGGTTATAGAACAATAAAATTGGTATATTGATGAACTACAACTGATACATTTCATATTTTATTAGTAATAATATAGTGTGATAATGTAGTATGTTGCCATAAATTCCAAAGGGAGAGATTGATGAACTATAACTGATTGAATGTTAGAATATGTTAAGTTGATGATCACCAAATTGTAGAAAGTTAGTGCAAGACATTAAATCAGTTAATGTATTGTATTGTCATTGATGTCAACTTGATATAATATGATTGGTTATATACAAAGTGTCAAAGACTTCAGAGAATCATAAAGATAAATGTTATGCTATCAGTAATGCATAAAAGATTAGTATTCACTAAGTGACTACAAACACCGACGGGCAGTGCACCCCAATGGACAGAGAAACCCAAGAGGAAAGTCACAGTGTTTCCCTAGCAAGAAACCCAACAAGCATTACCGATGAGAAGAATCACAAGCATTACCGATGAGAAAAACTTCATAGTGATGCCTGACGGACAGACAACCCCAACAAAGATGCTAGAGGAGAACTGAAGTGTTGACCAAATCTAACAAAGAGTTAAAACACCGAAAGGAACTGAAGTTCAAAAAATGACAAAAGTCTTAGTTGGCAAGAGTTAAAGGAGTTAACTGGTTGTTAATATTGTTTTCATCGACAAGTTAAAGCCAGAGATAAGAGAAATATTTAAATTTGTTTTATTCCAATTGTCAAAGAGAAATATACAGGATAAAACTAAAGTATAGCTTTAAAGCAAGATTGGCTAGAATTGTGGATCACGCCAAGAACAAGAAAGTCAAGAACTTAGAAACAATGAAATCATGTCTATAAAGAGACAATCTAATTCATTGTGAGTTAAGGGGTGAACTAGAAAAGAAGGATGCTGGAGAGAAAATAGTGAAGAACAACTTCATATAGTCCTGATCAATCAAGCTGAGGAAAGAGATAAAGATTTTTGCGGACACCGAGCAACAAAGAAGCACATCATCACCAAGCAAAAACAAGTGGAGCAAAAGTATTGAAAAGCTACATTGATCAGAAAAGTATTATGAGATTACAATAGATCTAAAAATCTATAAAGTATAGTTGTATATGTGAACAGATCATTTACTGTTTCAATTTAACCATTGGATTAGAAAGTCTCTTAACCAAGCAGGACTTAACAATCCTTTCTATATTGAGATACATCCCATGAGTATCAAAAATTTTGGTCATGAAGATAGCATGAGATGCCAGATACCATTTGACAAACTACACTGGGTTTGGTCATAAAAGGTAGCATAGAGATGTCCATTATCAAGTGACAAACTATTCTATTTAAATCCTCTAACAAGGTCACACCTAACAGTGTGTTTGTAACCTTTAACAGGGTTGGCTCTTCACCGAGCTCACTTCAGAAGAGTGAAAATTTTGGGTTACCGGTGCCAAGCGGTTTTTCCCTTAACAGGGTTTCCACGTTAAAAATCCATGTGTCAATGTATTTATGAGTCATTAATTTAGTGTTTTGCATTACACATAATTAATTTGGATTGATCGGTATACACTAAGTCATTTACTGCATTTCGGTAAATGAAAGACTGCTAATCGGTAAACATCAAGAATAAGTTTTAACAGTGAACTCTGAGCAGTAGTTATTTGTTGAGATTCTTTCAAGGCATTCATCTTGTAGGACTGAAGATAACTAGAGGCTTATAATTGTGGTAATAAGTTTTTGGATTAATTTATTGGAATATTTTTGAGGCCATTGATTCACCCCCCCCCCCCNTTGATTCCCCCCCCCCCCCCTCTCAGTTATTCTAACAATATATGTGTGTTTCAGATTATATTCCTGCTTCATGAATTTCAATTTTCCTAAATCAGTGGTACTAATATGGATTTTAGCCAAAGGTAGAGTTTATCTCTGTGTAGGTGTGTTGTTCTGGGTGTGTAATCCCTTTTGATTCTTGCACTATGTTTGGAGGGTCAACTATTTACGTTTGGTAGGTGAATGAGAGACAACTTTCTTCAGCAACGACATATGCATCCCTTGGGTCCCCTTCTTTGTCTCCCCCTTTCTCTCAGATGGGTTTTCTTGGATGTAATGGATTAATAGGGATTGCATGAATTCTTTGGCATTATTTTGAAGTTCTCGTTTGGGTTTTTTTGTTAGGTTTGGGTACATTTCCAGGTGGGGATCTCTTTTTGGCTTGATTTGGGTAGACTAGTATGTTACTATATCAATTAATATGTATGGGCTACAACCGGAGGTTTTCTTCCTAGTTCTTTCCTACCGGTATGCCCACCTGAATCGGGTTTGTAAACTTTTTACTATTATTAATAATGTATTTCGTGGCCTAGCCACTTTTACCAAAAAAAAAAAATCTAGGACTTATTTGTTTTGATATTTATTCTTATATTTGGAAAAATCTTCTTTTATAAAATTCAAAAATCCAATTGACAAAATTTAAGTTCAAATTATAAACTCTCACTTATTATCTTTAAAAGAAAAGAAAAATTTTAAATTTTAATATTATTTTACATTTTAATTATTACAATAAAATTTAATTCAATCAAATAAAATTAACAAATAAAAATATAAATAATAATAAAGATTAAAAAATTATAATTTACCACATTCAAATATATTTCTAAAAATTAATTACTATTTTTACTTTTCAAAAAGTTGGCTAATTTTCATGAATGTTCATTCCATTGCACTCTTTACCGAAAACTAAACAAGTGATTTTTCTTTTTAAAAAAATCTGCTCTCTTACAAAATAAATGTACCATGAAAACTAAACTTTGTACAGAGACTGTCCATTGTCAGAGGAAATACTTTTGTTGACAAACACGGTTAACGGAAGTGGCAACAGAAGTAGCGGCACGGGCAATGGAGTCGATGCAAATTTCCTGCCCCATAGCCAGTGCCCCATTCCTTTGCCCTTCCCGCTTGTCGTCTGCACCGTGAAAATGCATGTTTCTATTTTTTTGGAAAATGTGTGTTTTATTTTTTCTTAGTTTTAAATTTAAGACAATTAAAAATATTGATTTATAACTTAAAATAATTAAAATAATATGTTATGTTTTTAAGACAATATTAATTTTGTTTTAAACAAATGTCTTAAAACACCCTCCTATGTAGTAGTGATCATCTCCCACCTTATTTTCCCTATCAAATCTATACCAATCAAAAAAATATTAGGCAATCTCGAAGAGGACTCTCTCCTCTAGTGAACCATATAATTTTTAATTTTTTCTAATATAATTTACTATTTTTTTCTTTTTCTGACTCAACGCCTTCTCGAATGTTAAAATACCTACTTGTAGTATTTTGTAATTATAATATATTAGATATAATCAACACACAATATAAATTATATGAGCATATTTTTGACTCTAAGCTCTACAAAAGCATATTTTTAGTTTCTTCAGAAAATTATTTTTTATGGAGAAATCAGTTGCAGAAGTCAGAAGTTCTACAACTCTGAAAAAATTGCTAATTTGGCTACCACTTAGGATGCCACACAACCAGTTTCGGTCAGAATTGGTTCAACCGAACCAGTTTCGACCGAAACCCCTTGTATATATGCATACCAATTATTGATCGATCTAACATAATTAGCTTATATTTACCCGTGGAGTTTCGGTCACAACTGGTTCGGCCAGACCAATTTCGACCAAACCTACCTTGCCACATCGACGTCACAAAGTGCCACTTGGCCACCACGAGTGTTAATCCTGAATAGTTTCGGTTGAACAATGTCTGGCCGAAACTAGTTGAACAGCTGAAACATCTCATTTATCCTAAAGTGCGAAACAACTTTGTGCTTTTACCCTCAAACCCAAATTTATCATTTCAAATTCATTCTTCATGTCATTTCTAAATGCATTCATTAATTCTTTATTGTTTTTTGTGTTTAAATCATATAATCAACATAAAAATGATCATGAGTAAATCATTTATAATTCCTAATCTCACTTAGAGTGTGGACTCACTTTAACTACTTTTCAAACTATTATTTTTAAATTAATCATAAATCCTACTAGACAATGCTCTAGGTGCTTGCATAAAGAAATTTTTTCAACTTATAAATCTTTTATCTCTATCCTTCAACCCTATACCATAATGGTTATTCTACCAACACTTATTTATTTATGTAACCATTACAAGATTATAATTTAATATCAAATGTATAAAATTTCCACCTAAATTATCTTGCCAGTGCCAAAACTATTCTTATGGTGTCAAATTTAGTGACAAGAGACTATGTTTCAGCATAATCAATACTTAGTAGTCATGAGAAGCTCTTTTTCCACCAATATTGATTCATGCCTTTCAATCTCAATTTAGTTTTATAGATTCAATTGATTCAATAACCTGATTTTTAGGTGGAAAATCAACTAGCTCTCTTGTTTCATTATTTTCAATGGAATTAATTTCTTCATTAATGGTTTTTCCATACTTCATGCTTTATTTCATCTTTAAATTATTTTTCATTAAGGTTCAATATGTTTTTAAGTGATCCCAAAACCCTGTATAGACATATTTTATAGGTATCTGGAACCCACAAACGAATAGTTAAAACTAAATAGAGCATGGCCGACTAACAACCTCACCATCCTCAAACAATCTACAACCTTAAAAATGTAACATGACAATGCTCAAGCTATGCCATCAAAAGGCCAAAGATACATACAATATTACATAGGGTTTTTTAAGGCTCCCTTAATCTTGACCAAGAAAATAGGGTTTTTCTAAGAATCCTTAACCTAAAACATAGGTTTTAAAAAGGTACACATATCCTTATTTACATAACAATACACCTCATCTCCCACCTCATCATTCTCCACCCCAAATGGAGAAGTGCCTACCTTAATGGGATAATCAGAGGAGGAAACCATAAGGTGCATTGAAACATCCTTGATCTTTTTCCAAAAGACATGTATCCACCTCTATGGGAGACATTTCCATCTTTCACGTTCAACATGATATTGCATTTGGGAAAAAATGTGGGGAATTGATACTCAAAATGTTTCAACATTAAATTGAATATGAAAATGTTGGAATCAGCGAGTGAATTGAAAATATTGAAATTGACATTAAAAGTGAAAATGTTGGAGTTGACATTAAAAATGAAGGTGTTGATAATTCAACGTTATCTTGTATGTGTGTTATGTTGGCTATTTTTATATCACTAATACATTTGGGGGATTTTTCGACGGCTATCTATCGAAGATTCAATGCCTATCTATCAATTATTCGACAGATGTCATCGTCAGAGTTATTTTATCACAAACTGCCACAGATATGGTAACCATCACTATTCTGATACCCATAACCATCATAAATAGCCACAGAAATACACAATTTACAATAACATTTCTGACACCATCCCTATCAAAAGTTTAGCATCCCCGACGGTTATCTAGTGACATTTATGACGGTAACACTGTCATTAATCTAGCATCGTCATCAAACCCTAGCGCGAAAATGTAAAAACCCCAATGGTTGTCCAGAGACATTTTTTATGGTAGCCATGTCATTAGTACAACATCATTGTCAAAAACTGGTGTCGCAAATGTAGAAAACCTAACAGTTATCCAGAGACATTTACGATGGTATCCTCATCATTCATACAATATCACCGTCGAAAACGGGTGTCACAAATGTAGAAAACCCGATGGTTGTGTGTAGATATTTTTGACGGTAGCCTCGTTGTTAGTATAGCATCGTCGTCGAACACGGGCGTCGAAAATATAGCTTTTCCGACGGTTGTCTGGAGACATTACCGATGAAAATCACGTCGTTAGTATAGCATCATCATCGAAATGGGCGTCGCAAATGTATATTTCTCGATGGTTGTCCAGAGATATTTCTGATGGTATCCCCGTTGTTAGTCTAGCATCGCCATCGAACCTGAGTGTCAAAAATATCTATTTTTCGACAATTTTCTGGAGACATTGCTGATGGAAACTCCATCGTTTGTATAGCATTGTCATCAAACTGGGCATCACAAATGTATATTTCCTGACGGTTGTCTGGAGACATTTTTGACGGTAACTTCGTTGTTACTATAGCATCACTATTGATAGAATTCATTGAAAATGTATATTTTCTAACGGTTGTCTGGATATAGTTGTCATAGGCGTCGAAATATCAACAGACATGAACACTAAAGATAACAAATCTCAAGAGACCATTATAGTGGGTCTTTGTCTTTGGTCCATATTACAGACAAAATGGTTTACCTTTCATTAGCTTATCAAAAGTGGGGATTTGAAAGAATTTAATAGAATATTTCATGATAACGTATATTATTTAAGTTGACGTTGCATGAATTTATCTACTTCACGCACTTGTGGGCTACGAGGACAGTGATAAAGAAGCATCTCCCTCTGTGGCTTGCATTACTCAAACCATGGGAGGGGATGCTTATTTATCAATGTCCCCATAGTCCACAAGTGTGGGAACTCTATAAATTTGAGCAGTGTCAAACTAAAATAATGTACGCTATACATGAAAACACCATCTATTAAATTCTTTCAAATCACCGCATTTGATGAGCTAACTAAAGATAAAATGTTTCCTCAATCGTATAGACCAAAGACAGAGATCAACTATTATGGTCTCTTGAGCTCTGATATCTTTAGTCCTAGCTACTAGGTAAGGCTTGGAAGACTTATACATGTTGATCATCGAGAATAATCACCACCTTGCCTTTATGTACACTGCACAATATCCAATATATTACTAAAGGTGAAGAGAAGGCAGAAAATATGAATGGATAAATGAAACGAAAGATATAATAATATTATCTTTTTGTTTATCTTCTCATAATTGACCAAATAATTGATTCCTTCAGACCTCTAGTGTTGATGAGTTGTAGAAGCGTAACAAGTTTTGACGGTTTCACTAACAAAAGACTACGAACAATTTTTTTGTCCCTGGAACCCTGAAATATTCAGCTTCTCTTTATTTCGAGACTAGATTAACATTCTCTACTTAACAGGGCCAACCACATGAAGGTGGAAGCTCATCTGGCCCCTCCTAGGAGCATCTTATGACCCCTTACGACACTTTAAGACCTCTAATATGTATTCTTAGGGGTCATAAAGGGTCATAAGGGGTCCTAGGACACAACAGCTGAGAAACATAAATGTAGGCATCATGGTCTCAATGAGACACAACATAATTGAGTGGTATACCCAGACGATGTAACGCAACCACTACTCCTCTATTTCTAAGTTGACACTATAGGGTCCAAAACCATAGATAAGGATATTTTTTGGATTTTATAGTGTCAACTTCAAACTGGAGGAGTAGTGGTTGTGTTGCATCATCTGGGTATACCACTCAATCATGTTGTGTCTCCAAAGAATTATGACCATGATGCCTAGATTTATGTTTCTCAGCTGTTGTGAGATTAAAAGTCTTTTAAGGAACATGTTATGTTTATGTGGAACTGCGTAGGATCATCACCAACCAAAAGGAGTTTTATGGTACAAAAGACTTAGCAGCCTCCAAGGCCTTTTTCTTAAATGCATTATACCCCTAACATACTTCATGGAATCATTTTGCATTAGGATTACAGGGAAATGTAAACCAAGATTCATATAGAGAAAGGTGTTTCTCTTGGAAAATGGTTGATGGTGATTGATGAAGAAGATTTGAAAATGATGATTGATCCAATTCAGAATGGTGCAACATTTTCAAATCTTCTTCATAATCATCATCCAATGAACATTTTTGAATCTTCTTTTTCATAATCATCAAATGAATATTTTTTAATCTTCTTTTTCATAATCAACAAATAAATATTTTCAAATCTTCTTCATCATAATCATCATCTATTGAACTCAGAGCCCTGCATTTTTGTTTGGTATTGACAAAGAAATGGTTCCCTTAAAGATACAGAAGGTCCCAGGTACTTATTTATCACTGGAACATTCTATATCTTTAAGGTGAACCAATACTTTGTCGCTCACCTTCAATTCTTCATCTTCTCTTTACATCTATCAAGCAATGTTTAAAAAGAAGTTTGTAGCAATGTTCAAGAAAATGTACAATCCCTACATCAAACATGTCATTATAGTCCTATCATGGAGACACATATCATTCATAACAGTGGATCATCATGATTCACTGTTACAAACATGTATTTCCTCAATGGGACTATCATGAAATGGGTGAGGCAGTCACCCTATCATGGTTAACAAAGTTCTCAGATGATCAACATTATTATACAAATGATAAACCAATGACAATAACAGTGAAATGAGATGAAGGGCAATGTTAATTTTGTAACCATAAGCATGTTGTCAAATGACAGAGATAGAGTAGTCAGGGACACCAAGAGGCAAGTACAGGATAATTATTTCTACAAGACAACATACTGCTACATGATTACAATATTTAGCTACAACTAAGATGTCAATCAAGACAATCACAAATATCATGGTAATGATATCAAAAAATGATTAAGTGCATGGATCTAAAAGAGAAATCATGCACAAGTAGTCAACATCAAATTTGCATGATAGACATTTTCAAAACAACAAGAGAACACAATGAGAAGAGTTTTTCAAGAAAAGGGTATGAATGATCAAAGAAAAATGTTGTCCTGGTAATAATTTGATTAAGATGCAAATACAATCAAATACATGAAAGAGACAAGGATACCACATTAAGAGCAATAGTGCATAAGAAAATGTGTGAGGAGGTAGTACATGGTGCCTTTCAGTTAAAAGATCAAAAAAATTTCAACAATGTCAAACAAGACAATGACATGCTTAGGAGCACTAAAATGGTGACTAAAATGTTCAAAACTATTTTAATGCATCTCAACAGTGAATTTATAATGAGAGATAATGATAATGCAATCATTGATGATAAAGAAATTATAGACCATGGTAGAGAACATCAAAGATAGATCATGATACATATACTCAAAATTACATAATAAGTACATTAAAAACCATAAGAATCCCATATGAATTTAAAACATTAAAAGGTACATCATGAATTAATTAGATTAAGCATTGATCGCATAACTGTACATTTCTATCAAGAAATCAATGTTAAATAGATTAGGCATTGATCACATAACTGTACATTTATATCAAGAAATCAATATTAAATAGATTAAGTAGTGATCACATAACTGTACATTTCATTCATGTCATTGACCTTCTTCTTCATCCAACTCATCACCATGATCATCGTCATCTCCGTCATCATCACTGCCACCATCATTGTCGTCGTCAACATCATCACCACCACCATCATCATCATCATCATCATCATCATCATCATCATCATCATCGTCATCATCATCATCATCGTCATCATCATCATCGTCATCATCATCATCATCATCATCATCTTCTTCTTCTTCTTCTTCAAGAAAAGTTGTGTCTGGAACTTCATCCACTAACTGTCGATTGTGATCATCATCTACATTATCTTCTACTTGTCCAAAATCTTCTTCTTCCATCACATTATACCTTATTGGTGCAGAGCACCTCCCATTTTGGCTTGATGATTGGGTTAGATTTTATTTACGGTTGTTTAGGAGTTTTTTCATTTTTGTAATCAAATCCAATGGTTATTTGATCTAAGCATGTCCTAATATGTTTGTAACAGCAAAAGTTGTTCATAGGTTCAAAATCTTGTCAAATGGTCTAAAAGTTGTAAAAGTTGCTAATTTTGAGAAACTATGGGACATGGTCTCCTCTAGGGTCCTAGGTGTCCTAACTAGGGTCCTAGGATAGGTCAAGGAGCATCGAGTTGACCAAAATCATCAAAACAGTCAAAAGGCAAGAAATGCTCAAAAGTTGCTAGCAACTTTTGCAAGAAGTTGAAAATGAAGGAATAGACAGTTGTAACCACCAATGCTCAGGTATTTGAGCATGGGATAAATAATTTTGGAGGTTAATGAAGTTTTAGTTGCATACCACATGTGCACAAATGGTACAAATGTTTTTTTGAGTTTTCCTTGCAATTACAGTGTTTCTGCAATCTTGTATGGTTGTGTACGGATTGGATTGTACAATCTGACTCCATGTGAGTGTAGATCTTTGTTTTAGATTTCTTTTTAATATTCAAGTTTGATTTGAAGTTTAGGGATTGTATAGTTACACCTTGTTTTAGGTGACTATGTCTACAACTTCCATTTGTAGAGTTGCAGGAACAAAAATAGCTCTAACCTAAGCATCCACAATTGAAAATGAATTAGACCTTATGGAATGGTAGGTTAGGGCCTATACATAGTGTTTTGGTTTCAATTTTTGTTCTTGCAACTGAACTCCTAGTTTTGGAGTGATGCCCTAGGTTGACTGCTTGGAGTAGGTGAGCCATGACTGTGTGAAGATCTAATTGGAAGAGCACACCCATGATATGGTATGAACATCTAAGTGGCATGTGTGGAAGCCGTAGAGTGTCCCCTTGAAGGATCAAATGGTTTCAGGATTTGGAAAGAATTTTGAAGACCTTTTGGATGCATTTTGCATAGACTTGTCCAGAGGCCTAAAATATAGCCTAGAAACTAGGGCCTTATACAAATTAGGGTTCTGGATGTTTTGAAGACTTGTAGCTTTGGATTATTGAAGGACTAGGTGATAGCTTTCAGAATCATATATCCTTCCATGGGGTTGTATGGTATAATTTGCAGCATTTGACCAAAAATAGTGAAAATTGACCTAATTCAATTAGGCCTAATTAGGTCTACTAGTGGGTAGCGATAAAAAAGTGATTGCTAAGGTGGCCAGAAGTGCTTGAATTGTATCAATTGGACATTTAAGGTATCATGAGCATAGGCAAGGGCCTAAGATGAGTTTGGGAAAGATCCTAAGCAAGGGTTTAGGGTTCTAGAGGGAAACCAAGGAGGAAAAGAAGGTAATTGAAGCGCTAGTTGGACTAGTTGAAGTTGATTGTGTATTGTTTCTTCATCATTAGACTATACCTAGGAGCCAAGTTAAATTAAGGGCATTGGAGGATAGATATTGGTGAAGAAGAAATTGGAGATTGAACCATTGGATGGTTCCAAGAAGTGAATCTTAGTTTGGAGAAAGACAAACTCATAGAACTCTAGACCCTCTGCATCAGAGTGGTATCAGAGCTAGAACTACAGTAATTTTGGTGTATGTCTGAAGGGGAGGAGAGAAAAGAAGTTGACAGCATGCCACCCAAGGCAATGAGCAAGGATGCCATAGTCGACTTGGTCCAAGAACTACTGGAAAAGGCCAATCTGTCAGAACCAAAGAGTAAGAGGTGAGTCACTGAATGAGGTGATGAAAGTGAGGAAGAAGATGAAAGCCAGATAGGAGATACATCTGGAAAAGGCAAGGAAGTGGAGATGGATAAGGACTAGAAAGTGTTCCTGGATGCCTTTAAATTCATCAATAAAGATAGTATGGAACAAATTCCTTACTATAGTGGCAATTTGAATGGAGAAGAGTTGCTAGATTGGTTAGAGGCCATAGATAACCAATTTGATTACAAAGAAGTGGCAGAGGAGAAAAGAGTCAGTTATGCCAAGGCTAGGCTCAAGGGATCAGCATTGGTGTGGTGGAATATGATGCAAGATGACATGGTAACAACTGGGAAGAAGAAAATAGTCTCTTGGGATAGGATGAAGATTAGATTGAGGGCACAATTCCTACCCACTGATTATGAGATACAAATATATCAAAGGTTACAGAACCTAAGGTAAAAAGAGTTGATAGTAAGTGCCTATACTGAGGAATTTAACAAGTTTAGTCTAAGGGAAAGGAGACAAGAAGAAGAAGTAGAAAGGGTAGCAAGGTATCTCAATGGATTGAGGCAAGGAATCAAAGATGAGATCAGTATGATGGCCCCTGACAGTATGCACAAATGCTTCCAATTAGCTTTGAGAGAAGAAGAGAAGGCTAAAAGGAAGAGTGATTTCCAACAAAGAGGTAGAGGTAATAGAGGATTCAAAGGCAAGGGTAACTTTGGAAGAGGACAAAGCCCAAATAGGCCAAAAGAAACTCAGTCTATAGAAAATAATGGAGGACACCAGTATAGAGGTTCATTTTAGAGGGGAGGCAATAGAGGAAGAGGCCCTCCAAGAGGTAGGTTTTAGTCCCAAGGAAGGACTAATTTTTTCTTCACCGACAGATGCTACAATTGCAACCAAATGGGCCATACTATGGGCAGGTGTCCTGATAAAGCTACCACCTCATCCATGGGAGAAAGAAGAACTTAGTTAGTGCAAGAAGAGGAAACACAAAGTGTCACCTCACCAATCTCCGAGGAAGGGACAGTATTGGATGGAGGAAATCTTATGTTAAGGACTTTATTAAAATTTCTTAGTATTGCAGAGCCACCTCAAAGGAAGAGCTTGTTTAAAACTACTTCTAGGTCACATGGAAAGATCTGCAAGGTGATAATGGACTCTGGTTCCATAGAGAACATAGTTTCAATAGAGATGGTGGAAAAACTAAAGCTTAGAAGGATACCCCACAGTACCCACTACAAAGTGTCATGGCTAAACAAGGGTCAGCAGATAGTGGTGGATGAACAAACTTTAGTGGAGTTTGAAATAGGAGAGTACAAATACAAAGTGTTATGTGACATATTTCCTATGGAAGCATGTCATCTCCTATTAGGATGTCCATGGTAGTATAATGTAAAGTTCATTCATGATGGGGAATAAAAAAACTATGTAATCACTAAGAAAGTTAAGAAGTTTCAAATGGATCCTTTGACAGAACCTAATGAAGAGAAGCATGTGGGGACTAGTGTGATGCTCTTGAGTCGAAAGGAGTTCCTTAAAGTCATGAAGAAGGAAAGAGGGGTCTTTTGTGCAGTGATAGTGAAGCCAAGAGAGGATACAAAGGAGAAAGTCAACATGCCTCAAGAAGTACAACAACTGTTGGAGAAATACCATGAGATTGTGGATAATGGATTGCATAGTGCTTTGTCACCTATGAGGGATGTGAGTCATTAGAAAGACCTAATACCAGGAGCTAATTTACCTAACAAGGCAGCATATAAAATGACTCCAAGTCAGAATGCAGAGATTGCTAAACAGATACAAGATTTGCTAGAGAGAGGGCTTATAAGGAAGAGTTTAAGTCCTTGTGTTGTGCCAACTATCCTTGCTCCTAAGAAGGATGTGTACTGACTCCAGGGCTATTAACAAGATTACAATTAGGTACAGATTTCCCATGCCCCAGATTGAGGATTTGTTGGACAATTTGGGGGGTTCTTGATATTTCTCCAAGGTGGATTTGAAATCGGGGTACCATCAAATCAGAGCTAGGCCTGGTGATGAGTGGAAAAAAGCCTTCAAGACAAATGAAGGGTTGTATGAGGGCTTGTAATGCCCTTTGGCCTGACAAATGCACCTGGCACATTCATGAGGCTCATGAATGAAGTTCTAGCAGACTTTATAGGTAAATTTGTAATCGTTTATCTAGATGACATTTTGATCTTTAGCAGGTCTAAGGAGGAGCACATGAAGCACTTGGAAATGGTTTTGAGGAGGCTACACCAAGAGAAGTTGATATTCAACCAAGAAAAATGTGAATTTTTCAAAACTGAACTAGTATACTTTGGATTTGTTGTTTCTAATGGATGCATGAAGATGGATCTTGATAAGGTCAAGTCTATATTGGAATGGCCAAGAGTTTTCATGGACTAGCCTCTTATTATAGGAAGTTTGTGAGAAACTTTAGCCATGTATGTGCACCAATACTAAATACTATTAAGGAGGAATTAAATGTCAGTTTAAGTGGATAGAAGCAGCAGATAAAGGCTTTGAAATGTTGAAGAAAAAGATAGCAAAACTATCTACTCTTAGGTTTCCTAACTCGAATCAGTTATTTGTGGTGGAGTGTGATGCTAGTAAACTAGCCATTGGGGCAGTGTTGAGTCAAGAGGGGCACCATATGGAATTCTTCTTAGAGAAGTTGAATGAAGCCAAGAAAAAGTACTCCACCTATGATTTGAAATTGTATACAATGGTACAAGCACTCAAAAAGTGGAGACATTATCTCCTACCTAGGAAATTTGTAGTTTATACAGATAATCATGCCCTTAGCTTCTTTAATGGGCAAGAGAAGTTGAATCAAAGGCACCTAAAGTGGGTAGAATCATTGCAAGCATATGCCTTTGTTATCAAACACAAGAAAGGTGTTAGCAACAAAGTTTCATATGCACTAAGTAGGAGAGTCTTAACTATCCAAGAGATACAATTGCAAACTATAGGGATGAGTGACCTTAAAGATCTCTACAAAGAAGACAAAGATTTCAAGGATGTTTATGAAGCATGTGAAAAGTTTAAACAAGGCTTTAAGGTGGATTTTACTGATTATATGTTGCAGGAAGGACTATTGTTCAAGGGAAACTTGTTGTGTATACCTCAATGCTCAGTGAGGGATAACATAGTCAAGGAAAAACACAATGGAAGTTTGGGAGGCCACTTTGGAGTGGACAAGACACTTCAGCAAGTGACTAGGCATTACTATTAGTCTAAACTATAGTTAGATATCGGAAATTTTATAGAGAAATGTCAGATATGCCAAAGATCCAAGGGACATAGTAGCAACACTGGTTTGTATCAGCCTTTATCCATACAACGGAGACCTTGGGAGTGCTTGAGCATGGACTTTGTTTTGGGACTGCCTAAGACACCAAGAGGACATGACAGTATGTTTGCAGTGGTGGATAGGTTTAGCAAGATGGAAACTTCATTCCTTGTAGATCCATGGATTGAAAATGAAGGAATGTATAGTTATAACCACCCATGCTCGGGTATTTGAGCATGAGATGAAGAATTTTGGAGATTAATGAAGTTTTAGTTGCAGACCACACGTGTGCACAAACTATACTGATGTTTTTCTAAGTTTTCCTTGCAATTACAGTGTTTCAACAATCTTGTGTGGTTGTGTGCGGATTGTATTGTGCAATCCAACTCCATGGGAGTGTAGAGATTTGTTTTAGCTTTCTTTTTCATATTCAATTTTTATTACAAGTTTAGGGATTGTAAGGTTACACTTTGTTTTAGGTGACTGTGTCTACAACTTTCATTTGCAGAGTTGTAGAAACAAAAATGGCTCTAACCTAAGCATACATGGTTGAAAATGAATGACCATGTGGAATGGTAGGTTAGGGTCTGTACATAGTGCTTTGGTTTCAATTTTTTCTCTTGCAAATGAACTCCTAGTTTTGGAATGATGCCCTAGGCTGACTACTTGGAGTAGGTGAGCCATGACTATGTGAAGATTTAATTGGAAGAGCACACCCATGATCTGGTACGGAAATCTAAATGGAATTTTTGGAAGCCCTAGAGTGTCCTCTTGAAGGATCAAATGGTTTTAGGAGTTGGAAAGAAGTTTGAATACCTTGTGGATGCATTTTGCATGGACTGGTCCAGAGGCCTAAAATATAGCCTAGAAACTAGGGCCTGATACAAATTAGGGTTGTGGGCATTTTGAAGACTTGTAGCTTTGGATTCTTGAAGGGCTAGGTGATAGCTTTTAAAATTACATATCCTTCCATGGGGTTGTATGGAATAATTTGCATCATTTGACCAAAAATAGTGAAAATAAACCTAATTCAATTAGGCCTAATTAGGTCTACTAGTGGGTAGTGATAGAAAAGTGGTTGCTAAGGTGGCCAAAAGTGCTTGAATTGTCTCAATTGGACATTTAAGGTATCATGAGCATAGGCAAGGGCCTAAGATGATTTTGGGAAAGATCCTAAGAAAGCATTTAGGGTTCTAGAGAGAAAACAAGGAGGAAAATAAGGTAATTGAAGGGCAAGTAGGACTAGTTGAAGTTGAATGTGTATTGTTTCTTCATCATTCAACTATACCTAGGAGGAAATTTGAATTAAGGGCCTTGGAGGCTAGATATTAGTGAAGAAGAAATTGGAGATTGAACCATTGGATGGTTCCAAGAAGTGGATCTTAGTTTGGAGAAAGACAAACTCATATAACTCTAGACCCTCTGCATCACTTATCGACCTTCCTTTTGGATCATGTCTAATAAAAAATGACCAACCCCGTTTATGTGGAACCTCTGAGTAAATATCTTCTCACATTATCTTGGAAGAACATAGGGGCGCTCATCCCCAACTGGCTCAAACCATCTTGTATTAATCATTGGAAATCCATTGTCATATTCAATAACAGTTCTATCAGGATAATTTTGATTAAGTCGTAGCCTGTACCATCTGATGACGAAGAGAACTAATCTGAAGGAAATAAAGTCACACTCAAGTATATCATCTAAAATGTCATAGTATCAATTTTGAGACTCTTGATGATGTAAGTCGTTTGTAGATGAAATATTAGTCACTTAAAATACTGCACTTATCCCAGAATCACAAGTTTTCTTTGTGTCATCCAAATTTTTGATGCGAAATTTTTGACCATTGCAAAATATTGCCTTGTGGTGTTTGACCTGCAATAATATGTCAAACAAGTAAAAATTATTGCATCAGGAGTTGATAAATGTATGGGTGATTAACAAACTTATACGTACGTGAAAATCTCTTAAACCATATGCTAAATCTATTTCCCTTTGCGTAACATTGGAATTTCCATTATGATGAGCTTCTTTAACCAATGAAGACACAGCTTCTCATTTTAATGTGCAACCAAAATGATGACATTGTTCAATCCATACTATCATCCAATCTTGATTGTTTGCAATATACAAATTTATTACATCCCACTCTCGAGAAGTTGTACAAAAAATAAATAGACGACTTACAACTAATTAATTTTGAAGATTAAGAATTAATTAACTACAATAACATTTATAATTTATTACCTCACTTTCATCAATATAATCTTCCCACCAAGTACTCCCCTTCAAATTTTCTAATGGTGTTCAGATCCCTGCAAATGAGATCTATATGGATCTTTGTTGCAAGCTTAGGGAGATATTCGGTAACATACACTATAGTCTGGTATACCATATATCCCTCCACCATAGAACCCTCAGGATATGTTCTTTGTTGAACCAAAGCTTTCAAAAATTTCAAGTGCCTCTCAACCATCCACATTAACCGAGTGTCTACAAGTCCACACAATTCAATATCCTCAAACTTGGTGTATAAGGTAGTGTTATTATGCATTGAAATTTTTTGAAACTAGACGCTTTTGCATTTCACACATTAGATGAGGAATTCTTCTCTTCCAATATTTTATATCTTGTTTATGAACTTCTTTAGATGACAACCACCTACAAGACATTCAAGACACAGAAATATATAAATGTGAGACTTTACAATATATTACATAATAAGAAAAAAAAATTGTGAATATAATAAATATATACAACAAATTGAACAGATGTCACTATTTACCTCATGTATTTTCCAAGATCATATATCACTTGTTTAATGTTATTTTCAAAGTTCTCTGGGAGAGATAGGGGTAGCACGTACTGTAACAATTATAAACTAATCATGTCATTTTTTCTCACATAATACAATGAAAAGTACATTTAGTTTACAAATATATTGTAAATACAAGAGAACATGACTTACCTTGATGAAGGTATGTCAATCATGTGTTCTCAACCTTGGCCCAAACTCATTTTTCTTTGATATGAGATTGCTTATGTTCCCAGCACATCCTGTGGGAAATCAAATTTTTTGTATGACTTCTTTTGTCATCGTTTTGTTGCTTCGTTAATAATCAAGGAAGGGCACTTATATTAATCTGGTCTCCATTTCTATTTTATTCAATGAAATTTTTCATTGCATGATTGGATTCATTAATGTCACTAAAATTTTTGACAATTTTTTATTTGTCACGTCTTCCATCCAATGTTTTCGTTACATTCTTTCCAATATGCATAGCATCAAAAAAATACACAATTTGTAGTTGCTCATAGTAGGGCAACCTGCTAAATTGTCTGCGATAAATTTTTAGTCTCTTTGGAAGGTACTCAGTAGTATTGCCTTGACGACCTTCACGATCATCAATTACATAATCAACAAAAAAAACACAATAGAAATATATAAATTCCAAACATAAACCATTAGGTGGACCGATAGGATGTTGATGATTAATTCTATTGTATTTCAACTTTCATAGGCAAGGTGTCATTCTTCATGGCTTTGATGTTGTCTCTTCTTTCCCCTTGAAAAGATTTTTTTCTGTAATTTGATACTTATTATTTTTGTGGATAAAGTGTATATGCTCATCAAACACTTGCTTTCCTAAAAAATTTTATAGACGAGATTTCAATTTTGGACAACAAACTTGGCATGCAGATTTTTCCTTTGTTTCAAGACCTACAACATAATGATACAATTGGATTAAATATGTTAATTTTTATAATTAGAATTATCATGTGCAACTTGAATTCACCATAACATACAAGAAAAATGTG
The DNA here is from genome assembly GCA_018584345.1 of Thuja plicata. Classification (NCBI taxonomy): domain Eukaryota; kingdom Viridiplantae; phylum Streptophyta; class Pinopsida; order Cupressales; family Cupressaceae; genus Thuja; species Thuja plicata. The sequence continues at coordinate 82,475 of MU227041.1, forward strand.
TTAACTGTGGGGCATCATGTATTGTCCATACAAGTATTGCATGAAATTGAAATTGTCTTTGTCCTATTGGTCTAGAGATGTCATACATAGTGACATCATTTCATAACCCCCATCAACTCGTCGATAAGAGGCTCAATATATACATTCATATATTTAACTTGGTACTTACCTAGTTGAATGAACAATAATATTACATAATTATTATGAACATTTTACTGCAAGATTTATAATTAAATGTAGATAACTGTTAAATGATAAAATACATTGAATAATCATTTCCAACATAATGTGCTCCCTCTTTATTGACATCCATGGAGAAATATTATTCTTGATGACAAAAACACACCAAATAGAGTATATAGATCTCACCTCTCCAAATGGATTGACACCGTCCGCTGCCAATGAAAGCTTTAGATTTTGAGGTTCTTCGATAAAGTGCGGCCACTTTTCCTCTATGTCCTTAAATTTTGAACCATCTGCATACATTCGAATAACAGAATCTTGAATCCTATTGCATGCATGGTAATCCATAAATTATGTCAAGCTACTACACCTGAAAAACATTTGCAAACGTGGTATAATGGGGATATAACGAAGAACATTGCAAGGCACCTTTTTTGTTAATTGATATGTTCGATATCTACTCATATGACATTCAAGACATTCTGTTGCAAATTCATATTTTTTATGATAAATAATATGATCATTGGGACAGGCATCTATTGCCTGATACTCCATTCCAATATATTTCATAGTGGCACATAATTCTCAGTGTCAGTGAGGGACAATATTCCATGGTGGTAACAAAAACTCATCTATCAATCTACAACAAAAAATATAAGTTGTTAATATTAACAATATTTATGGTACATGTTTCACCATTTATTGACTATAATGACATATATGACATACCTTAGCATACCTGACATTGTTATGTTGGATATTTTGGTTGTATTTCCAGTTTGTAGTTTGCCTAGTAAAATTTTGAAGTTCCCAATCAGTCCTATGCTCAAGAGTTGAAAGTCATGTCTGAAATTGCTTAAATATCTTTGCAAATGATGTTTTTAGCCATGAACCTAGTGAAAAATGTTAAAAACCCTAATTCCTAGGGTTACCTCTGTTCAAAATTGTGAAAAGACCTAATATCTCAATCAAGTTTCTATTTTAAAGTTACTTTTTTGCAACTTAAGTTCTGAGATTAAATCATGTGCTTTCAAGTTAGTCACTTAGTCTCATAAGCTGAAGAGAATATCCCTTTCTTTTTAGAGACTTGGTGAAAATCCTTTGTTGCGTTATCTCCTGATAAAAAGAATACACCTCAGCGGATATGGAGACTTAACGCAAACCATCCATCTCAAGTTAAATCCTACGGTGTTTGGGATATCTTGTGATAAACTCTGCAGTTTGAAAATCATCTAGCGACACTGAATTTCCACAGTCGCGAAGTCTCTTGAGCAAACTACAGATAAATGTTAGTTTCAGTATTAGTGTTGTTGCCTAGTCGTGAAAGAAATCAAGGGTTAAGTTAAAACTAAAGAGACTTGGCAACAACCATTAGATGAAAAGAGATCCAACGGAAGTCACGAGGATGTTGTAAGAGTTTGAAAAGTCAAAGGTGATCCGGCGATTAGGAGGCAAAGGGATAGTTGAGACACATTTTCATCAGTCGTGTAGTCTCTAATAAAAGTTTAAAATGAGAAGTTCACCTGGCGACTTGGAGATCATAGTCATGTAGTCTCATGAATAATTAGGGTTTCCTTTTCAAATATGGAGACTTCACGCAAACCGTTAGATGCAGATGAAAGAAGATCAATGGTTGTCGCGTTATCTCCAGATAAATATAATAAAGGTGAAATTATTAAGTGATTAAGAGTTAAAGGTATTAGTCGAGTTGTCTCCAAATAAACCATGAGTCAAAATATTTGCAGAGTGACAAAGAGATATAACAGTCACTAAGTCTCCAGAAGTAAACCAAGGTTAAAGATCAGTTGTTAGAAGCTCAGTTGCGGTGTCTCTAAAATAATATGGGTTAAGTGAATTCATCTAGTGACAAGGAGATAACCGTTGATCATAAGGAAGATCCAATGGCAGTCGCTAAGTCTCGGTATGAAACCATAGCTAAAGTAAACATTCAGCGACAAGGAGATTATGCAGTCGCGAGATCACTAGAAGCAAAACCAGAGCTAAAGTAAAGACTTTTCCTTGGCGCCAGGATGTACAGTTGCCAGTCAATAGAAATTCAGAAAGTTGTGACAAGTGTATTAAAGGGTAGTTGACCTGTATGAGAAATAGCCAATCAGATCAAAATTGGATCCTGTTTTGGATCAGTGTATGCAGAAAATAGATTTTCTCATATTTACAGAGTAAAATAAGCCAATTTTTAGTCTAGAATTTGGGAATTCAAGTGGTTATCAATGCTCCAGAACAGATTGGGTGATTAACAAGTGGAATTGAGTGATTTGGAAAGTAGATTATTCTTAATATCAGTGAGATAAATTGCAACAGAGCAGTAGGAAATATGAGTCAGGCAATGAGTGTAGCTTCTACTAGCGGAAGAAGTGGTGATGTCGATGATGACATGAAAGGGAAGTGCAATTATTATGAAGAATTCATCTCTTTGTTGCCTGGATTGAGCCAGAATAGAAAGGTAAATGTCAATACTCTCAGATGATTTGCACTTCATTAGGGATGCTAAAACTCTAGGCTCTTCAAGTTATTCCCTGTTCAATTACTTTTATAATAATAGTGATGAAGTTGTGCCAATTTTGAACCCATGGACTTGTGTACTAGCCAAATTAATAGTCCCTAACATCTTTGTAGATGTTGACTTCATCTTAGAAATTTCCAGAAGGTACAATTCCCTAACAAAAACTATAAAAAGGGATGATGGGAAAGCCCTAGTAACCCTAGATAGGAAGTCGTTCATCAAAGCATTCAATTTATATCATCCAATGGCCACAAAGATTAATTTGAAGAGTTTAGAGAATAAGTATACAAGAGAGTCTGGTATTGTATCCGAATTGATCTAGGAACATCATGTGCCAAGGAGAATTAAGAATTACATTGCACCCATCCTAGGGACTGCCCCATACTACTACAAAGACCTCAACTTCTATATGAAGTATATATCCTATGCATTGTGCAGAGTGTTAGGAAAGGATGGAGGCCCCGAGAGAATAACCTCAGATATCCTTATGATTTTCCTAGATATGCAGAGCCCTCATACCAGTACCAATTATGATTATATACAATATATAATCGATCAAATGCATCAAGGATTTATTGATATCCAGAACAAGAAAGACAACCCCAAATTCATGCATTTTTCCATTTTAATGCATTTGCTTTTATATTAAAACTTTCCTATCATGAATTTCTAGTATTTGAGGCCTCAAAGGTTTCATCAGAATCAGGCCAACCCTATTCAGTTTTGGTTGAGAGTATAGAACTACACTTCCAGAGAACGGGAATTATGTGCTTTTGAAAACTGGATAGTTTATTCAATACTTAATTGTCTAGGTGTAGACAAGACAAGGATACCCGTGAAGGTGCTACAACTACTCAGGCCATGCCAGTATGTTTATAAGTGGCAAGGAAACCACAATTGGGGAGACTTCTATTATGAGAATAATTTTACTTTGATCAGGGTGTATGGTTGTACTCACCCACCCCATGTTTTACCATTCCATATGCCACCCAGGATTGTAGCAATGGAATTCATCAGATAGTTGATTCTGACAAATAGGGAGCACCTGGATCCTCACATGAAGGGTACATTTACCCCAAGACAGTTTAGGATCTACAATTTTACAATTGGTAAAAGGGCATTAGATCCAGTGAATAATTGGATGAGACACTACAGAATGAATATATCCCTCTATAGATATATAGACACAGAAGGCTTTATACTAAGTGCCAAGAATTTTTTGACACCCACCATTCCTTACACAAAAGATCATGAGGAATGCATGGAATAAGTTCTCATAAGGAATCTATTAGAGGATGAGAAGGTCGATAAAAGGGCCAAAAAATTTAATGAATTGATGGACTTAGAAAGGCAAGTGAAGAGAAAAGGCATCTCTTTTGGGGGTTTCTTCCAAGACTTGCCATATTTAAAAAGACTTGATGTCATGATTGAGTCCCATACTTTGTTATGCAATCAACTGGAAGATGCACTTGTAGTGAGAGAAAAGGGCCATAAAGGGCATTCATCATCAGAGTATGATGAGGACATCGATGAGGAGTATTCAGTCCTTAGCTCCCCTCCAGTCAACCAGGCATTTTTTAAAGAATAGGTAGCTGAGGGAGAGAACATAATTGAACTAACAGAGATCCCAGAGATTGAGGTCACTAATGAGCCCCCACCAAAAAGACAAAGAGTTGAAACAGGGGAACCATCATAGAAGATAGAGAAGAAGAAAGATAGATTTGGTGCTCTTATCACTGGTGATAGATCCTATGACCATTAGCTAAGGAAGTAGATAAGAGCAGGAAAGAAGCTGCAGAAAGATGATGAAGAGGAAATAGAGTTACCTCTTATGACATGCACTAATGAAAGATTATTATATGAAGATCAATTTCTAAAGGATGATAATGTCATCAAAACAAAAGAGTTCAAAGAGTTCCTCATCTAGAAAAAACAATAGCAAGTTGGTGCATAACTGCAATTGGTGGGTGCAGATCCAGTAACTAGTGAGGCTCTACAAGCATTGCAGGATTATGATCCTAATTCAGAGAAAATCACACCAGAGGAAGCAAGGCAACTGATAAAATCCAGTGGGATGTTGTTGGTAGAAGGATGGGATCTAGCTTCTTCCTTCATCATAGATCAAATAAGGAAGCAACCTGATGTAAATTTATCATCAGAGATAGGTTGGAGAGATGATCAGCGGATTTGGATATAATCCAAAGTCCCAAGCCTTAGAAATGTGGAACCTAGCTCCAAAAGATCAGAAGCCTTCATTATTAAACATTCAAGAGAAAATGGAAGGAAATAAGATTATCTAGTCTATCCAAAATATACGAGACTTGGAGATTTCCCAAGTGCACACCCATTTTGCACAGTTAAATGAGGCTAAGGCTGCCCAAATGTCTGAAAGATTTAAGACGCTCACCAGTGAAACTAGTGATATAGTCAAAGACAGGAAGTTGGCTCTAATCAAGATCAAACCACAAGAGAAGATGATAGCAGAGATTACACAAAGACTGCTTGATATTCCTAAGGTTTCCCCTATAGAGCACAAAGAGGTAAAAGAGGTAGAGATACAAACAGATGAAACAAAGCATATTGCAGTGGAGACAGGGAAGGGTATTGGTGAGCCCAATGAAGTTGTTTTGGGTCCATTGATAGAAATTTTGCAGCATAGGGTAGATATAATAAAGGATAAGATTGATAAGTATATGGAACCTATGGAAAATTTACAGGCCTACAAGTAGAGGTTAACAATTTTGTCTCAGTTTTAAACCCGTATTATGCAACATGGTCTAGGAGAACAGGATTGTTTGAAAGGTTGGCATCTTTGCAACCACATAGACCAGACTTACTGGAGGTAGTAGCCAAGGTTGGGGTTGAGATAGAGCAGATAGGAGCCACCTTGTCCTTTTTCAAAGGAAAGGCTAATCAGATAAAGGTGAGGTTGAACATGTTTGGACCTAGCTATAACATATTTGTGCCTCAAATGAAATTAGAGGACAATCAAATCAAGCCACTAGGGGTATGGAAAAAAGAATTCAACATTGTGTTACCTAATAAAGTGGTATATGTTTCTGACAAGGGAGAACCAGATATGGAAAGATATAATAATATTCTAGATGAAGCATTTAAAGAAGAAACAAAATTTAATAAGTTCATCACAGATGTCAAGAGTATTACTAATGCCAGGTGGGAGATACAGAAGACCTAGTTGGAGAACATACAAAGCTTTGAATGGCCAAAAGAAGAAGACGTTACAACATGGGACATATTAACAAATCCCAAGAAGAAAAATATTGTCACTGTTGACTTGGACATAATGGATGAAGAATAGGAGGACACATGGCACCTTCTCTTTGAGCACAAGAAGGTTAGCTATCATGAAGACTAGTGTAAATTAGCCTGTATTGGTGGTCACTAGGTCTCATTGCAAATATCAGATGCTATCCTGAACATATACAGACAAAGGCGCCAAAGATCACAAGAAGACAAAGAATAAAATAGATTTTATTCTTCATTTTTATCCATCCACCGCTTGGTTCTTTCTTGTCTTGTCCTTTCTGTATTTTAGGGTTAGGTCTTAAAACCATCTGAAACTTGTAGCATCCTTACTTCTTAAGGATTCCAAGATGGTTTAAGCCTATCAATCTTTGTTTTATATCTTGTGTTGTCTCTTTTATTTCTATTCAGGCTTTTATGTTTTTATTTCTAAGGCATCTAAATACATCAACTGCAAGGTAGTTGTGCAATCATTTGTGAGGTCCTTCAATGAAGGAATAATTCTTTCATGTGATTCCTGGAAGCTAAATATTGATGTTTAAGATCTTATGAACAAAGATATAGGAGTGAATGGATAGTATGTAAGGAATATTATCTAGGTTGCAATTATTTTCATTAGTTACCTAATTGTGGATTTGCATTCAATATTGAATCTGCAGCCCATAGGATCAGACACTGGTTTATAGTTTTGCAAGTGATTGTTCAATCATCCAGCATTTAAGAAAAATCATTCAAATATACTACACTTATAAAAAAGCATACATTCATAAGTAATTGTACTCACAGAGTATACAATTAAAGTTTGTAGATTCCTTCAAGAGAGAATCAAATACGTTATCCCTCCTAAGTTCATAAGAGCTATAAATGGAAGAAGGATGAGAATCATTATTGCATTACTATTTGTTGTTATCAAAATACTAGTTTGGCTTATTAAGCTCTGTATCAAGTTATTCATAATCATTTGCATAGTTATCTACTTATTGATACAGTAAAAGGCATTCAACAAGTTAGTAAAAAGATATAATCCACTATAAAGATTTTGTTAATCAGTAATCATTCATAGGTAATACCTGCCTGAGTCAGTGGATCTCAAAAAAGGAGGATCATATCCAATCCTTATCAATTAGGATTTTATTGCATATAGATTATTGGAAATATATAAGAGCAAAGAATTCATACTGGTTTTATAAGATACTTGCAAGAAATATCCCTAAAAAATTGGCGACTCTACTGGGGAAGGGAAAAGTTTTATATCCTAGAATCTCTGGTGTAGATATTTTTCAACTTTTTCAATCCAGTCTCAAGTTTTCCCATCTAAGTTGCACTAACAAATTGGCGACTGTACTTGAGATAATAAAGAATTATCTCAGACTCTGGTTGAAGAAGGTTCAATTTTGTTGATTTATAAGTTATAGTTGAGTGTTTCCAGTTTAATTTTATTCTAGTAGTATTCATATTTCCCAAACTTGTGGTTGGGTGGTGACTCTAAAAGAAAATCTCTGAAATCAGTGCATAAGTGAAATATTTTTACAAATATGAATACTAGGTCAAGAATGAGATAAAATCCAGAAATGGAGTTGGATAGTGGGATTCCTGCTACTTCAAAAACTAAGTTGTCTTGGAGAGAGAAGAGGAATCAAGCAAATATCAGTAACTTTGATCCAAGAAATGAAGAAGACAACACTAGAAGGAAGGATACCAATCAGTCTAGTCATGAGGGGAATACCTCAAAGTATGAAAATGCCCCAGACCTTGGACTAGAAACCTATGCAGTCAATACTAATTCTAGTGAGAGTGAAGGAACTGATGTGCAATTGGATCAGAATCTGAAGTTCCTTCTGATGAGCTTGCAGAGGAAGAAAGAATCCGTATAAGACAACTAGCCCTTATTCAGCAGATGAAAAGGGAAAAGGAGCATAAAAAGAAAAAAACATGAGCAGAAGGATGTTGACAAATTTAGAAGAAGATCCCTGAGACATCAAGCTGCAAATAATATTGAAAAGTCTTGCAAAGACCAAGAGACTCCAAACACCCACAAAAGTTTAGGTCCTCAAAACTTCAAAGATAAAGGAAAAAGTAAAGTTACAGAAACCAAAGTGGAGGAGCCAAAAACTCAAAATAACCTGACTGAGCAAATGTCTAAAGTAGAAATTGACCTTGAAAAGATTAAAAAAGAAAGAGAAACTATGGCCAAGATGCTGGAGAAAGTTGAATCAGAAGCTGCTACTATACAGATGAAGAGAAAAATTGATTTCTTGCAATCTACTACAATCTCCTTTGTTGATATAGAGAATGCCACAGCATCAAGAAACAAGGCTTCTTCTTTCAAAGACCATAGAAAATTCTTTGCTCCTAAAGATACTAACAAATTGCAAAGGAGACCTCTTCCTGCAGAAAGGTATAAGCAATTTACTTTCTTTGGAATTCTAGGTTATCCTAATGCAATACCAGAAGATATGGGAGAAAAACTTCCAAAATTCTCAGGAAATAATGTTGTAACTTGTGAAGAGCATTTAAGAAAAAAAATTGATGTTATAGATGATTTAAATATCAATCATGAAGATGTCCTATGAAATTATTTGTACAATCTCTAGTAGAAGATGTTGGGGAATGGTTTAGGAGTCTATCTCATGGTTCTGTACGAACAATGGATGAACTGGTTGATTTATTCAAGGATCAATATAGTGATAAGACTAATGAGGGATTTTTGCTTAATGAATTCAACAATATAAGGAAGAACTCAAATGAAGAAGTAACTGAGTTCAATACAAGATTCCAACGAGCTATGCATAAGCTATTTCAAAAAATGAAGTTGGATCAAAAGGTATGTCTTGCTACCTATCTCAATGCTTTTGATTCAAAAATGGGTTATGCACTTAGAGATAAGAATCCAAGAACTTTAACAAAAGCCTATAAAACAACTGTGAATATAGAGATGAATAGGAGGATATCAGGAAAATTGGGTAAAAGAGAGAATCCACAGTTTAATAGGATTAATCAAAAGGAACCTGAATACAGAGAGTACAAGGCTCCACAAAATAATAAACCATCCTAAAATAATAACTATAACCCACAAAATAGGATGCAAAAATACCCCTATGGTACCCAATTCAAGGATGCTAAGCCTATTGTTCCACTAAGGAAAGATAAACCTGAGAATAGGACTCCTGATCCCCTACATAAAAGTACTATTCACATGTGTAATGATGACTTTTGGTGTGAATCTTGTGAGGAACCGCACAATCCTAATTTTTGCATGGTTTCTTTAGATATAAAAGCAAATGAAGAGCAAGAAAATGATGAAAATGAGTTATGTGATTATAGTATGAATAATGCTTATTCATGTCATGATATGGATTCTGATAAGGAAATTGAAAATCATGACATATATGGCTTGCAAGGTAGAATGGAAGTTCATCAGCAACAAATCTTGTCAAATAGTGAAGAAGAAGAAAGGGTTGGTCACATAAGGTGTTATGCCCAAAATAGTCAGGAACCCTCAGTAGTGAGAAAAGCCTCTGATGAAGAAAAATCCAGAATCACTGTTGATTTGGTGAACAAAGCAAGAAACAATTATCACCTAAGAAACAGAGTTGTGGGCAATGTTGGTAGTCAGCCATCAAGCATCTTCATAAAAGAAAATAAAATAGATGCCAAATATGTACCTAAAAAAGATGGACCTGGGGAAAATGCAAACAAACCTAAGGTCAAGATAGTGAACAAAGCTAATGAACCAAGAGATGTACATGTAGAAAAGGCTAAAGAGCTAGAAGCAGGTTCTTCTTCCCCCAAAGTAGAAAATAAGAAATCTAAGAGGGAAGAGCCTGTTGTGAATATTCAAATAGAAGAGAATAATATTATTATAGAAAAATCTAAGACCTCTGATGTAAAGTATACTCCAATGGATATGGGAAAGTGTTTAACTTATATTATTGTGAAGGTCACATTCCTAGAGATGATGAGAATAAAAGAACACAAAGAGAAAGTTCTTTCAGTATTGAATAATGTATCACCAGTAAAACCATAGAAAATAGAACATATTGAAAAGAAACTCAACAATAAGGGAAAGGAGTCTGAGGGGATGATCTCTGAGATCCCTCAGATTTACTTAAACACAAATACTTTTGCAGGGGTTGCTGACCCCTTTTTCTTGACATTGGTAATAAATGGAAAGATGCTAAAAAATTGTAAGATCAACTCAGGAGCATCTTATATAGTCATGCCTGCAAAAATTATGAGATCCATGGGTTTGCAAGTAGATACTCCTCATGGGAGGTGTCAAGCAATGGAATCAAGAGAAATCCTTGTTGTTGGAACCATTGAAGCCCTACCTTACAAATTCGCCATATGCCCAGATACAGTGTTGACTATGAGTGTACTGGTGGTTGGCATACCACCACATTATGGCATGTTATTGTCCAAAAAATGGAGTGCTTCAATGGGGGCAGTATTCAGGGTGACTTATCCTATGCCACTTTCAATATAGATGGAAATAATGTAGAGGTGTCTAGAGAGGGAAGAACACCTCACTTGATAGAATTACATGAGGATACAAATATTAATTATTGTATTGATTTTGACATGGAAAATTTCAGAATCAAAACGAGTGCTCACCAATGTGAAAATGTTGATCCTTTGGTTAAAGGGTTGAGTACACAGAGTGATGGTTTGTGGAAAATGTATTTTGATGGAGCCTGTTCAAAAGAAGGATCAGGAGTTGGAGTTCTACTTATATCTTCATCAGGTCAAATATTCTTTTTTGCTATCTTTTCAATGTACAAATAATACAGTCGAATATGAAGCTTTGTTTCTAGGGCTAGACATTGCTACTAAACATGGTATAAAATGCTTAAAATTTTATGGTGACTCAGAGTTAGTAGTAGCCCAAGTAAGGTCCAAATATGTTTTAAAGAATGATAGATTAAAAATGTATAGACATGCTATTTGGGACCAAATAGAATTCTTTGATGCCTTAAATATAAATTGGATAGAAAGGTCTAGAAACATTATGGCAGATTTCTTAGCTAATGTGGCTTTGAAAATTGATGACTAAATGGGGTATCAATTGTTGAAGTTAAAAGAAGATCAGTTGTTCATGACAATATTTACAACTGGCAAGTATTTGAGGATGACCAAGATATCCTTAGATTTCTTCAGTGCCTTGATCATTATGAAGACCAACGCATAGATTGCAATAATTTTCTTGAGGTCATTGATGGTAAGGATTGTATACTGGGGGGATGAGGTTGTCCAACTTGGTTCTAACCAGATTCCTAAGGGATTGGTAGAACTAGAGGCATTGTTTACTAATCAAAATGAACATACAACAAGAATAAACAATGCCAAGATTGAGGATTTAGATGAGATAAATTTGGGGTCAGAGACCACTCCTCAAGTAGTTTAAATTGGAAAAGGATTGGACTATCATGTTAGAACCAACCTGATAAAATTACTAAGAAAACATAAGCATGTGTTTGCATTGTCGTATGAAGATCTAAAAGCTTATAGAGAGGATCTTTTCCAACATGAAATCCCACTCAAAACGGATATGAAACCATTCAGACAAAAACAGAGACCCATTAATCCTTTGTTGGCTCCTAAGATGCAACAAGAATTGATGAAATTAAAGGATACTGGAATTATTCAGCCTATCAGGCATTCAACTTGGGTCTCAAACCTAGTACCAGTAAAAAAAAGAATGGTGATATAAGACTGTGTAGATTTCAGAAATCTGAACATTGCATCCTTAAAAGATAATTATTCTCTACCAAACATGGAAGCAATGTTGCATAAGGTAACTGGTTGTGAGCTATTATCAATGATGGATGGCTTCTCTGGCTACAACCAGGTACTTGTAAAAGAGTCAGAGCAATTCAAGACTACATTTACTACTCCATGGGGAACTTATGTATATGTCAGAATGCCCTTTGGATTAATAAATGCAGGAGAAAATTTCCAGAGAGCCATGGATGTAGCATTTAAAGAGTTTATTGATCTATTCATGGTTATTTACCAAGATGATTTGACTGCATTTTCTAAAAAATTATGGGATCATTGTGAACATCTAGAGAAAATTTTCAATAAAGCGCTAGAATATGGTGTTTCACTAAACCCTAGAAAATGTCATTTTGCAGTCACAGAAGGAAAGTTATTGGGACATATAGTGTCCAAGGATGGAGTAAGGATAGACCCTGAGAGAATAGAAGCTATTCAAAATGTCAGTGCTCCAAAGAATATAAAAGGTGTGCAATCTTTCCTTGGAAAGATTAATTTTGTCAGAAGATTCATTGCCAATTTTGCTGAAATTGTCAAGCCAATCATTAAGTAATTAAAGAAAGATGCAAAGTTCCAATGAAATGAAGAAGCTCAGTTAACATTTGAGAAAATCAAGCAAGCAGTACAAGAGGTCCCTATTTTAAAATCTCCTAATTACAGTAAGCCCTTTTCTTTGTTCTCATTTGAATCTTTTCACATTATTGTTGTTGTTTTACTATAGAAGGATGAGGAGGGATTTGAACATCCAATTGCATTCTTTAGAAAATCTCTCCAAGCTGTAGAGTTGAACTATGAAATGATGGAGAAGAGGGCATATCCATTGGTAAAATTTGTTAAATCATTCATACCTTACTTAGTTTGTGCCAAAGTTCTTGCATATGTTCCTCATTCAGCAGTAAAAGATATTCTTACCCAATCAGAAGTGACTGGTAAGAGAAGTGGATTATTAGAATTCAAGAATTTAACCTAGAAATCTATATTAAAAAATTGGTTAGAGGACAAGGTTCAGCAAAACTAATGACTGAAGAAAATTTGGACTTGGTACAAGTAAATAATGTAGTGATACAAGATTTAACAATAACTAGTATTGAAAGACAGCCATTCTATGTTGATATCATGTATTACCTTAAAAATGCCAAGTGTCCTAAAATCATGTCAGATAATCAAAAGAGGAGTCTTAAGTTACAAGCCCAGAAGTACACCTTGATTCAAGGAGATCTGTATTGGAAAGACAGAAATGGTGTACTACCGTTGTGTTTAGATAAAAACCAAGCAGAGAAAGTACTAATTGAAATGCATGCTAGAATATGTGGTGGGCATTTTTCTACCAAGACCACTGCTCATAAGATTTTGAGGGATGGATATTATTGGCCCGGTGTATTTAAAGATACTCATGCATTTGTCCGGAAATGTGAGCCTTACCAAAGGTTCTCAAATAAATTGAAGTTCTCAGGTTCCCTGTTATCAAGGATTTCTACAATGAATATGGGATTATAATGTCTTATTCATCCCCATATCATCCTCAGGCTAATGGCCAGGTAGAATCTAGTAATAAGAGCATTCTGAAGATTTTAAAGAAGACCTTAGAAAAGAACAAAAGAGCTTGGCATACAAATTTGAAATGAGTTGTATGGGCTGATAGGATAACAGTCAAGAAAGCCACTAGTAAGTCACCATTTGAACTTGTGTATGGTCTACAGTCTTGGATGCCTATCAATAATATATTACCTGTATAGAAGTTTATGCAAGAAGAAGAGCTAGAAGTTTCTGATCAATTGGAAGACAAAATAATGCAACTAGCTAAACTTGATGAAATCAGAAGAGACGGTCAGAAAGAGAATATAAAGCTGCAACAAAAGATGAAGCATCTATTTGATAAAAGAGCAGGTTGTAGAAAGTTTATATATGGTGACCTTGTACTCCAATGGAATGTGAGAGCAGAGGATAAAGGTAAGCATAAAAAGTTTGAAGCTTTATGGCTTGGTCCCTTTATTGTTTCTCAGAGTTTTGGTGAAGATTCTTATATCTTGAAGAACATGAATGAACAGGAATATGAATTGTCAATGCATGGGAAGTTCTTGAAACCTTTCTTCAGTTGAAAATTATAATTTTATGCACAAGTAAATATCTTTGTATTATATGTAAATAAAGTGTGTTTCTTTCAATCGTGTGTTTCTTTCTGCAATAGGTTAGTTAGCATCTTTTGAAGTGGTCTACAACTAGAAATTCTATGGTTCTTCATATAAACTTGTGTTTACACATCCTCAGATAGAGCCACTGTTGGTTGTATTTGCAGTTTGTAGTCTGCCCAAAAATTTTAAAGTTCCCAATCATTCCTATGCTCAAGAGTTGAAAGCCATGTCTGAAAATGCTTAAATATCTCTACAAATGATGTTTTTAGCCATGAACCTAGTGAAAAATGTCAAAAACCCTACGTCCTAGGGTTATCTCTGTTCAAAATTGTGAAAAGCCCTAATATCTCAGTCAAGTTTCTATTTTAAAGTTACTTTTTTGCAACTTAAGTTCTGAGATTAAATCATGTGTTTTTAAGTTAGTCGCTTAGTCTCATAAGCTGAAGAGAATATCCCTTTTTTTTAGAGGCTTGGCAAAAGGCATTTGTCATGTTATCTCCTAATAAAAATAATATACTTCAGTGGATATCGAGACTTAATGCAAACCGTCCATCTCAACTCAAATCCTACGGTGGTCAGGATGTCTCGTAATAAACTCTACAGTTTGAAAATCATCTAGCGACACTGAGTTTCCACAGTTGCGAAGTCTCTTGAGAAAACTAGATTTAAATGCCAGTTTCAGTATTAGTGTTGTCGCCTAGTCGCAAAAGAAATCAAGGGTTAAGTTAAAAGTAAAGAAACTTGGTGACAATCATTAGATAAAAAGAGATCCAACGGCAGTTGCGAGATTGTTGTAAAAGTTTGAAAATTCAAAGGTGATCCAGTGATTAGGAAACAAAGGGATAGTTGAGACACATGTTCATCAGTCACATAGTCACTAATAAAAGTTTAAAATGAGAAGTACACCTGGCAACTTGGAGATCACAGTCGCGTAGTCTCATGAAGAATTAGTGTTTTCTTTTCAAATCTGGAGACTTGGTGCAGACTATTAGGTGCAGATGAAAGAAGATCAATGGTTGTTGCGTTATGCCCAGATGACAATAATAAAGCTGAAATTATTAAAAAATTAAGAGATAAAGGTATTAGTCACATTGTCTCCAAATAAACCATGAGTCAAAATATTTGCACGGCAACAAAGAGATATAACAGTCGCCAAGTCTCCGGAAGTAAACCAAGGTTAAGATCAGTTGTTAGAAGCTCAATCGCAGTGTCTCTGAAAGAATATGGGTTAAGATAATTCATCTAGCGACAAGGAGATAATCATTGATCAGAAGGAAGATCCAACGATAGTCGCTGAGTCTCGGTATGAGACCACAGTTAAAATAAACATTTAGCAACAAGGAGATTACATAGTCACGAGGTCGCTAGAAGCAGAACCAGAGTTAAAGTAAAGACTTTTCCTCAGAGCCAGGATGTACAGTTGCCAGCCAATAGAAATTTAGAAAGTTATGACAAGTGTATTAAAGGGTAGCTGAGCTATATGAGAAATAGCCAATCAGATCAAAATTGGATCATGTTTTGAATATAGTATGGTTTTTTATCAGAAAGCACTCATGCATATTTGATTTCTTGTCACTTTCAGAGGCTACGGCTACAACAAAACTTGGTTTCACAGCATGAGGAATTGAATCCAGAAGCGATTGAATCACAATTATGAAAATTATGCATTGATGATTCAAAGATAAATAGGGGTAACCATTAATCATTGTTTCTTACCAATAGTTTATTGTTTTTAGAGTGAGATTTTGCTAAGTTATCAGTGTGTGCAGAAAATAGAGTTTCTCAGATTTACAAAGTAAAATAAGCCGATTTCCAGTCTAGAATTTGGGGAATTCAAGTGGTTATCAGTGCTCCAGAATAGATTGGGTGATTAACAAGTGGAATTGAGTGATTTATAAAGTAGATTTGTCTCAATATCAGTGAGATAAATTTGAATAGAACAGTAGGAAAGATGAGTCAAGCAATGAGTGTAGCTTCTACCAGTAAAAGAAGTGGTGATGCCGATGATGACATGAAAGGAAAGCACAATTATTCTGAAGAATTCATCTCTCTGTTTCCTGGATTGAGCCAAAATAGAAAGGTAAATGTCGATACTCTCATAGATGATTTGCACTTCATTAGGGATGCCAAAACTCCAGGCTCGCATGGTTATTCCCTGTTCAATTACTTTTATAATAATAGTGATGAAGATGTGCCAATTTCGAACTCATGGGCCTATGGACTAGCCAAATTAATAGTCACTAAAATCTTTTTAGATTCTCATTTCATCTTAGAAATGGACAGTAGGTATGATGACCTAACCAAAACAATAAAAAGGGATGACGGGAAAGCCCTAGTAACCCTAGATAGGAACTCGTTCATGAAAGCATTCAATGCATATCATCCAATGGCCATAAAGATTAATTTGAAGAGTTTAGAGAATAGGTATACAAGAGAGTCTGGTATTGCATCCAAATTGATCCAGGAATATCATATGCCAAGGAGAATGAAGAATTACATTGCACCCATTCAAGAGACAGCCCCATACTACTACAAAGACCTCAACTTCTATATGAAGTATATATCCTATGCATTGTGCAGAGTGTTAGGAAAGGATGGAGGACCCAAGAGAATAACCTCAGATATCCTTATGATGGTCCTAGATATGCAGAGCCCTCATACCAGTACCAATTATGATTATATATAGTATATAATTGATCAAATGCATCAACGACTTATTGATATCCAGAACAAGAAAGACAACCCCAAATTCATGCATTATTCCATTTTAATGCATTTGATTTTATATTACAACTTTCCTATCATGAATTGCTAGTATTTGAGGCCATAGAGGTTTCATCAGAATCAGGCCAACCCCATTCAGTTTTGGTTGAGAGTGTGGAACTACACTTCCAGAGAACAACAATTTTATGCTTTTGAAAACTAGATAGTTTATCCAATACTTAAGTGTCTAGGTGTAGACAAGACAAGGATACCAGTGAAGGTGTTGCAACTACTCAGGCCATGCCAGTATGTTGATAAGTGGCCAGGAGACCACAATTTGGGAGACTTCTATTATGAGAATAATTTTACTTTGATTAGGGTGTATTGTTCTACTCACCCACCCCATGTTTTACCATTCCATTTTCCACCTAGGATTGCAGCAATGGAATTCACCAGACAGTTGATTCTGTCAGACAGGGAGCACCTGGCTCCTCACAGGAAGGGTACATTTACCCCAAGATAGTTTAGGATCTACAATTTTACAATTAGTAAAAGGGCATTAGATCCAGTGAATAATTGGATGAGCCACTACAGAATGAATGTAGCCCTCTATAGATATATAGACACATAAGGTTTTATACTAAGTGCCAAGAAGTTGTTGACACCCATCATTCCTTACACAAAAGATCATGAGGAATACATGGAAGAAGACCTCATAAGGAATGTATTAGAGGATAATGAGGTCGATAAAAGGGCTGAAAAATTTAATGAATTGATGGACTTAGAAAGGCAAGTGAAAAGATAAGGCATCTCTTTTAAGGATTTCTTCCCAGAATTTCCATATTTAAAAAGAAATGATGCCATGATTGAGTCCCATACTCTATTATGCAATCAACTAGAAGATGCACTTGTAGTGCCATAAAAGGGCCATAAAGGGCATTCATTGTCTGAGTATGATGAGGAAAGCGATGAGGAGTATTCAAACCCTAGCTCCCCTCCAGTAAACCAGACATTTTTTGAAGAACAGGCAGCTGAGGGAGAGAACATAATTGACCTAACAGAGATCCCAGAGACTGAGGTCACTAATGAGCCCCCACCAAAAAGACAAAGAGTTGTAACGGGGGAACCATCAAAGAAGATAGAGAAGAAGAAAGATACAATTGGTGCTCTTATCACTGGTGATAGAGCCTATGACCATCAGCTAACGAAGCAGATAAGAGTAGGAAATAAGCTGCAGAAAGATGATGAAGAGGAAATAGAGTTACCTTGTATGACATGCACTGATGAAAGATTGTTATATCAAGATCAATTTTTAAAGGATGATAATTTCATCAAAACAAAAGAGTTCAAAGAGTCCCTCATCTAGAACAAACAAAAGCAAGTTGGTGCACAACTGCAATTGGCTGGTGGAGATCCAGTAACTAGTGAGGCTCTACAAGCATTGCAGGATTGTGATCCTGATTTAGAGCAAATCACACCAGAGGAAGCAAGGCAACTGGTAAAATCCAGTGGGATGTTGGTGGTAGAAGGATGGGATCTACCTTTTTCCTTCATCATAGATCAAATAAGGAAGCAACCTGATGTAAATTTATCATCAAAGACATAGGTTGGAGAGAAGATCAGAGGATTTGGATATAATCCAAAGTCCCAAGCCTTGGCAATGTAGAGCCTAGCTCCAAAAGATCAGAAGTCTTCATTAATAAACATTCAAGAGAAAATGGAAGGAAATAAGATTATCTGGTCTGTCCAAAATAGATGAGACTTGGAGATTTCCCAAGTGCTCACCCATTTTACACAGTTAAATGAGGCTAAGGCTGCCCAAATGTTTGAAAGATTTAAGAAGCTCACTAGTGAAACTAGTGATATAGTAAAAGACAGGGAGCTGGCTTTGATCAAGATCAAACCAAAAGAGAAGCTGATAGCAGAGATTACACAAAGAATGCTTGATATGCCTGAGGTTTCCCTGTAGAGCACAAAGAGGTATAAGATGTAGAGATACAAACAGATGAAACAAAGCATGTTGCAGTGGAAACAGGGCAAGGTATTGGTGAGCCCAATGAAGTTGTTTTGGGTGCATTTACATGAATTTTATAGAATAGGGTAGATATAATAAATGATAAGATTTATATATTATATGGAACCTATGGCAAATTGCCAGACCTGCAAGTAGAGGTTAACAATTTTGTCTCGGTTTTGAACCCTTATTATGCAACATGGTCTTGGAGAACATGAATGTTTGAAAGGTTGGCATCTTTGCAACCACATAGACCAGACTTACTGGAGGTAGTAACCCAAGTTGGGGTTGACATAGAGCATATAGGAGCCACCTTGTCCTTTTTCAAAGGAAAGGCTAATCAGATAGAGGTGATGTTGAACATGTTTGGACCTAGCTATAACAGATTTGTGCCTCCAATCAGATCAGAGGACAATCAAATCAAGCCACTAGGGGTATGGGGCTCAAAATTTGACATTGTGTTACCTAATAAAGAGGTATATGTTTCTGACAAGTGAGAACCAGATATGGAAAGATATAATAAGATTCTGGATGAAGCATTTAAAGCAAAAATAAATTTTAATAAGTTCATCATAGATGTCAAGAGTATTACTGATGCCAGGTGGGAGATACAGAAGACCCAATTGGAGAACATACAGAGCTTTGACTGGCCAAAAGAAGTAGATGTTACAGCATGGAACATATTAACAAAGCCCAAGAAGAAAAAGCTTGTCACTGTTGACTTGGACATAATGGATGAAGAATAGGAGGACACATGGAACCTACTCTTTGAGCACAGGAAGGTTAGCTATCATGAAGACTAGTGTAAATTATCCTATATTGGCAGTCACTAGGTCTTGTTGCAAATATCAGATGCTATCCTGAACATATATAGACAAAGGCACCAAAGATCACAAGAAGACAGATTAAATCAGCTATTATTCTTAATTTTTGTCCATCCACCGCTTGGTTCTTTCTTGTCTCATCCTTTCTATATTTTAGGGTTAGGTCTTAAAACCATCTGAAGCTTGTAGCATCCTTACTTCTTAAGGATTCCAAGATGATTTAAACCTATAAATAGAGCTTATTGTAACATTTTAAAAGATGATGGAATATAATTACAAGGCAGACTACAACAATTTTGTCTGAGCCTTTGTACTTTTTGTCTATTGTATGTATTTTGAAGAAGTTAGACATTAATAAAATACATTGCAATATTTGTTTTATATCTTGTGTTGTCTCTTTTATTTCTATTCAGGCTTCTATGTGTTTATTTTTAAGGCATCTAAATACATCAACTGCAAGGTAGTTGTGCAATCATTTGTGAGGTCCTTCAAGGAAGGAATAATTCTTTAATGTGATTCATGGAAGCAAAATATTGATGTTTAAGATCTGATGAACAAAGATATTGGATTGAATGGATAGTATGTAAGGAATACTATCTAGGTTACAATTATTTTCATTAGTTACCTAATTGTGGATTTGCATTCAATCTTGACTCTGTAGCCCATAGGATCAGACACTGGTTTATAGTTTTGCAAGTAATTGTTCAATCATCCAGCATTTAAGAACAATCATACAAATATACTACACTTATAAAAAATCATACATTCATAATTAATTGTACTCACAGAGTGTACAATTCAAGTCTGTTGATTCCTTGAAGAGAGAATCAAATAGGTTATCCCTCCTAAGTTCATAAGGACTATAAAAGGAAGAAGGATGAGAATCCTTATTGCATTACTATTTGCTTTCGTGAAAATACTTGTTTGGCTTATTAAGCTCTATATCAGGTTATTCATAGTCATTTGCATAGTTATCTACTTATTGATACAGTAAAAGGCATTCAAAAAGTTAGTAAGAAGATATAATCCACTATAAAGATACTGTCAATCAGTAACCATTCTTAGGTAATACCTGCCTGAGTCAGTGGATCTCAAAAAAGGAGGATCATATCCAATCCTCATCAATTAGACTTTTCTTTCATATAGATTATTTTAAATATGTAAGAGCAAAGCATTCATACTGGTTTTAAAAGGTACGTGCAAGAAAAATCCCTAACAGGATAAACGTGATGAACTATAACTGATTGAATGTTTGAAAGTGACAAAGTTGATGATCACCGAGCTACAGAAAGTAAATGCAAGACATCAAATCAGTTAATGTATTGTATTTTCATTGATGTCAACTTGATATGGTATGATTTCTCATACACATATTGTCACAACACTTAAGATCTGAAAATACAAATTTTTTGTCGTCGATAATCATATACACCGAATGATAGTAAACCCTGACGGAAAGTGAACCCTGAGAAAAGAAGTTCACAATATTGCCCGACGAACAGTGTTACCCGAGAAAATGATACTTGAGCAAGCATTACCGAGCTAACTGCAGTTGTCACCGAACATAACTAAAGTTGTTGCCCGAGCTATCTACAGTAGTCACCGAGCACAATTGAAGTGTTGACCGACAGGAACTAAAGTTAGGATATGAAAAAATAACTTAGCTGGCAAGAGCTATAATTAGAGTTAACTGATTGTTTACTTCGTTTTCATCGATCAGTTAAAAGCTAAAGATAAGGAGATTTAAAGCATGTTTTATTCCAGAAAACAAGGAGAGATTTTCAGAATAAAACTAAAGCAAGCATGGCGAGATTTACAGATCAAGAAAGTGATCAACGAAGAAAACAAGAAACGGTGAAATCATGTCTATAAAAAGAGACAAGTAATTCATAATGAAAGAGATGGATGCTGAAGAGAATTTTGGTGAAGATAAGAAGTCTTCATACAGATATGATCATACAAGCTAAAGAACAGAGCTAAGATTTTTGTAGACACCGAGCAACAACATTCACCAAGAAGAAAGAAGTGGAGCAAAAGAATTGAAGAGAACATTGATTAGAGAGTTATTGTAGAATTATAATAGATCTAAAAATCTGCAAGATTAAGTTATATTTATGAACAGATCATCTATTATTTTTAGTTTAACCATTGATTTAGAAAATCTCTTAACAGAGTGGGATTTAACCATCCTTTATATATTGAGATACATCCCATGGAGTATCAAAAGGTTTTCATGTTGACAGCATAGTGAATTCTAGGTCAAGTGATAAACTGTTAGTTTTAAATCCTCTAACAAGGTCACACTTAACAATGTGTTTGTAACATTTAACAGGGTTGGCTCTTCACAGAGCTCACTTCAGAAGAGTGAAAATTTTGGGTTACCGCTCCCAAGTGGTTTTTCCCTTAACAGGGTTTCCACATTAGAAATTCATGTGTCAAATGTGTATATGATTCATTGCTTTGATGTTTTTCTTTACACATTACAAAAATAGGATTGATCGGTAAATACTAAGTTATTTACTGTATTTCGATAAAGTTTAAGAAAAGATAGACTGCTATTCGGTAAAGCTTAATTAAAAGATAAAAAGTCCATTATCCAAGTAGTATATATGTGTTAGATTCACACAAGGTGTACATCTTGTAGGACTGAAGATAACTAGAGGTTTTATATTTGTGGTATAAAGTTTTGGTTGAATTATTGGATTAATTTTTGAGGCCACTGATTCAACCCCCCCCCCACTACCTCTTAGTTATTCTAACAATTCGTATTAGAGCTTGTGTGCTTGGAAGAGAGTTTAAGACTCAAGCTAAAGATCATAAGATGAGAAAAAAGGATGTGCCTAAGTTGAACAAGGACAACTTTGCATCATGGAAAAGTAGGATAAGACTCCACCTATCAGGTATTGGAAATGATGTCACACAGTACTTGGATACTGAATCTTTTTACCTACTGGACCTCTCATAGTTGATCAATTGAGAGAGAAGCATGAACACAAATCTATGATGATAGAACTTGCTTCCTCACACTCCGATGTTGAATTTGAAGATGTCAAATCATGCACCACTGCAAAACAAATGTGGGACAAACTCAAGCTAGTACATAGAGGAGATAAGAATGTGCTGAGAGCTAAGGCATAAAGCCTAAGAGGAAAATTTCATGACCTAAGAATGAAATAAGGATAAAACATCACTCAGTACAGTTGCAGAATCAAAGAGGTTGTTAATGCTATCCAAGCAGTAGGAGGTGTACTTAAAGAAAAAACAATGGTAAGTAAAATTCTCATAACCTTACTGTCTGTTTATGCTATTAGAGTATCTGCTATACAAGAAATGAGAGTAGTAGAAAATAATAATGTTACTCTAGATAGTTTGATTGGTAGACTTATTTCATTTGAGATGAATAACTTTGACAATAGTGTCTACCAACTATTGAGTCTACATTCAAATATTCTTTGAAAATAAGTAAATCAAGTCATAAACACACTATGAGAAATGATAGTGATAGTGATAGTGATGACCAAGAACTTGGTGAGATTGAAGTACTAATGGCTAGAAGATTGCAGAGAGGCAAAGGTAGATACAAAGGTAAATTACCATTGGTATGTTTTAATTGTAAAGAGATTGGACACGTTGCTACAAGGTGTCCTAACAAAAGAAAAGAAGACAGAAACATTGACAGATCATATGAAAAGAAGTTTGGCAGAGGTGATGACCGATATTACTGAAGCAACTGACAATATGACAAAAGAGATAACCAAGACTATAAGGAAAAAGGGAAAAAGGCTTGTTACCTGGCTGAGAACAAAGCTAAAAATATTGACACTGAATCTGATGAAGATATTGAGGTGGTATTTGTTTCTATGAAGGATGATTCACACGAAGAAGAAGAAAGGTATGTTGAAACTGCACTCATATCTAAGGTTAGTAAAAATGATATCTGGATTATTGATAGTGGTTGTACTCACCACATGACTAGAGATAACAAAAATTTTGAAACTTTTGAATATTACAATGGTGGATCAGTAAGAATGGATAATAATTCACCTTGTCCAGTTGAAGGTAAAGGAATAATCATGTTGAATAATCTGATCAGATGTGAAAATGCATATTGGGTGAAAGGGCTTAACTATAATCTATTGAGTATTTCACAGCTAATTAACATAGGACACCGAGTTGCATTTGAGAACAAAAAGGCAAAGATCTTTAATGAATCAGGAAGGTTGATCAGAACTGGTGAACAAACAAAAGGTAACCTATTCTATCTTGATGATATTAATACCACTTGTTTAATGGGTAGAAACCAAGACATATGGTTGTGGCATAAAAGGTTATGTCATGTGAGCTTTGACAACATGGTTAGGATAAGCAATAAAAGAAAATTAAGAGGCTTATCGAGCATGTCAAAACCCGACCATGTCATGTGTAAGAATTGTCAAAAAGGTAAAATGACAAAGTCTAGTTTGAAGAGAAAAACTTACACATCTAATGTTATTCTAGAATTAGTCCATACTGACTTATGTGGACCAATGTGATCAAAGAGATACTATGGTGATAGTTACTTCATTCTCTTTGTTGATGATTATTCTAGAATGATGAGTGTTATGTTCTTAAAAGAGAAATCAAAAGCATTCAAGATGTTTAAATGGTATAAAGCTATAGTGGAAAAAAAAAGTGGAAAGGAACTAAAATGTCTAAGATCAGATAGAGGAGGAGAATTTATTTCTGATGAATTCACCAACTTTTGTAATGAGCATGGAATTAAAAGACGGGTTTCTGCACCGAGCACCACAGCAAAATGGGATTGTTGAAAGAAGGAATAGATCAATTGTTGATTGTGCAAGAACAATGATGACTGAGAAGGAATCACACAAATATTCTAGAGAGAATCTGTCAGTATTGTTGTCTACACATTGAACCAAGTTCAATTGAAGAAAGACACCAATAGGACACCTTATGAGCTATGGTATGTATACACACCCAATGTAAGTTACTTCATAATTTTTGGAAGTCAATGCTATATTTTGAAAGATGATAGAAATGGAAAACTTGACTCCAAAGGTGATGAAGGAATATTTCTAGGTTATTCTACCAAAAGAAAGGCTTATAAATGTCTTAACAAATCCTCTAAAAAAATCATTGAAAGTGCAAATGTCAAAGTAGATGAATTTGATGAGAAAAATGATGAGGAAAACAGAAAGGAACTAGAAGACTACAATAGATTTGTCTGTAGTGAAGAACCTGACACTTTACTCGAGCAACAGTATATCACTACCGAGTGACAAAACAATGCACATGAGCATCAGGCTCCAAACACCAAAAATCAGAAAATTGCTCACAATGATGTACCGAGCGATGAAGATCAAAATAAAGGTCAAGATGATGATCAGAATGATGAAAAAAGAGTTGAACTGGTACTTGCTAAGTATGTCAGAAGACACCATCCATAGAACCAGATCATAGGAGACAAAAAGGCTGGAATGAGAAAAAGAAGTAAGTCACTATACACTAGATGTTTGATTTGTGATTTTGAGCCTAAATCTGTCAATACCGCATTTGAAAATCAAGAATGGGTCACTGCTA
This sequence comes from Thuja plicata, assembly GCA_018584345.1. NCBI lineage: Eukaryota > Viridiplantae > Streptophyta > Pinopsida > Cupressales > Cupressaceae > Thuja > Thuja plicata. The sequence continues at coordinate 107,474 of MU227041.1, forward strand.
TGAACGAAGAGATTGGGCAGATTGAAAAGAATAGAACATGGATATTAGTACCTAGACCAAATGACAAAAATGTCATTGGTACCAAATGGATATTTAGAAACAAGTTGAATGAGAATGGAGAAGTCACAAGAAACAAAGCAAGATTAGTATGCAAAGGGTATGCACAAGAAGAAGGTATTGACTATGGAGAAACCTTTGCACCCATTGCTAGACTAGAAGGAGTCAGAATTCTACTTGTTTATGTTGCTTACAAAGGATTCAAGGTATACCAAATGGATGTCAAATCTACATTCCTAAATGGAATACTAGAAGAAGATGTATACATTGAACAACCTGAAGGGTTTGTTGATCCTAACAAGAGGAACACGGTTTGTAGATTACACAAAGTCATGTATGGATTGAAACAAGCACCAAGAGCATGGTATGAAGACTTCACTCTTATCTCATAAGTATTGGATTTGTAAGAACAAGTGATAATAGTAATCTATATTTAAAAGAAGATATTGATGATAACATTCTTACTGCTGAAATATTTGTTGATGATATCATATTTGGAGGTAATGATATGTTATGCAAATAATTTGTTGATGAAATGAGAAAAATTTTTGAGATGTCAATGTTTGGGGAAATCAAATTTTTTCTTGGTCTATAGATTCTTCAACAGGATGCAGGAATTATACATCACGCAATCCAAATACATTAAGGAAGTTCTCAAGATATTCAAGATGGAGGACTCCAAACCAGTTGGAACACCTATGGCAACCAGATGCAAACTGACAAAGGAAGACAAGTCAACCGAGGTAAATCAGACCCTATATAGATCTATGATTGGAAAACTCATGTATGTTATACATACTATGCCAGATATAGCACATGCAGTTGGAATTGTTGCAAGATTCTCTGCTAATTGCAAGGAATCACACATGACTATTGTCAAAAGAATTCTGATATATCTAAAGAATACCAAAGACTATGGTCTGTGGTATAAAAGAGAAGGCAAATTTGAGCTTCAAATTTATACAGATGTTGATTGGGCTGGAAACATAGATGACAGAAAGAGCACAACAGGAGGAGCATTCTTTCTGGGTGACAAACTTGTCACATTAAAAAATAAAAAGCAAGGATGTATCTCACAATCCACTGCAGAAGAAAAACATGTGGTTGCTACTGCAAATTGCTCTAACATTGCATGGTCAAGCAATTACTGGAAGGTATGAATATGAAAATTCTTGAACCAGTGATTATCTATTGTGATAATAAAAGTGATATCAATATTTCAAAGAACCATGTCATGCATGCCAAGACAAAGAAAATTGCTATCAAGTATCATTACTTAAGAGAACAAGTTCAAGAGAAAGAAGTGATACTAGAATATGTGCAATCCAAAGAACAATTGGCAGACATATTCACAAAGCCATTACCTAAAGATATATTTGAATACCTGAGGAAGAGACTAGGGGTCCAACCCTTGTCTACTGGTCACTAAGCTGACTCGGAGGCTGCATCAACCTATACATTATCAGAAGATCAATCATGTTTATGCAAGCAAAGAGATAGACTGCAAAGATATATCAGTGCACATCAAGGTACTTATCTGCACCGAACACCAGAGATATTCATGGCTACTACAGAGCTAAATTATTGATGGAAAGGAAATTCAAGGAATATATTAGAGAAATAGATATAGTTTTATATTTGGAATTGATGTCAAAGGGAGAGATTATATCCATATGAAATATCCAGAGATAAGGGAGAGAAGATCCAAAGGAAGAGAAGAAGAAATAATCATTGGAGAGAAGAACGGTCAAAGGGAGAGAAAACATCAGAGAAAGACTCAAAGAAACACCCATCTAAGGGAGAGAATTTAGAAATTTAACACAGCATATCTATCCAGAAAAGGGAGAAGAGACTCTACAACAAAAGGAGAGATAGAATCAGAAGTTGCTACATCTATCCAGTGAAGGGAATGAAGAATGAAGAAAGTACTCTGCAAGAATAAAATTTAAGCTAGAAGAGCTTACCGAGAGTCATACATTTGTGTTGGTTATAGAACAATAATTTTGAAAGAAACTAATGAACTACAACTGATATATTTCATATTGTATTAGTAGTATGTAGTATGTTTCCATCAATGCCAAAGGGAGAGATTGATGAACTATAACTAATTGAATGTTTGAAAGTGACAAAGTTGATGATCACCGAGCTACAGAAAGTAAATGCAAGACATAAAATCAATTAATGTATATTATTTCCATTGATGTCAACTTGATATGGTATGATTTCTCATACACATTGTCACAACACTTTAGATCTGAAAAGAAAAATATTGTCATTGGTAATCATATACACCAAGTGACAGTAAACCCCGACGAAAAGTGAACCCCGAGCAAAGAAGTTTACAATATTGCCCGATGGACAGTGTTACCCGAGCAAGTGATACCCGAGAAAGGATTACCGAGATAACTGCAGTTGTCACCGAACATAACTGAAGTTGTTGCCCGAGCTGTCTGCAATAGTCACTGAGCACAACTGAAGTGTTGACCGACGAGAACTGAAGTTAGGATACAACAAAACAAGTTAGTTGGCAAGAGCTATAATTAGAGTTAACTGATTGTTTACTTTGTTTTCATCGATCAGTTAAAAGCTAAAGATAAGAAGGAAATTTAAAGCATGTTTGATTCTAGAAAACAAGGAGAGATTTGTGGAATAAAACTAAAGAAAGCATGGCGAGCTTTACGGATCAAGAAAGTGATCAATGAAGAAAATAAGAAGGACAAGAAACAGTGAAATCATGTCTATATAAAGAGAAATTTAATTCATAATGAAAGAGAGGGATGCTGAAGAGAATTCTGGTGAAGAAAAGAAGTCTTCATACAGATCTGATCATACAAGCTGAAGAACATAGCTAAGATTTTTGCAGACACCGAGCAACAGACAAGAAACAACATTCACCGAGCAGAAAGAAGTGGAGAAAAGGAATTGAAGAGAACATTGATTAGAGAGGTATTGTGGAATTACAATAGATCTGAAAATCTGACAGATTAAGTTGTATTTATGAACAAATCATCTACTTTTTCAGTTTAACCATTGATTCAGAAAATCTCTTAACAGAGTGGGATTTAACCATCCTTTATATATTGAGATACATCCCATGGAGTATCAGAAGTTTTTCATGTTGGCAGCATAGTGAATGCTAGGTCAAGTGATAAACTATTAGTTTTAAATCCTATAACAAGGTTGCACTTAATAGTGTGTTTGTAACCTTTAACAGGGTTGGCTCTTCACCGAGCTCACTTCAGAAGAGTGAAAATTTTGGGAAACCGGTCCCAAGTGGTTTTTCCCTTAACAAGGTTTCCACGTTAAAAGTTCATGTGTCAAATGTGTATAGGGTTCATTGCTTTGATGTTTTAATTTACACATTACTAAAACAGGATTGATTAGTAAACACTAAGTTATTTACTGTATTTCGGTAAAGGTTAAGAAAAGATAAACTGTTATTTGGTAAAGCTTAAGGAAAGGATAAAAAGTCTATTCTCTGAGTAGTATATATGTGTTAGATTCACACAAGGAATACATCTTGTAGGGCTGAAGATAACTAGAGGTTTTATATTTGTGGTATAAGGTTTTGGTTGAATTATTGAATTAATTTTTGAGGTCACTGATTCAACCCCCCCCTCAGTTATTCTAACAAAACTATTCATATTTTTCAAGTTCAACAACAAAAATATAACAGAGAGAAGAGTTGTTTGGGAGCCTTCGTAAAGGGTCGTGTGTGCCTTCTCAAGTAGAGGTATATCATGGATGACATTAACATCATCTTGATCACCATCATCAGCTACACTAGTACCAAATGTGTCATGGATCAATGTATTAGTAACCATCATCTTTAAATGTGTTATCGAGCGCATGATCATCATCTTCCATGGGATCATAATCTTGAGCTTCAATATTCGCACCTACATGATCCTCCATTTCCAAAACCATATTCTCCATATTCACACCTCCATGGTCCATATCATGTACTGCCCTGGGGAGGTCGACCTGTATAAAAATGATGAACACAAATAAACCATGATAATGATCTCATCATCAAGTGTATTTCATATGTATATTAATTGTTAAAAAATACAATGAAAAACTTACCAATGGATGATAATCAAACCCCCCTTCAATGTGACCGTTCTCCCTACAATATCTCTTAGTTGTTTTGAGTAGCAGTGTTCTAGTGTTTAAGCCCTTACAATTTTTGCAAGGACAATAACATTTTCCATTGCCTTTTCTTTTGAAGTTAGACAACAATCTAGTGATTGTCTCCCCATTTTTTTCTTCACTTAGATTATCTGACATGATTTTTCTTCATAGGAAAAAAAATCGGGTCATGGAAACTTCGGTCTATAACCTTCAGAAACTAAACAAAATGATGTTGAAAGTACACAAATCTTCTTAGACCTAATTATATATATAAATTGAAAAGTTAGTTATGAAATAATGTTTTAGTATAGTATACCAAATTGAAATACTTCTGCTATTGTAGTCTTCCACCTAAAACTCGGTCCTATTGTGGCAATAAAGAAAGATATTCAGGTAATATACTAGTATTCATACATCCTAACTTAAGGTTAATCTTAGTGAAGTATTGTACATTGTGGATCTGATCCAAGAGGTCATTGATGTGTTGAGGGGGTACCTGTATTTCAAATGCCAATTTTTTAACAATTTCTTTAACAATTCAAATGTCTCAAGTAGACAAGATTCTCAATGGAGTTGCTTTGATAACATATAGATACAAATAGGAGATTGGAGTTGATCAACCTTCACCTATGCATATGCAGCCTTCACCTGTACATATAAGAGTTTATCAGAGAAGGTATATGCACAGGTGACTAGCATGCAGATTTGACCAAGCACTACTGGCAGCTTGACCCAACAACAAATGGACTTGTGATGATTTTCACAATCGTACCTCTATTGACAGGTAAGCTCCTAGTAGTGCTTAGTAAAATCTGCATGTTCATCACATCTGCATATACCTTCTCTAATCAACTCTTATATACAAGTGAAGGTTGTATATGTTGTATATGTTGTGTGTGTGTGTGTGTGTGTGTGGATTAGCATTGTGCCCTAGGTCCTCCAAAGTTTCTTACAAGCATTACAAGGACCTTTGTTTTTAGTTGAGGCTTATTTGGTGCATAACACCAAGGACATGAAGGTACACTAGGGTCACTGATGGATCCTAGGGGAGATAGAGTGGTGTGGGAGCACCAAGGCCAAGCACAAAGGACCTAGAGGAACACTAGGGTCACCGATAGATCCTAGGGGAAATGAAAGACAAACATGACCATGATGGGTCATTTGAAATGTAATAAGACTATATTTGGTCCTTTGATTATGCTTTTAACAATGTTTTGATTGGTATATAAATCCTTTGTAAAAGGATCAATGATGTAAGCCATGATGGCATTTGGAGGCTAGAAGTACACCTTGGGGGTCACTTGAAGATCCTAGGTATAGATGACATTGTTTAAAGACCTATAAGGTCCAAATTATTGTAAGTTGGCCATTAGAGCCATTTAAAAGTGTCTAATGCACTAAAAGTGCTAAATATGTAAATTTGCCCAAATTAGCAAAATGAGGCCTATGAAGGCTCATATGGGGTTTAAGAAGGGTATAAGGTCTTTAGTGTTAGGATAGAATCCTAAAATTCCTTCAAAGAGTTAAATACAATGATAAAGGAATGGAGAGTTGTCAAGTTGACAACTATGTCGTTAACTTGACAACAATATACTAAATGTAACAGTGATTAAATTGACTGCAAGCGGTTTGGCAAGGAGTTGTAACTGTCAACCGATTAGTAGAAGGGTATTTGGGTAGTGTGAGCGTGAATCGAAGTAAGAGAGGATTTTGGTAGAGTTTTTTGTGTCGAAGGAAGCAATGTAATGAAGTTTAAATCAATAAAATTTTAATTCCTTGCAAACTATCTATTCTGTGTCGTAAGGACACAGTCACTATGTTCGTGTTCATAAACTCTTCATTCTATGCAATGTTGATTGGGAATATATTGAAATAGTATTGGTTTAAATTTTTATTCATTTCCATGCAAAGGTTGTGTTATTTTGTGAAGTTTTCAACAAAGAAAGTCAAGTTTGTATTGATTGTTCCTAGACAGGGTCTTGGTGTGCAATCATCAATTGCTTTGACGACACCATGAATGTATAAGACTCCCCCACTTACTATGGTTAATGTGACATGTGGGGAGAATCTAAAACATGTATGATATGTGTCATATGTGTTCAAGGTTGCATGGGTATTGCAGGGATTCAAGATGAAGATCTATGATTGAAGAGATATTGTTGATTGAGGGTACATGGTGGTTGGACTAGTCAAGGTATGAGAGTTCCACCCAAAGGAGGGCCACTTTTTATGACTTGGTATGTCGTGATAGGTTACTTGGATGGTGTAGGATCCACTAGTAGGAGCTGTAAGTGTTTGGAAGTGTCTTGTTGATAAAGCCCTAGGCTAGTGCACCTAGGAAGGAGGGTTTGGTGTTTGGGAAATTAAGAGAATCTCATAAATGGGAAAGCAGATTTTGTGGTTGCCTGCAAAAATAAATTTCAAACAACTTACATGTTGATTTTAAACTATAGTGGAATGTCACAACACATTACACAAGGAATGGGAAAATTAAATACAAGGAATGGGAAAATTGAATACGCGTGGTGATGAGAAGAATTGATAGAAATGCAAAGTTTAATAAATATAAACTCATTCCTAAATTATTACATTTCAGGATAATACAAATCCTAAGTGATGCAATGTGTAACTCATATCTAATGAAAATGAATTAGTCTAGACTGGAAAAAGTAACCCTTTAATTATGAAAGAATTGGCATAGGCACATAATTAAAACAAAATATTGGAAAATCTTGATTACAAAAATTAAATGACAAAATCTGAAGAACTAAACCATCTTATATCCATAAGAGCATACACATAAAAGAAAGGAATAATACAACAACAAAATTTTATGACACTAATGTCGAATATTCATAAATTTATAGACTACATTTCATTTTTCTCACAAATATATAGGGGTAAAAGCACAATAATCTGTCACCTTTTAGGACAACTTATCAGCACAGCTAAATTTTAGTATTTCTAACTAAAAATTAATTTTGGCCAAACATATGGTCTAGCTAGATTCATTATAGTTAAATTAGATAAGGTTTTTTACTTTTCCAATAGGAAATGTCTATTAAATGCATGTTTTATACCACTTTGAGGCCAATTACCGTAGAAATAAAATTATTTCAGAAAAGTGACGTTTCAATAACTCTAAGAATTTTTAATGATATTTTT
>MU227041.1:115361-161437 GCA_018584345.1 Thuja plicata
TTTATTAGTTTACATCATCTTCAAATTCCAAACATAAATGTCACTTTTATACTATTGAAGCTTAACAACTTTGATTTTGTCATCCTTTTCCTTTGTAAAAGGGTGACAGATTATTGTGCTTTTACCCATAGAAGGTCGTCCACCATTTTCAGAAAAGTGACCAAGGAATTTACCAATAATTTTTCATATAAAGAAAAAATCAACTTCATTTCAGTCCTCGCCACAGAAAATCTTCCAAGGTATGTTCCATTAAATGCACATTATGAATCCTTACTTTCTTCAATAGTTTATTTTCAACATCTTTATTAATGACTCTACATAGGACCTAAGATTGGTTGACATTAGGATGCTACCATATGGTTACTTCACAGAAGTTTTCTTATTAAAAGCTAAAAAGGCTCTAGTTTTCCAAGGAGGACCATAGGTCATGAACATATATGATCTTCTTGTGAAACATTGGATTCTAACTTTCAAATCCACATGGACAATTTTGGGCGCAATCATTCTTGGAGATAAAAATGCAATATTAACTTAAGGAATATATCACTACGTCGAAAAGATCAGATGAAGCAATTCTTAACCGTGTGAGATTCAAAAATGTAGACTTTTGATTGTAGAAAGTTCCTAGATAGGATACAATCTGTGTTATCAGGAATGGCATGGGAATAGCCAATATATTTTAAGGATATACCTTTCAGGTGTAGAAACTTTCATCAAATCTCTTCTCTTGTGAACACTAGATGAAAAGAAACATTTGTGAACACAGTGGTAGTTCCTGCAGAAAATAGACAAATTGAAAATCATCTGCCAAGCTCAAAGCATGTGAACTATTTGACAAAACACCAAAAATTTGGACTCAAGAAATAAGATGATTGCAGGATACATAAAATGAGTTTTGATAATCATATAGAGCATGCAAGCAAATACCAGGAGCTAAAACAATGTAGATGCAAAATGCAAGTGTAACGTTTGATTTCACTCACCTCCTTGGTTCTCCACATTAGGCACATATGCAAAAGGTGGAAGCATTGACATGGCAAACAAACTATTTGATAGAATAAACTCATTGCAAGAAATGCGCCTCCATTATCCCCTTTCCTATTCCCCACATCCTCATATTCAATATGCATGCAAAAAGATGGAACATTGTGAAAGCACATGGATGATTTTGATGATTGCATCCAACATTGGGAGCACAAACAAGAAACATAAGATGTGGAGTATAAACAAGACATGTAAGTTGTTTGAAGATGTGGAAGCACAGTCAAGGATAAAGCTTCTTTTCTCGAAGGAAAACAGATAAAGTCCACATTGGCTTACGTTAGATTTATTTTGAAAATGAATAAAGAGAGATACAAATTGTATTTATTGGTGGTTTAGCATCAATCATCCATACCATGGATTTTTAGAATGTTTGGTTCCCAACTTGCTAAGCTATACTCAAAATCTAATATGGATATATGATTGATTTCTTAAAACTCAAATATGTTTGATTTCCCATCAAAAAGTTCATTAGGTCCACGAAGATAAAATATGGCATGTAGGTGCACAATTCAATCCTATTAGATAATTGGCTCAGTTAGCTAAAAGTATTTCCCTTTTACATATTTCACTTTATAATCATTTGTTGTAATAATTAAGTATAAGTGTATAGTCAATATGAAATTAGAGTTCACTTAAAACTTTTATAATAGTATTTCTTAAATTCACATGTGTCCTTGCATACCAACTTCTTTCATTTGGGACTGATTTGGTGATTATTCATGGATATTTGTGGGATAACCAATAAATTTTGTAAAAACTATCGATAAACCCTAATTGACTGGGGTTTTGACAAAGAAATGCTTGTAACTCCCATTTACACCATGGGAAAAATATAGAAATGGGTGGAATAGGAGATGACAGGGTCCTCTTAAGGATCATGGTAGTCTTAGAGTAGAAGGTGATGTTTGTAGCAAATAATTTGATGCCTAGGTCATATTTGGAGTGGAAAAATGAATCATTTTCATATATATGATGGATACACTCATGATGATTGGTAATAATATGGGTAAATTTGTTTGAGTTGGGGAAGGAGTGGAAAACAAATATTTCAACATGAATACAAGAATACAAGAATATGCATTGGATGGAAACCTATTCCTCTGCTTCCTAAAGAAATAAAGGTTTGTTCTAATGTGGGGGTGTGGAAACAAACCATTGAAGTAGAAGATAATGTGGATATTTTCAAGTCTCGCAAAGTCACAAGCCACATAGAGTCAAAATGCTCAAAGTTCCTTAAAGGAAAGATGGGAGTGAATGAAGCATTTATTTAGATGTTAAAAAATTTGGAGGGTGATAAGAATCAGGGAGAAGAACATGTAGAAAATAAAATATTAGCAGGCTCGACCCTCACAACCCAATAGGGCTTTAACATGTCACCCAATGGACTATTTCGGATCTACCCCAAATGGTGACACAACAAGTATGGACAAAAGCCAACAGGAAAGGGCTTTGGTTAGAAAACCAAAAGAAAATGAAAACAACAATTATAGAATTGCTCCATAGAACACGAATGGGGAAGTGATGATGATAGGTGTTGTGGAGGAACAAAAGATGACACAAGACAAGATCACTAGATACTTGTATAAATATTTTGAAGGACCAATGTTTAATAAATTAATCTAGATTTAGGAGGAGCCCCCTAAATTATAGGGCAGAAGTATCCTGCATTCAATCGGTGCTCCCATCATAGACAAAACCGTTAGTTTTTTTCTTGGAAGAAGTAAGTTTAAAGAATTTTCTTGGTGAACTAGGAAGGATTGTTCAAGGAGAAGTTCTTAAAGGAATTTTAGAGAAAATAAAATTGAATGAGGAAGAACAGATACAACAAGAGGTGTCCAAAGAAAGGGTTGACTATGTTCAGTGTGAAGATAGAAATCCAAAGATTTAGTTTAAAGACGTTCATATGTCTCCAAGTTGGGATCAAGGTTGGGTGTGTGAAGAGGCTAGTCAGGGTCTTTTCCTGAATTCCCAAGTAGAGAAAGGCTTGTATGATATTCACTCGGATGAGGAGGAAGATGTTTTGGGTATGAATGACGAGGAAAGAAAATTAGAGGTGAGAAGAATAATTCAGTCTAAAGAAAAATATGCAAAGGTTAAGATTGAAGAAAAGAAAAGAAGAGGCCCATAATCACATAAGGTGAATGTCTTGTTTTTTATGTACATATCATGCCATCTGGTTCTTTGTTTTTGGATTAATACAATGTGTTGTAGAGTTGTCTTCTTCATCTTATCCAATGCATTGAGTTGCATTACTCTATCTACTTGTGTATGTCCAAACGATTGAAGTTGGAGCTAGCTGGGAGTGACAAAGGACAGAGTAAATTGAGATTGGCAAAGGGATTCTCCCTTTCCCGAATGCCATGAAGATCCTTTTGTGGAATGTATGGGAATGTAATGCCCTTAACAAACATCATTTGATCCAAAGGGGTCTTGATCAAATGAAAATAGATATAGTTATGTTATAGGAAACCACATTGAAGAAAGAAGAGTGTGTGTCTACTGAAGGCCTAGAAATTTTGGCAAGAGGTATTTGTGGAAGCTGAGGGTGCTTTTGGTGGATTGGGGCTTTTATGGAATCCAAGATCAGTAAGTTTTGTTCAAATTCTTAGGATAGAAATTGGCAATTAGTCAAGGTTAAAGTGTTGGCAAGTCAAAGTAGTGTGCATATTTCAAATATTTATGGACCAAAGAATATTCCCCAAAAATGATTATTGCGGGCAATCCTGTCTAGTAAGATCTAGGAGATGCAAGGTGAAGTCATCGTTACAGGGGAATATTTCAATGTCACCTTGTCTATGACAGACAAAACTAGAGCCTTAAGTCATTTAGGGTCTTCTCAAAGTGACTTTAAGAACTTTTTTATTAGTAGTTTATTTGAAGTTCATTTCTCTCATGGGTCATTCACCTGGACAAATCGGAAGCAATGATTCTCATACATTGCTAAAAAAAATAGATCGATTCTTTTTAGCTAGAAAATGGGCAAAACTTCAAGTGGTTTTTTAAGCAGAGATACTCCCTATTATAGGCTCTGGTCACTTCCTGGTTATGTTGAGGGTTCAAGAGGATGGTGTCTTAATTTGATGTCCATTCAAAATACAAAAAAGTCATTTAGAGATGCCAATTTTAGAAGTCTAGTCTCCAAACGGTGGAAAGATTCTCCTAATGATATGGGAAGAAAGCCTACATTTAAAAATAAATAAAAATAAAATTCCTAAAAGGTCAGATTAAGGAGTGTGGAACATATCTCAAATATTACTTAATTATATTAACTTAGAATTGGTTTCATACTTTCAAAATTTGTTAAAGGTTGTGGGTGGCTCTAGATCCTTTAATCAAGTTCTGGATATCATACTGGCTATTATTAAGGAGAAACAAAAAAAATGATGTATGAACCAGATAGGATCAAAGACGTAAATGATGCTTTGTTCTCAATGGAAAGGGATAAAACCCCTGGCTCTGATGGCATTTCTGTAGTCTCTTTTCAAAAAAAACTCTGGGATGTGTTTGGCAATGACTTTCTGGAGGTAGTATAAGAATCAAGGAGATAAGGTGACCTTCTTAAAGATTTCAACAATACATTGATTGCACTAATTCCTAAGAAAGAGGAGGTTCAAACATTTGACAACTTCAGTCTTATTTCGTCATGTAATACATTTTACAAGGTAATAAAAAAGGTAATGGCTAATAGACTAAAAAGAGCTTTGTTTAATGTCATCTAAGAAGAGCAAGGTGGTTTTTCTCTGAACAGATCAATAGCTAAGGGAATAATTATTATTTTTGGTCAATAGTTGATCGAATTATTATTGCTCATGAGGCTATTCATTAAATTAGATGTGCAAAAACAAAAATAATGTTTTGTTAAATAGATATTAAAAAAGCATACGATCGGGTGGACAGAGAATTCCTTTTAAAGATAATGGAAATCTTTGGGTTTGATCAACATTGGATCTCATGGGTTAAAAGTTGCATATGTCATCAACGTTATTCAATTTTCGTCAATGGGGGTCCTCAAGGCATTTTTTAGGCCTCGTGAGGACTACGAAAAGGTGACCTATTGTTGCCCTTTTAATTCATTATCATGGTTGAAGGCTTGGGATGTCTCATCAGTAGCAAGCAATGAAACAACTTGTGGAGGGGGGTGAAGATTGTGCCTGGAATTGAGAATTCTTCTCATCTACAATTTGTTGATTACACTTATTAATGGGAGAAGCATCTTTGAGACAAGTAAGAGTAATGAAAGAAACCTTAGAAGCATACTATAACTATTTTGGACAATCTATCAACTAGTGTAAATCAGATGTTTTCTTCTTCAACACGTGCCTTGATAAGAAGAGAGCAATCTCAAGGATTCCAAGAGTAAATATAGGAACCTGGTAAGTTTCTTGGCATACCCCTATTTCATGTTATTGGGAAGTCCTTCATTTGGAATAATCTTTATGATAAATGTAGGAAAAGGCTAGAAGGGTGGAAGAGAAGATGGCTATCTTCAACGGGTTGCATTTAAATTCTAAAATCTATTGTTTCTATTATTCCTCTTTTTTAAGTATTGTGTCTTAAAATTAATGTTAAAATTATTAAGGCTATAGAAAAAAGTATGAGAGTCTATGGAATGGAAGCCAAGATCAAGATAAAATCCCTTTGTTAGCATGGGAAAAAAATGTCAGAACAAGGTGTCGGGGGGTGCTAGATTGAGGAATTGATAGCTTATGAATGAAGCAATGGGGGCAAAGTTGGTTCCTGAAATGGATGCCAGCAACTTAGACATTGGTGTTGTCCTAAGTCAAGAAGGGTTCAAACCTACAGTTTTCTTCTCTGAAAAGCTTAATGATGCTAAGAAGAGGTATTCCACTTATGACCTTGAACTTTATGCAGTAGTACAGGCTCTCAAGAAATGGAGGCACTACCTTCTACCAAAGGAGTTTGTTGCCTATACTGACAACCATGCATTAAGTTTCCTAAACTCTCAGGGAAATTTGAGTGTCAAGCACATAAAATGGATGGAGCAATTGCAAGCCTACACATTCACTATAAAACACAAAAAGGGACAAGCAAACAAGGTTGTTGATGCCCTTAGCAGAAGGGCAGGTTTGGTTGAATGAATTCAACTTCAAAGCATTGGAATTGATGCTTTGAAGCATTTTTATGCAGGTCATCCAGATTTTGGGAAAGCATTTGAGATTTTACTCAACTTATAGGCAAGTATCATACTGAATTCTCTAAATTTCTCATTCAAGATGGTCTTTTGTTCAAAGGTTCTCAACTTTGTATACCTAGATGTTCAATGAGACTAAACATAGTAAAGGAAAAGCAATTTCATGGCATGAGTGGCCACTTTGGCATAGACAAAACTGTAGATCTGATTAAAAGAAGTTATTTTTGGCCCAAAATGACTAATGATGTCAAGAACTTTGTTGAAATTTGCACTATCTGTCAGCAAGCTAAGGGTGTATCTACAAATCAAGGGTTATACCAACCTTTGTCTATACCTACTAGGCCTTGGGAGTCAATATGTATGGACTTTGTTATGGGACTACCTAGAAGCAAACAAGGTTTTGATAGTGTTTTTGTCATTGTGGATAGATTTAGAAAAATGGTGCACTTTGTTCCTTGCAAAAGAACAAATGATGCTTCCCACATTGCACATCTTTTCTTTAAAGAACTTGTCAGAATTCATGGTTTACAAAAAACAATAGTTTCAAACAGGGATGTAAAATTTCAAGGACATTTTTGGCAAACACTTCAAAAGAAGTTGGGGACAAAATTGACCACAGTTCAACATATCACCCACAAATTGGCGGCCAATCAAAAGTGGTGAATAGATCAATTGGGAACCTCTTAAGGTGCTTAACAAAGAAATAAAAATGGAGTTGGGATGTAATCCTTCCACGAGCAGAGTTTGCCTTCAATGATTCTCTCAATGGATCCACTGGAAAAACACCATTCCAGCTAGTATATGGTCTGCATCCCAAGGGTCCATTGGATATTGTAGACCTCTACCTTCAGATTTTAGAGTCAGTGCTCAAGGAGAAGAATTGGAAAAATTGATTGCTCAAGTACAAGAAGAAGTCGAACACAAGTTGCAGCAAACAACTCAAAAATATAAAGAACATGCAGATAAGAGAAGGAGAGGTTTAATTTCAAATTGGGGACAAAGTATGGGCATTTTTTAGGAAAGAGAGGCTACCTAAGGGAAGCTACTCCAAATTGCACATGAAGAAAGTAGGACCATGCACAATCTTGCATAGAATGGGTGAAAATGCCTATGAAATCTCTCTTCCCCCTACCTTGTCAATTTATCCAATATTTAATGTAGCTGATCTAACCCCTCATAAAAGTGATGTAGGTACATCAACTCTTCCGGACATAAATGATATTGCAAATTATGTCACCAGCCTACCTCCTAGAAAACCAGTAGAGTTGGAGACAATTTTGGACTCTAAGATTCTCAAACAGACCAGGAAGCAGAAGTACATGTAGTACCTTGTCAAATGGAAAGGAATCCCCAACATAGATGCCACTTGGATGACAGAAGATCGGATCACACAACATGGCACATCAATTGAACAACTTAGCTCAAGTGGGAACTTGAGTTCTAAAACTCAAGGGGAGTATGGTGCAGGAGCACCCAATGCAACTAAATGAAGAATCTATCTTCCTTGTGACTCCTAATGCGTCTTGTGAATGTCTAGGTCCTAATAGGAATCCTACCAATCCATTGATCCAATTTGTAAGGCCTGGTTCCAAGAATTGGCATTTATAAGCCACTTGGTCAACCATGGTCAAAGGATCCCAAAATATTAAGATTTAGGATTTTTTATGTTTTGTGTTCTTTTGTTCATAAATGAACCATAGGTTTAGTTTTTGCAACAAAAATGCACCCCTAGTGCAAAAATGCAAAAGTTGTCAAAATTGTCAAAAGTTGTCATGCAACTTTTTGAGCAATTTGACAACTTTTTGTTGTTTACTCTAAATGACTTCCCCAATGGATAGATGGTTTAAAATTCAGTTGTAACTAATGGGGAAGGCCTTCATATAGCCCTTTCAGGCAGGTGGAAGGTAGATTAATGTAATTTTGTTTTCAAATCAATAAAATACAATGTTTTCACTTGCAACAGTCAAGTTTCTGGTTTCTGTGCGGTTGTGTACAACTTAGATTGATGGTGTAATTGATGGGATTGTGAAGAGAATTTAATCATATTTCATTTTCAACTAGTTTGGAGGGCTAAGGTGTCTCGAGTCGAAAGTTAGAGAAAATTCATTGAAAACTGTTCTGAAACCCTTCTTGCCTAGGGTTTTGTTATTCAAATTGGATTTCCTCTCATGTCCACCGTTAGAAAATTCTAATCCTTGGTGGAATGAGGGGTCAGCATGTATATTTACTATTTTTGAAGTCTATTTGCAAGGAAGTGTGCACCCATTCATGTTTTCAGTAAATTCAGGTTGACATCTCCATGTGGCAACCTGTTTTCAGAATGAAGAATTGATGACAGTCAAGTGTTGGGGTTGAATCAAGTTATGAAATCAGGTTTGGAGTGTCTTTAGACCATATTAACTGCATTCCAAACATTATTTTCATTACCCTATTGATCCCTAGGGTACTTCCTTCAAAAAAGTGACCCAATTGTACAATTAAGCCTAATGGGCATTGTAAGGGACAATCATGCTAATTGTGTCTCCTGATCTCCTTGCTTGGTAGACCACTAGTACTCCCTAATAGGGTCATGAGGTTGCATTCATTTCATTGGTCTCATTATAGAGTTGGAATAAATTTCCCATAAACCTCATTTTTAGGGCTACAAGGAATTCGGGGGACAAAAATTATGGAATACAATTTTAAATATCTAACATGTCAATATAAGATTCATGATTAGGATCTTTTGGTAAGAGGCTGGAAAAAAAAGAGACAACCTCTTTTTGAATATCCTTAGAATTAGTAAAATTAATATTTTGAACATTCTTGATCTGAAGTGTGGAAAAACTTAGTATTATGTCCTCCTTTTGTAAGACAGAATTCTCTAGTAGAATATTTCTGTCAATAGATTTAAACCCCTGCCTCTTAAACTCGTGCCTCCTTCACACAACTCTCTAGACATGTGTATGAATGACACTCCTGCCAACTACATTGTCAATGTCCTCTCTGTGATAGAATAGTAGTCACTCCGTGGCATAAGCTAAGTTTGTAAATCAGCCCTTATTTTGATATAATGAAGTTCTGATCTAAACAAGGAGGCTATTTGAAAATTTGTTGAGGGTTTGCGGAACTTGATTTTCAATTAACAGTTGTTTTCTTTCTTATTTCTAAATATCCATAAAAAAATACAAAATAATCCATATTTCTGGCCATTCTGGTTCAATGACATTACAAAGGGAGATGACAACATACATAAGGACAATTGAAAGCTCAAGTTACCAGAAGTAGAATTGTGGAAGCAGTGCAAACAAGGTAGTTTTCCAAATTTTGGGGTTCAAAAAATTTGAAATAGACACACCTTGCATGTCTTGATCTATAAATATGCTATTGTTTATATTGTCTTATTTATTGATGAAGCTTGTTGGGGTTCCTAAGAAATAATTTCCCAAACTCTCAAACTAGCAAAGCAACTAGCAAACCTCATGAAATTTGTTTTTATCAACACTGGATAATGCCAATAAAGTTGTATATATATCCCAAAATTGTGAAATTCTTTACACAATCAACCAAATAATCCAAGTTTAAAAGATCCACCCTAGGCCACAGGATGGTGAAATATTGGTTAAATTGTTTTATATCTACATTAACATGTGTGAATGTTATATTTTGTTTACCATTAATATCAAATAGCCACAAAAAATCAAATATTATATTTTGTCTACCATTAATATCAAGATGCCTGGGTGGAGGTTGTGCTCTATTTTGCGCTTCTCGCAGTGACAATAAATCTATTATTTGTGTTGCAGTTTATATGGAGAACCATTTCATTTGCAAGTTGTTCAATCTTTTCTATGGCAAGGGCTTCCAAATTGTGTACTTCATTATGTATTATATCTTCCTCAACTGCAATGTAACTTGTTTCTAGCATTAATTCAGCAACAAAACCAATCCATTTGATTAGAAGATGGATAGGTGGTAGTTAAAAAGAAGTCTGATAATCAAGTTGCATTGACAAGTTTGGAAGATGGAAAGTTATAAGAACCCAAAAGGAGTTTCATATATTTTAAATAGTTTTTCTTACCTTAGAGATGAAGGCAATCCTTTTACTAGTCCTTTATGGCATGCAAGAATTGGGCATGTTAAGTACGACATAATTCTATGTTAAGTATGACAGAATTCTATGTTAAGTATGACAAAATTCTAAGTTTGACACAATGGAGCAAGGCAAAGCTTGGAATCCAGTAAAACAACATAGAGATATTTACCCTAGATCAACTTGGAAAGCTCAAAAATAGTTGCAGCTTATTCACTTTTATTTGTGTGGGTCCATAGAAATCTTTTTTGTTGGAGGATATTGATACTTCAAGTTGTTTGTTGACAATCATAGTGGAATAAATTCGATTTACTTCTTGAAAAAGAAATTAGAAGCCTTTGAAATTTCAATAAGTTCCACACTATGATCGAAAATGAAGCTCAAACTCAACTCAACACTCCTCAAATAGACAAGGTTGAAGAGTTGATGATGCAATTGCAGTAAGGGTTTTTAATGAAAGACTACATATCTGTGCAGTCTTGTCTTAAAACACTCATCAGCATGCACAAGAAAACTCAAACATTATAACAACAATATGAAAAACAATTCAAACAATATATTAAACTCCAGTATTTCAAATTACATCAGAATATCTTTTTCAAGGGCTTACAAAAAAACTAGACCTCAATTTTATATTTCAATATAATACATGTACTAAACAAGAGTGAGTACAAAAATCAAATTCCTTAGGTTGATTTAACTTCAAAAACTCTTCTCTAAACTTCTAGACCTCAACCTCGTTCTCTCTCAATCCTACCCACTCTTGGCCACTACTGCACTCAATGAATTTGTTACATATTTATAGTGAAGATTGGCATAGCAAGTTGGCACTAATCAAAACTGCAGTAGAGTCCCCAATGCACTTAGGATAAAGATCATGGGATCAATTATAAATGATTTACCCTTTAAGTTCACTTTAAAGTTGGATGCATATCTTTGAAATATGTAAATTTCCCCCTTTTCTTATGTAGCAAGTTATATGGCCCTAAATTCAATGCATCTCTAGACATGAACCTTGGGACCAATGATGCCAAACAATGACATTAGTCATTAGCACAAAGCCCAAACCTATGATGCACACCTCACAAACATCTATTACTTTATTTGGGAAGCAAATATTACCGTAATGTAGAATAGAGAAACTATTGATATAAGACACAAGGAAGCAATGCAAAACCATAAAGAGCATACCCACCATGGAACACTGTGATGAAAATATTGTGTATAGAGGATCAAAACCTAGAAATAAGGAATGATTCTTGGGGCTTCTTTGGCCTATTAGGGTTAGTGTCTTCCTCGTTCTCCTGCTCTTTTTGTTGAACCGCAGCTTGTAAAGTCAGACTAATTACTGGCGTAGGGCACATGAAAGTAGGACAAATTACTGATATAAGACACAAGGAAGCAATGCAAAACCATAAAGATCATACCCACTATGAAATACTATGATGAAAAGATTGTGTATAGAGGATCAAACCTGGAAAGAATGAATGATTCTTGGGGCTTCTTTGGCCTATTAGGGTCAGTGTCTTCCTCATTCTCCTACTCTTTTTGTTGAACAACAGCTTGTGAAGTTGGGCAAATTACTGGCGTAGGGCAAATGAAAATAGGACAAATTAGTGGCGTAGGGCTTCTCTTGTTCAACAGAATTCATAGTCGATGGCAGGTTAGAACAATTCCTACCTCAATTCGGCATTTTGACTTCGTGCTCCTGCGGCGAACGCAAAATCAAAATGATTTGGTTTTCACATTTTTTTCTTATATAGCCCAATGATGTCGGAATTCTGACATTCTATGAATTATCTGTCAGAATTTTGACTTCATCAGGGAGAATTACAAAAAAAAAACTCATTTTCACAAAAAAGTGTACCCTCCGTCAAAAGTTGTAGTCGGAAAATAACACCAAATGTATTAGTGTACCCTTATCCCATCAAAGATAATTGATTTGAGACACTTTTATGGGCTTAATGCAGTATGATTTTGATACATGCTTAGAAAATGTTGTGTGTTTTTGGCCCCCTATCGACAAAACTGTGTATTTTCTACACCAAGTCAATTACAATACAACACCAATGTTTCCCATTGTTGAGACATTCCTTAGTTGGGAAGAGTTCTTTCTATGGACCTCTTCGATAAAATTAAAGGAAGTCATCAAGGAGAAATCTTATGGTTCTTCTCGATGAGCATTGCAGAAAACAAGTCATATTTTCTACATCGGCAAGAGTTGTAGTGATCGGCGAGAGTTCTATTTGGATCTCTCTGATCAAACAGAAGACAACAATCAGAGAGAGATCTTCCTTGTCTCTCTAGTGGGCTTTACAAAGGATGGGGTTTATAAAGGAATAATGTATTCTTGTTAGGTATGACCAAGAATATATAAAGAGAATATGGAAAGAGAGAAGAACACAACAGTACGCATAGGCTCACTTAAAGCTCAATTTAGAAATAAAATGACAGAAGCATATATGTCCAAAACTATTTAGTTGGATTATCTTTTTAATATTTTGGGTAGAGGTTTTCCTATGAAAAACCACCCTAAGTTTGGAGTTTTATTAAAATTTATGAATGTTAAAAGATATTTTGAGGCTCATTGGTTAATAAACAATGGATGGGGTTTGGAAATTTGTCTTGCTGAGGTGGAAAAATTGATCTATAGGAAAAATTAAAGAGCCAAACTATATTGCATTATCTTTATATGAAGTTCGGTGATAAACAATACTTCTTGGGTATGTATGCATGTGGATACCATAGAGAAACATGTCTTCCAACCTCATCTAATTTTTTGTGTTAAGATGAATGGAAATTTCATAGTGCAAAATTTATATGTAGTTAAGAAATCTTTAAATTAACTTGCTAGTATGGATGACTTTACTATTGCCAAAAAGTTGGTGTATGTAGGAGTAGATAGAGATGCAGTGATGCAAGGTCATAGGAATGGTCTTTACATAAACCTACAAATGAGTATTGCAACATACATGGTTTTTATTCAGTGCATGGCCAAACCCTTTTCGTTCCATCAATTTTGAGTAACAAAAAAGTTGCCAGCGAGATGGGTGAAGTCTAGAAAACTAAGGAGATATTGAAAACACAATTTTTGTGTTGAATTTCCAAGTTTTGCGTACCCAAGCCAAATCCCAAAGCATTCCTAAGGAAAAAATGGGGGGGGGGGGGGGTATGTATGTNGGGGGGGGGGGGGGGGTTATGTATGTATGTATATTTCCAAAATGGATATCCATTCAAAATGAGAGGTATTAAAAACACATTTTTGTGTTGACTTAACAAGTTTGGCATACCCAAGCCAAATCCCAAAGAAATCCTGAGGCAAAAATGGGGGGTAATTATGTATTTATGTATGTTTCCAAAATGGATATCCATGTTCAAAATGAATATTCATTTTGAAAATCCTAAAAAATACATTTTAGTAATATGGGCATACCTTTACATTTTTTATCAAAATTTTAATTTTCAACAGGCATTGGAAAGGTGATCTTGAGCTATACACAGTGCAATAGGTAGTTTTTTTTATAGTATACACAATTAAATTATTATAATTAATTTAATTTCATCCTTCATTTTTAAAATATTAATGCTCACAACTTTTGCATATGAAGTCCCTTTTTCATGATTTATTTTTAACAATCATCACAAAATAGTTGAAACATTAAGTTAATAAATAATACCCATAAAATTGGTAATTTTACTAAGGCTTGAGTAATTATTTTTGATAAAACATCTCTCTCTCTCTCTCTCTCTCCAAAGAAAAGAAGGCCCAAGTAGATGATGTCATATGGATCTGGGGCTGCCTGTATAGACATATACACATTATTATCTAAACTTTAAGATATAACATTGAAAAGAGGAACCTGAATTTATTGGTGCTCTTTCCTTGTTCTTCTTTCAAATATGGCAGTCACCTCGAGCCATTTTCCCCTCCCTTTGTTCTTTTTGCCTCCCCTTTTTAATATCAAACTCCAATGCCCTATATTAATTTTCACCTCCCCTCGATAAATGTGCATGATGATATTTTTTAAGTTGACATGGGCATCTTGAGTTTCCATGCCCCCATACAACTATGCTAGGGAGGTTATTAAAGTCTATTTATTTCCTTCCACTTCCTTACTATGAAAGATTTGATTTTTACCATCAAATATAAAATATAAATTCTTATCTACACTTGTCAATGATGCTCATTTCAAATTTATATGCATCTATTATTTCTTTATTTCAAATTTTTCTTTTTATCATTTTTAATTATTTATTTATTAGCTTAGTTAGATTTATAATATTTAAATTGACTTTTACGTATTTTATATCAAAATTTCTATTTTTTTCTATTTCTATTTTCTTTTGGGAAACTATCATTGTGATCATGCAATAAATGTGTATTATTTATTTTTAAATATAATTAATGAAATTACAATATTTTTTCCTTTTTTTCACAAAACACACATAAACACATTCTTCACAGACATTTTTGAACCAAAAGAAAGCCATGGAAAACAACATGAAGTAGACTAACTACATGCAGAGTGTGTGGGTGCCTCATTCTCGCCTTCTAACTTGTCCAGAACTTACACTACTCAAATTTTCATCAATCGAAGTTAGTACCAAAATTCATAATCTATAATCAATAAGTAAATTGCATCATTAATTTCATTTCATTTCTTTTCACATTCAACCATTCATATTACATATAATTATGATGCATAATAACATAAATCAAAGTATAACCAAAACATAATATTCGCAAGCCATGATAAACAAACGTCTAATCATCCATAAAGATGATAATCAAAGTAACTAACTAGTCAAAAACAATTAATAAAAATCCATAGAGTCTATAGTATCTTCGGAAAATACGGACAAAAAAAGTCGAGACATGACAAATTTACATAACTATACATGAACAAGATTACATGTTATTAAGAAATGGTAGTGATCGATGCTACAATTACCCTTCCTTACTTGAGGCAAAACAATACCATTGGAATCCGATATAAGATACCTACATATGTTTGCAAGGCATTGATGATCTCTAAATGTTGTTGCATGTTGTTTTTCTTATCTCAAATTGTTGCCCTATTTTTTCACTCTTTATTGACTAACGCTCTTACGACCTCTTGAATAATGTGAACCCAACTCTTATCTACGCTACTAAAAGAATTAAACCTATAATTGTTTATTATGTTTTGTTGGAAGTTGAGAGAACCTCTTTGGTTAAGAGAGCCAAGGACTAAGGGGTATCTTTTCTCACAAAATCAGCCTAGGGCACGATCCCGACCTCATCCAACAAGAGTTGATCCCTGATGAGCTTATTTAGAACCATTCTACTTCACAGACCAAAAGCCCATTAACTGAAACCTATAATTTGAACTAACTAAAACCTAATAAGACATGCTACCACAGAATGGCAGAAATCGATGCTAAGCTATATTCCTCAAACCATTGGCTTGCCTTACTTGAGGCAAAATAATGATCACTGGAACGAGGCATTGAGCGAGAGGATGACATTGATGACTGAGGAAGAACTGTGAATTTGTAATTTTTAGACACACAATGAACCAACAAAAGATCCAGGAGGTGGGGGCACTGCAATCTCGACTGTTTCTTCCATCATCTGAACCATCTTTTTGGTAGATGGCCTTAGGGCTGGATCATCTTGGATGCACCACAGACCAACCAATACCATTCTCTCCAACTGCCTCCCCTCGCCTTCTTCACCTTCTACTCGTTGCTGCTCTACCAGCTCAGCAAGTGCACCACTCCTGAAGTTTTCCGGGGCATCGAGCTTCATGGTTTTCCTGCAACAAATAATCTCCAGCAGCATCACTCCAAAACTGTAAATATCCACTTTCACAGTAATTGCCATATTATTCATCCACTAAGGCGCAATGTAACCCCGAGCTACGGTGTGAATTGCTACCCTCAACAATTTCGCGAGGCCAAAGTCAGATATTTTAGGATTGAAGTTTCGATCCAGAATCTTCGCAGCAATTTCTTTTCCATCCTCTAAGCTAATTAAATTGATGAAAGTTGTTCAAAGGTACTACCCAGATCACCACGTATTATATTCATCTGATTTCACTCACACACGAAACTGTTGCACTCAGATTTCAAGGGCAGTCAGTCAATAGCGTGAACGTTACCAAGTACTAATTGTTAACGGTCAGTCAACATTCTGAATGGTGCAATGTATCTGTTGTATTTGTGAATCACTATCTGAAACGTGGATAAATAAAAATCATTTTTCAAAATCAACAATAGTATTCTTGAATTATCAAGAGTGTTCTTCTTGGATCACTATCTAATATGTGGATAAATAAAAGTCAGTTTTCAAAAGCAGTAATAGTATTTGTAAATTACCATGAGAGTTCTACTTGAATCACTATCAGATTTGTTCAATTAAAAAAAGTACCACTATACAATATTGGTGAATTTTATGTATCCTCCTTTCTTTTATGACAGTTATGGATGCCATTTTAATTAAGATGTGATAGTCAATGGTTCATTTTAACAAAGAAATGTCGATAGTCTATGGTTTGGAAATAAATGTTGAAAAGTAATGTTAGGTGCTAACATTTTTCAGCATTCACATCAAAGACTAATGACTATTGACTGACTGTACAGTCAATAGGTGAATTAGCAATCAACATTTATTTAATTGACTGACTGTACAGTCAATAGGTGAATTAGCAATCAACATTTATAAATAATAGATAGTTATAACTTTTTTGACTCGCATAAGATTATTGACTGACTATATTTTTAGTAGTCAGTTTCCCAAAGCAACAATAGTATTTGTGAATTACCAAGAGAGTTCCTCTTGGATCACTATCTGAAACATGGATCAGATTTGTTCAATTAAAAAAAAAGTACCAATATACAATATTCGTGAACTTTATGTATCCTCCTCCTCCTTTCTTTTTTTATGACTCTTGTGGATACCATTTTAATTAAGATGTGATAGTCAATGATTCATTTTAACTAAGAAAAGTAGGTAGTCTATGGTATAGAAATAAATGTTGAAAAGTAATGTTAATATTTATGAATGTTAGGTGCTAACATTTTCCAACATTCACATCAAAGACCATTGACTATTGACTGACTGCATAGTCAATAGGTGAATTAGGAAAATATTTTCAAAATTTATAAATAGTAGATATTTAGAACTTCTTTTATTCACATAAAGATTATTGACGATTGACTGACTATATTTTCAGTAGTCAGTTTCCAAAACCAGCAATAGTAATTGTGAATTACCAAGAGAGTTCCTCTTGGATCACTATATCTAAAACGTGGATCACCAAGAGAGTTCCTAAAGATACACACTTTCATTTTAATATTAAAATTTTAAGATGATAACTAAAACAAATATTTTAATACTAAACATATTATACATAATATTTTAAGACTAAAAATATTACACATAAGTAAAATATCGTGAAATAGAATATATCTTATTTCTCAAATATTCATTTCATTCATTTAACATTTGTTATGGTATATGGTGGAATGACAAGAATGAACTAATTTATTATTCTATTTAAGCTCCTCAAGTTATTTTTCTCAAAAGCAAAATGAAAAGACTTAACCAATCTAGCAAAAAAATCTTTTGAAGATGAATTTGAGCAAGGACACAATCTTCATTCATTTCTATGCTAAAACAAGATTATGCACTAACATTCACTTCTTATCAAATATAAGCAATATACCATAACACACTAATTTATAAGATTACAATATATAAGATTGCAATATGGTTTTGAAGTGGATGTTAGTGCGTAATGTTAACAAAAAAGCAATATACCGTAACACACTAATTTATGTAGGGAAAACCCTTTAGAAAAGGAGAGAAAAACTCTTAAGAAAATCAATTTAGTATTTAGTAATAAAATGGTGACAATTCACTGACAACGTCTAAACCCTAGAATAGTATCACCAACAAGAGATTTCAAGCAATTTGTTAGTATAGCAATACCTACAAAATTCACAATGGTTTACACTCACCCCAAGAACCTACTAAATAGTAGAAGCGATACACGAAATGAATAAATGGTAAGTAGAAAATCATAGGCTAAAACTACAAAATGTGACACCTAACTCCCTAGACAAAATTCAACACCCAAATCCCAAGATGGCTCCACTAGCTAAAAAGAGTATATTCCTTGCACTTATTATATAGTCATTATAATCCACTCACCAACTTGGGCACTCTATTTTGATCTAATTATCTCTATTCAAATATGCCTTGTCGTGGGCAAGTTAATAGTCAATTGTTCACAACCCAAGAACTATTGCTAGACCAAAATATCTTCCACAAGAGAGAAAATGGAAAGAATAGCTTACTTGATTATGGATGATTAAATGATTGATTGAATATGAATATACAATATTAATGATTTATAAATTTTGAAAACATTTTCCTAATTCACCTATTGAGTGTGCAGGTCAATAATCAATGATCTTTGATGTGAATGTTAGAAAATGCTAGCACTTAGCATTCATAAATATTAACATTACTTTTCAAATTACTTTTCAACATTTATTTCCAAACCATAATTATGACTTTATTTATCCACATTTCAGATAGTGATCCAAGAAGGGTATTGGCTAAATAGCCAACTAAAACGTAAAAACAATAAAAACCATTGAAAAAAAAAAACCCCTTCGTAAGATGCTACGTTTTAGTTGGCTGTTTAGACGTTGCCTCCAAGAAGAACTCTTTTGATAATTCACAAATACTATTACTGCTTTTTGGGAAACTGACTTTTATTTATCTTGACTCACAAATACATTGCACCATTCAGAATGTTGACTGACCGTTAACAATTAGTACTTCGTAACGTTCACGCTAGTGACTGACTGCCCTTGAAATCAATTGGATCAATAGCGGGCTGAGATGAATATAAAATGTGGTGCTCTGGGTAACACCTATGCTACATAACGAACGAACTGCTTTAATCAATTTGATTAGCTTCTCTCCCTTCATCAATGGCTGCTCTTATAACAATTGCTCTTACCATTGTTATTGTTATTCTGATGCTTATTTGCGCCTCGGCCCAGAAGCAGAATATAACGCTTGGCTCCACTCTAATTCCTCCTCAAAATTCCAAATGGGTTTCACCAAATGGCCAGTTTGCTTTTGGATTCTATGATGTAACCACTACTGTGTACGTACTTGGAATTTGGTTTGACAAAATACCTTCTAAAACTCTGGTCTGGACTGTTATGAAGGATCAGAGGGACCTTCCTGTTGAAAAGATGTCTTCCCTGGAGCTCACCGACAATGGCCTCAGCCTGTACGACGCCACAAAAAGTTTGAAATGGTCGGCTGATCCGTCTGAAAAGGTTGCGGCGGCTGCAATGCTGGACAGTGGCAACTTCGTGCTGTTAGACGCCTCATTTTCGCCCATCTGGCAGAGCTTCGACTATCCCACGGATACCCTGTTGCCCAGTCAAGAGCTCAAGTGGAAATCTACCATGTATTCCAGGGCTTCAGACACAAACCGCTCATCAGGCCGGTTCGAACTTGCCTTGCAAGAAGACGGCAATTTGGTGCTTTACACAGTGGATCGAGTTGGCGAGCCTCAAGGTTCTTACTGGGCTAACAAAAGTTTAGATGGTAAAGGAAGCTTGAAATTTGACACGAGTGGGCTCTTGCATCTGGTAAATACCGCCAACATGACGGTTTCCACGCTTACAGAAGGCAAGACCGGAGATGGGCGATTTCTTCGCAGAGTGACGCTGGAGAGCGACGGAATCCTTGCACAGTATGTGTGGAACATGGACGAAAATGATCCATCTTGGACAGCTGTATGGAAGCCTGTATATGACCCATGCAAAGAGGTCAGGGGTCAGTGCGGCCGCAACGGCATTTGTCAGCTCAACAACACCAAGCCCGATTGCCATTGTCCTCCGCAGTTCAGTTTCATTGACAGCCAAGACTATTTTAAGGGATGTAGAAGAGAGGAGCAGAGCTGTAGCGCAACGGCTTCCATGCAACGCCTTGACAACACTGACTGGTTGAACGGCAACGATTATTCAGTTTTGGCGGGTCTCAATGAAAGTGCATGCAAGCAGGCCTGCATAAACGATTGCATGTGCACCGTGATCACTTATGGCTTAAACAATCTTTGTTGGAAGAAGCGGATGCCCCTCATCGACGGTCGAATAGGCACGGATATTACCAATATAGCTTTTGTAAAAGTATATAATGACTTCAATTCAGAGTCTCCCTTCTCCGCTCCTCCAAAGGGAAGAAAGGAAAGCGAGGGAAAGGCGATCGTAGCCACTCAGACTGGCATTATTCTCGTGGCTTGCTCCTCTTCTATACTCCTAGTTGCCTTCTTGGCGGTCTGCTTGGGTGGCCTCAAGCTCCACAAGATGAGAAATATTCCACCACAGATTATGGTTTTGGAGGGGTTGAAGGCATTCTCTTATGCAGAGATAGAGGCTGCTACGGCAGGTTTCAGAGAAGAATTAGGCAGGGGTTCCTTCGGTAAAGTTTGCAAGGGATGCTTAGAGGATGGAAGAGAAATTGCTGCGAAGATTCTGGATGAGAAAGCGGTGCAGGAGAAGCACGGGGAGCGGGAGTTCAGAACAGAGATGAGCGTGATTGGAAGAAGCCATCATAAGAACCTGGTTCAGTTGTATGGTTTCTGCGACCAGGGCTCACACAGGCATCTGGTGTACGAGTACATGCCCAATCGCTCTCTCGAAACACTTCTGTTCGTGGATCGTGGTTTTCTTGATTGGAAGACTCGGGTTAAGATCGCAATGGGAACGGCAAGAGGGCTTCTCTATTTGCATGAAGAGTGCAGGACACAGACCATCCACTGTGACATAAAACCCCAGAACATTCTGCTGGATCAAAACTTCAATCCTAAAATATCTGACTTCGGCCTGGCCAAATTGTTGAGAGCAGAACAGACCGCAACTCACACGGTAGCTCGGGGCACCAGGGGTTACATTGCGCCCGAGTGGATGAACAATATGCCGATTACTGTCAAAGTTGATATTTACAGCTTTGGAGTAATGCTGCTGGAGATTATTTGTTGCAGGAAAACCATGAAGCTCGATGCCCCGGAAAATGAAATCCTTCTGGAGGTGTGGGTGTATGAATGCTTCAAGAGTGGTGCACTTGCTCAGCTGGTGGAGCAGCAACGAGTAGAAGGTGAAGAAGGCGAGGGGAGGCAGTTGGAGAGAATGGTATTGGTGGGTCTGTGGTGCATCCAAGATGATCCAGCCCTAAGGCCATCTACCAAAAAGATGGTTCAGATGATGGAAGGAACAATCGAGATTGCAGTGCCCCCACCTCCTGCGTCTAGAAATTACAAATTCACAGCTCTTCATCAGTCACCATAATCATCTTTTGATAGCTGTTGCGTGTCTAAAAATTAGAAGGTCGCAGCTGATCTTCATCAGTCACCAATATCATCTTGTCGCTCAATGCCTCAGCATATAAATGTAGTTACCTTGTTCTAGTGATCGTTATTTTGCCTAGAGGCAAACCAACGGTTTTAGGAACATAGCTTAGCATCGATTTCTACCATTCCTTAGTAACGTGTCTTATTAGGTTTCAGTTATTGTTTCAGTTAGTTTAAAGTGTAGGTTTAATTCTTCTTGTAATGTAGATAAGAGTCTGATTCACATTACACTATTACATATCGGAGTGTTTTGACACAATTTTTGAGTAAATTGTCTTAACGTAATCATAAAAAAAACTTGTATATTGTCTTAAAAATTTGTCTTTATAAATAATATAAAAAACACCAATGTTATTGTCTTTTAAAAGACAATTTTATTTTTGTATAGAGATTATAGCTATAATTTAAAAATATATATATTGTCTTTATAGAGACATATATGTCTTTAATCCAATGTTCCATGGGGACGTGCCCCCCCCTAAACACTAGTGTCCCCGAGACTTGGGGACGTCGTTCCCAAATCCCCAACTGCACTGCCTATTAGCCGTCGATCAACTACCAATTGCCGCCTGAGGCCCGACCTCCCAAGGGATGATTAGAAGCCTCCATTCACTACGTTTTGACATTTTGTACTTGTTTTGATATCATGCTACTCTATTTAATATTTTACTTAATAGTTTTATACATCTTTTCATAACTAGCATTTTAAGCACCATATGTATAGTATATACACCCCGTCTCTGCCGCCACCCCAGCGCCACCCCCCCATCCCCCCACCCCATCATCGTCCCCTCGTCGTCTCCAAATTGAGGCCCTTTAGCCCCACATCCCAGAAACCAGTCCCATTGTTTTGTTGTCTCCCATCCCCAACAATGGTGCAACTTGTTGAGCTAAATGAAAATGCAGAAACAATTTATAAACTGAAATAAATAACCAGACAAAGAGTGCAAAGAAAAAATAGGGCATTTATAGTGGTTCATCCAGCTGGTCTGGACTACATCCACTCTTCAAGCAGGGACTTATCTCTTATTAAAATATCAACAATGTTACGAGATTACAGTAGCAGCAACTAGCTATATTGTTATACAAATATCAGACATTTAAAGGAAGACCAAAAGGCTGAGAAGAGGAAGAGTCTGCAATGATTGGTCTGCACAATTAGAGTGGTTTCAGATTCCTCTGTCAAAACCGTTACAATCTCCCACTTAAAGGCCTATCAGTGTTGCACAGAGATATTCCCTACTCGGAATGCTTATGGCTATGTCGTTACAATGCCAAGAGAAGTTCTATAGAATTCAAACTTCTCTCGAGGTACAACTTTGGTAAACGCATCAGCCAGATTTACCTTTGTATCAATCTTCTCTAACAGTAATCTTCCCTCTTCAAGAGCATGACGGATGAAGTGAAATCTGGTTTCTATATGCTTTGTGTGACTGTGGAATGCGGAATTTTTGGCCAAATGAATGGCATTGTTGCTGTCAAAAAAGAGAGTGAAGGTGGATTGTTTAAATCCCAACTCTCCAAACAATCGTTGTAACCATATCAACTCTTTAGCTCCCTCAGTAAGAGAAATGTATTCAGCCTCGGTAGAGGAAAGAGCAACCACTTGTTGCTTCCGAGAAGTCTAGCTAATCACTGCCTCGGCAAAAGTAAACACATAGCCTGTTGTTGACCTCCTGTTATCTAAATCTCCAGCCATATCAGAATCAGCATATCCGCAAATATAAGGGAAGTGCCTCTCAAATACCGAAGAGTTCATTGAACTGCTTGCCAATGAGTTTTACCTGGATTACTCATAAAACCACTCACAACTCCCATTGCATGAACAATATCCGGACATGTGTTGACCATGGTGTACATTAAATTCCCAACTACTGAAGAATAAGGAATACTAGCCATCTCATGTTTTTCTTCCTGAGTGGAAGGACACATTTTGGAAGACAATCGAAAGTGATTAGCCAATGGAGTGGCTACCGATTTTGCATTTGACATATTAAATTTTTCTAAAACTTTAAGAATATATTTTTCTTGAGATAGTTTAATTTCTCTTCTCTTTCTATCTCAGATTATGTCCATCCCAAGAATCCTCTTCCCTGCCCCTAAATCTTTCATGG
This sequence comes from Thuja plicata, assembly GCA_018584345.1. NCBI lineage: Eukaryota > Viridiplantae > Streptophyta > Pinopsida > Cupressales > Cupressaceae > Thuja > Thuja plicata. Next base: position 139,167 of record MU227041.1, read on the forward strand.
AAAAATGAAGAGTCAAATGTGTCTTCAGCTCATGAATAACTCTCATATTGTTTCCAGTAGGACCAACATATCATCAACATACAATAGTAGGATCACAAACTCGCCAGTAGGAAGTCATTTGTAATAAACGCGTGGGTTTGATTCACAGCGAGTAAAGCCTTGCTGAGTCATATACTTATCAAATTTCAAATACCATTGGCGCGGAGCTTGCTTCAACCCATATAAACTCCTCTTTAATTTGTAATATAAATGCTCATGCCCCTGTTTAACAAATCTTTCTGGCTGCTCCATATATAACTCTTCTTCAATATTCCCATGTAAGAATGTTGTTTTGACATCAAGTTGCTCAAGCTCGAGGTCCCATGCTGCTGCCATGCCTAATACCAAATGAATAGTCTGCATCTTGACCACCGGAGAGAAGATTTCATTAAAGTCCACACCCTTTTGTTGAGCAAACCCCTTTACTACTAATCTGGCCTTGTATCTCTTTCGACCTCCATCTTCCTCTTTAATGCAATATACCCAATTGTTTTTCAACGCTTTCCGATTTGGCGGAAGAGTAACCAAATCCCATGTCTGATTTGAATGCAAAGAATCCATTTCATCTTTCATGGCATCCAACCAGAACATTCAACTAACATCAGTATCCTTGCTTATATGTTTGTGGCTCTGCCTGATCAGAACACAAAGAAAATAACAATTCATAATCATCATATTTCCTTGGACGCTTTCTCTCTCTAGTAGACCTCTCTAGTGAAATATATTGATTTTCATCTTGAATGTGAGCAACATCTGAATCCTCTATTTTTTCAAAATCTGCTATATGACTATGTTTGCCAAGCTCTGTCTCTTGGCAGATGCGTTGTGCTTGGCCTCAAGAGGATTCCCCTTTCTGCAGACAATTGTGCATGCGTGGGGTAGCAGAATGTCCACACGGTAGAGGGGAAGGAATTAGTAGCAGCAGATGCTGCTCACAGTGCAGACGTTGCCCGTGGTGTGGAGTTGGGGTCCCACGCGGGTGTGAGGAGGCTTGCGCAAGCTCTGCCTGTGGCAGAGGAGAATCCTGCGCAAGAGCAGTGTGTGGAGGTTGCATGGGGAATAAGACATCCCACGCAGCAGCAGTAATGTCAGAGCCAGCTGGGCCCTCCAACGTGGGTGCGGGTGAAGGCAAAGGGAGTATAGCCTGCGAAGACAAAGGCGGTTTAGGAAGTGGCATGGGAAACATAGCCTCGTGCTCTGCTGCTCCACTTCCAGTGATAGGGCAAGGCTGCGTGGGCTGTGGGGTAGCCACAGGGCCATAATGTAACTGTGGTTGTGTGATAACCACAGAAGGTGGGGAAGACATAAGTGGTAGCGGTGGTATTATGCAGGGTAGAGAATTGGTGGAAGAGAGATTTCCAACATTGCTAGAAGTGATAACCGTAGACGGGTGGAATGTGACCCAGGGAGTTCTCTGCATATTATTGCCATTGTCAAACAGATCAAATCGAATAAAATCATCAAACGTAGATTTCTAATTTTGCAAACCGGAGAAAGACTTCTCATTAAAGAAAACATAGCGACTGCGAATGACTTTATGAGTAACCAAATCCCACAACCAAAAACTGAACTGATCTTCACCATACCCCAAAAATATGCATCTTTTGGATTTAAAATCCAATTTTGTTCTCTGCTCTTTTGGAATGTGGACATATGCATCGCATCCAAAAACTCGCAATTGAGAAAATGAAATTCTCTAACCAGTCCACCTTTCTTCCAGAATATCAAAATCCAGATGTGACGAAGGAGCTCGATTTATTAAATAAATCGTTGTATTACACGCCTCTGCCCAAAATTCTTTCCCCAAACCAACATTGGACAACATACATCGAGCTCTCTTCAAAATAGTTTGATTCAACCTCTCAGCTGCACCATTTTCTTGAGGTGTATAGGGGACTATTTTAATCCTCTGAATACCATGATCTGCACAAAAGTTATCAAACTCCATAGAGCAAAACTCACCACCATTGTTCGTTAGTAAACATTTAATCTTCCTTCCATTCTGATTTTTCACCATAGCCTTAAAACTTTTAAATTTTGAAAATACTTCTGATTTCTTATTCAACATGTAAACCCAAACTTTTCGAGTGCAATCATCAAGAAAAGAAACATAATAATTTGCACCACCGATAGAAGGTACCTTCATAGGACCGAAAACATAGGAATGAAAGAGCTCCAAGGGAGAAGATTTCTTCTCATGACCCATCCGCACAAAGCTGATTCGATTTTGTTTGCCATAAAGACAATGTTCACATATCTGCAAATCAATAGATTTAAGACCCGAAAGTTGATCTCATTGAACCATAACTTCAAGACCCTTCTTTCTCATATGACCGAGCCTCTTATGCCAAAGTTCAGCATTGCTGTCCGCAACCGCCATGGCTGCTCCCACTTCTCTGTTACACTCTAAAGTGTATAAACTTCTAGTTTTCTGCCCTTTTGCTAAAATTAACTGACCTTTGGACACTCTCCAAGAAGCGAGATCAAAATTGACATTACAACCTTGTGTAAATAACTGACTGACTGAAATCAGATTACGCTTAAGTGTAGGAACATGCCTAACGTCTTTTAAAACCCATTTACTTGAATTTTTCAGCAATAATAAAATATCCCCTTTGCCGACAATATCACACTATTTGTTATTCCCAAGAAAAACTTTGTCAAGCATACCTTCGTTGTAATTTGTGAAAGCACTCCGGCATGAAGTAGCATGAAAAGATGCACCAGAATCAAGAACCCACGAGCTTCAATCTATTTTGCTGGCTGCAAGTACCAAAGCGTCATCAGTCGCAGCATGAGCACCACCATTGATAACATTATTTTGAGCCTTCTTGTAATTCCAACATTGCTTCTTTGTGTGCCTGGGTTTTCCACAAAACCAGCAAGTGTCATTTCTTCCTCTCGATTTCTAGTGATGATTCGATCTACCACTTCCATTATTATTATTATATTTTCTTCCTCTTTCGCGACTTCTACCTCTATTGCTTGTGCTCACAGCTGTAAGAGCATCACCGGAAGAGGGTTCTTGGTGCCTCCTTCGCATGTCTTCACTAAGTAGTGTGGCTGCAACTTCATCAAATTTCACTTGGTCTTGACTGCTACTGAAGTGCTCACGGCCATTACTACGCCTTCCCAGATGTTCAAAAGTGAGCATAACAATAAGATTGCCTTTATCTCACCATCTAATGGGATACCAACCGAAATCAGCTGACTAACTAATGTATTGAACTCGTTGAGATGATTTGATATCACTCCTCCTTTCATTTTCAGATTATATAACTTCTTCATTAGAAAAACCTTGTTTGAAGCTGAAGATATTTCATATAATGAAGATAAATTTTCAACCAGCTCTCTTGTTGTCTTCTCCACTGAAACATTAAACAGCACATTGGGTGAGAGAGCTAGAAAGATTTTTTCCCGTGCTTTCAAATCCATTTTCTCTCATTCTTCCGGTGTTAGAGATCCTTGACCTTTTGCTTTACCAAGTAATGCAGGATGCAAATCTTGCTTGATAAGCATGGACTCTATCTGCACTTTCCATACCTCAAAGTTTTACCCAGAAAACTTTTCGATTATCCATTTACCCGCCTCATCCATGGCGTCTGCAAATCTTCACCGATTTTCTGAAAAAATCAAAATGAGCTTAACCAGCTCTAACACAAATTGTTGAGCTAAATGAAAATGCTGAAACAATTTATAAAATAAAATAAATAACCAGACAAAGAATGCAAGAGAAAACACAAAATTTATAGTGGTTTATCCAGCTGGTCTGGACTACATCCACTCTTCAAGCAGAGACTTATCTCTTATTAAAATATCAACAATGTTACGAGATTACAACAGCAGCAACTAGCTATATTGTTATACAAATATCAGACATTCAAAGGAAGACCAAAAGGCTGAGAAGAGGAAGAGTCTGCAATGATTGGTCTGCACAATCAGAGCGGTTTCAGATTCCTCTGTCAGAACCGTTACACAACCATACTTTAATCCTCATGAGCAAGGCTACAAGAAAAAACAATCAAAGCATCTCTTTTGACTTAATGAACTTTTTTTTGTCAAGTATTGCTCCACTCAAAAGAGTTGCAGATTCGAAAAATCCTCCTCTAGACACTAGATTGGGTTTTTTCAAGATCAATACAAGACAGATTTGTTAGGAAAGAACATTGCGGAACACTTTCCACAGTATCAAATTCTTAGGGGAAATTTAACAAGCCTCATTATCAATACCAATTACAGTCATCAAGATGCACAAAAGTAAACAGAGTAAAAATGGCAAAATAAACAAGCACGGAATAGAACACCAGTATTTACGTGGGAAAACCCTTACGGGTAAAAAACCCACCACCGGAAAAACCCCAGTCTTCTTTGTATTACAGTAAAAAATTTACATACAACAGACAATGGATTTTTCATATAGGCGCACAGGCTCAGATTGTACAATCAGCACAAATTGTACAATCAACCTGACATAGCATCATACCAGTTTGACACTCTTCCTTTCTCCGCCTCTATAAATTCCTAATGAATCTCGTAGACATTTATACACTCTACAATTCGTTATGGAATTCGGTATATCAATCATCACTTTACAAAATGGTTACTCATAGCCTTGGTATTCTCCATCCGACAGTCCCGATGGTTACTCCTCCATCCGACAGTCCCTTCGGTATCAATTCACTCCCTTCGCCTCAGAGACTCCCATCAGCTCGAGTCATTCCCTTCGGCCTTGGACACTCCCTTCGCCTCGGGTCACTCCCTTTGCGTCGGAGACTCCCTTCACCTCGAGTCACTCCCTTCGGCCTCGGACACTCTCTTCGGCCTCGGATCACTCCCTTCACCTCGGGTCACTCCCTTTTCCTTGGAGACTCCCTTCGCCTCGGGTCATTCCCTTCGGCCTCGGACACTCCCTTCGGCCTCGAACACTCCCTTCGCCTCGGATCACTCCCTTTGCCTCAAAGACTCCCTTTCCTCAGGTCACTCCCTTTGCCTCAGACACTCCCTTCGGCATCGGGTCACTCCCTTCGGCTTGGGACACTCCCTTCGGCCTTGAGTCACTCCCTTCGACATCCATTACCACTGTGTCGGCTCAGGCTTCACCATTCATCTTTCTGTACTGCTTCACTATCGGCTACAACTTCACCATCGGTACTAGTTGCACACCGTACAGTATCAACACCTCACCACCAACACAACAACCGCTAGGTAAAGTCATCCATACGGTGAGCACCGTATGACTCACTTGTATGGGGAGTATGTCCGAGACATATCCGAACAATCTCCCACTTGACGAGGTACGTACTAACACCTTTAGAGACTGCAGGAAAACATGGACTCTAATGCCCATCAACGTTGATATACCACCCGAACACAAAACCATCAGGAACTAGAATTTACTGTGCATAATTGAGATACTTGCAAAATAGTATCATCTCATTCATGGACGTTCCCACCTTCTACCATGCCACTGCCACTAGAAACACATAGAAGCTATCCACTGAGAAAAACCATACAATCTATCTCCCAGAGAACCATAATTGCATCTCCCAAAGCACAAAACTCTCGATCCAAAAGCTAATCGAATGTATCAACATTTGTCATAATCATAGCTGAAATAGCACCCACAGTAAGTACTAGCACATCCAATTATACATACCTCTAAGGTATACCAACATAGATTCCAAAACATCACCATATTCAACCTGTTACCTGCAGTCTCAAGCCTCAAGTGCAATACATGTCACATACACGCCAAGAAGCTCCCACTGCATAGGTAATATTAATATGATATGAATCCATTCAACAACATCACATAGAAGTGCAACAACAGACTTGTAGCATCAAGAACATCAACAATACATCAACCATGTACCATGTCCTTCTACCTACACCTCTAAATGCATGTCATACTTCCTGCTGAAACCATCAACCGTTTCAACAAACACATCTCTAATCACAAGAGAAAACATCATCACCATCGTCGCTAAGTATCCATGAGCACCTATGACCCATCAATCCATGCTAACTCCAAATGCAGAACAACAACTTCATGAAGTGTCAAGCAAATGACCAATGTACTCAATAGACAGTAAAAAAAACAAGATCAATGTCAAAGTTCCAACCATGGTCTCGGGAACATAAACATGACAACATGATCTAAAACATCTCAACAAAAGAGATAACATGCTCCATATGAACATACCATAACATGTCAAATGAAAACATAATGCACACCTTTATCAAAGACCCCGTTGATCCCTCAAGATGTCAACATCTTCAGTCACATGAAGAGAACATACCATAACATGTCAAATGAAAACATAATGCACACCTTTATCAAAGACCTCGTTGAACCCTCAAGATGTCAACATCTTCAGTCAGATGAAGATAAACATTTGCAAACAGTACTTCAGCAAATGTGAAAAGTGGTGGTACCCTAAATTTTGATAATTTAGAAGTCCCAATCCATTATCAAGAGGCATGTTTATCCATATAAAAAAATATCAAAGGAAGGAAGCTTTATGACACAAATAAATAGAACTATCTAATCGAAGCCTTCAGAAAATGCTGGAATTTAGACCTGCTACAAAGCTGATTTCGACAGAGGATAAAGATGGTCAAATTTTAAAAATCTAAAAATGACCCAGTTCGGGAAATCAAATTTCCTATCTCCAACAGAAATATTAGTTTTTCACGATGTGTTTTGAATTTTCGACCAAAGCCAAATCCGAAAGTTAGGTAGTTATTTTTTAGTTAATTTATTGTTCTTTCAAAATAATTTGTAATAAGAGTTGTCTTTTCACCCTAAAAATGTGTGAAAGCCACTAGAACACATATATACATAATTTAAAATGTAAAGAGAGGACAATAAAATAATACAATTTCACATATTTGGATAGTTTTGGATCAACAACTATAACATGGACCTGGATGTACTATTTCTTTAAAATCAATAAAGATAAGTTTGTTTTCTTCACATATGCAATTGTTTCATTAATCATTTTACAATTAGTCCCTCGGATAAACCAATAGAACTTCTTCAAAGTGATAGTTTGATGTGCATGCTTCTTGATTTGATTCAATATAGTTTATATTTTCAATTGGTTTTCTCATTTTGTATGGTTAAATTCTGTTGATTGAGGCCTCAGTCAATTGGGCTGTCATCTGAGAAGTATTACCCTTTTGAAATATCTTTGAATTTGTTTTAGGTTGCATGTACATTCCATAACACCTTTGAACTGATAATTTTTCTTGTAAAAAAGTCTCTGAGGTTGAACATAAGATTGGAATGATAGTGACTCTATTGCCCATAGTTGATTAAGGCACTGGTCTTTATTGCTTATTTGGATTATAGTTATTTAGTTGATTGTTTATAGTTTTGTGATATATTATCTATCTGTTCATTTCAAATTACATACACATTTAACAAACATTCTTTCAATTACTTCAATTATTTCAATTTATAGTTCATGATATATTGCTTTGAGTTAGATTTCTTTCAAGTGCCTTGCCATACTTGTGAGAGAAGGTTGAAGTGTTACTTATCTGCTATAAAAAGCCTTGTAACTTGAAGGATAAGTCAAGGTATAGGCCCACCAGCCTTGGTTTTGCAGAGCCAGAATTGCAAAAGTTCCAACCTTGCTTTGGTTGTGACTTGTTAGTTGGCCAAATCACTTGTGTTTCCAAGCATTGGATTGGCATGTCCATAGGAAATTCAATTTAGCATTTTTGGGTACCAACAAAAAGATCCTTCTGCAACATCAAAATCTCACGCCTTCAATATCTGCAATACTAATGAAGATCATTCACTACGTCACTACCAACAACTCCCACTAAATCGTGGTGTCGAGTTACACATGGCATTACGACAAACTTCTTCCACATATCACTGCCAACAACTCCCAATGTACGGTGGTGTCGAGTCACACATGACATCGTGACAAACATCTACTCATCCTGATGTGCTCGCCATCTCAACTTGCAATATTGATTACTCACACCCTGTAAATTACCCACTACAGAAATGACACAAATAATTTTCTCACAAGGATAACCCAACTAGCCTTGCTCTGATACCACTTGTTAGGAAAGAACATTGCGGAATACTTTCCACAGTATCAAATTCTTAGGGGAAATTTAGCAGGCATGATTATCAATACCAATTACTGTCATCAAGATGCACAAAAGTAAACAGAGTAAATACGGAAGAATAAACAAGCATAGAATAGAACACCAGTATTTACATGGGAAAACCCTTATGGGTAAAAAACCCACCACCAGAAAACCCGCAGTCTTCTTTGTATTACAATAAACAATTTACATACAACAGACAATGGATTTTTCACATAGGCTCACAGGCTCAAATTGTACAATCAACTCAAATTGTACAATCAACCTGACATAGCATCATACCAATTTGACACTCTTCATTTCTCCGCCTCTTTATAAATTCCTAATGAATCTCACAGACATTTATACACTCTCCAATTCGTTATGGAATTCGGTATATCAACCGTCACTTTACAAAACGGTTACTCACTGTAGACACCTGAAAATGGCAGGCTTACGGCTTTACATTAAAAACACTAATTTTCATCTATTAATTAATGGTTTTTAATCATTAAGTAATCGTCTATTTTCCTCTAAATTCATTCCCCAAATCATCTAATCAAATTCCCAAAATTAATTAAATAATTAATTTTATTTAATTAATTAACCTTAATTGATTAATTACCACTAATTAATTAATTAAACTCAATTTCCTATAGTTTAAATCCAAATATTTAAACTTACTAATTTAATTAATTTAATTTCATTCAATAAAGCAATTCTAAATCAAAAAGAATTCAATTATCTCACATGTTGAAAACATTAATTAAATAAATGAATTAAATATTCATTTATCTTTAAAGAGATAACTCCAATCAGATCACATGGGTTACTCCACCCATCTCTCCAGTCCACATGGGTAACTTTGCCCACCTCTTCAGTTCAAAAAGGTAACTCACAATTAGCTCTTCAGTCAACCAAATTCTATCTCCTCTTTACCAAATGAAAAGCTGGAGTTTACTGATGGCTTCTCCAGTTCCTTTTAATCTCCACCATTCATCTCCCTATCTCTGGGATGGATCTCAACCGTTCATATCATCACCAATTCCTATATAATACACCCTTCATAACCATTTGAAGGATCCAGGATTTCAAGCTCTCATGCACCATTACTATGTCAGTTTGGTTCTAGCATTCAAGCCATCTTGCGATCACACACTCGTTTCAATTAGCAAATTCTCGACACTTCTCAAGTCACAGACGCTGCCCAAACCAATACTGAGCATCAAGAACAGCGTTTCGGAAGGAGTAGAGAGAGACAATAGAAGCTTCTAGCACTTCGGGGTTTGCATTCATTTGTTTTCCTTTCTTGTGCTTGTACATTTTATTGGTTACGTTTCAAGTTATTCATTTTAGTAGTTATTGTGTACTTGATTTATATCATTTGTGAAACCTTTGCTACTAACCCTCGCCTTTGGAAAGCATGGGAACCACAGATCACAATTGAAAGAGGTGTACATTTTGGTGAACCCAACGTGAAACAAACACCCCGATTATCTCTTGCAGACGACAAACAGAGTTGATCAACCACATTCGTACGATCGCAAATCTCAAAATTTCTATTTTTTTCGATATCTGTGTTATTTCGCAATCGTTGGTATTTTGCCACAATTGACGAAATTGTGCCGCAATCAACTGGTTTAATACCGCAATCGATTGTAGGTTTTCGCATTTCTTTTCTGTTGTCTTCTAGGTCTCTGTCTTTTCTATAGTTTGTCGCAATTGATTCACTAATGCCGCAATTAGAATAATTCTACCGCAATCGACAGACAGACCGCAATTGACCGATCCAAACCGCAATTGATTGTGCATTACCGCAACTAAGAGTTCTTTGCCGCAATTGCTAATTCTGGGCCGTAATCACCTGTTATTTCCCGCAATTGCCTGTGCATCGCCGCAATCGCCTGCAAGATTGCTCATCAGGGCCAAATTCTTCATCTTGCTATCTGAAAATCTGATACTTTCTTTATTTTTCTGTAGGACGACGAATTCCCATGAACAGGAAGGGTAAGTTATTGGTAAGTGTCATTCATTGTTTCAAAGTTACGTATACTCTCATTTCGCAAAAAATCATTTTTGATACTAACCGGTTTAAACAAAGAAAACTAAAAGGAATTCACTTGTCGATTTGGGTTTAAAAAAATAGTGTTTGACCAAACATCTCACATTTCACACTTCAGATTTGGGCTTAAAATTGACGTGGGGGCTAAAATTGAACAAAGCAAAAAATTTCAAATTTGGGCATTAAAATTGAACAAGCAATCAACACCTACTTTTGGGCTTAAAATTGAACATTGGTGTTTGTATGGTGGTGTAGCTTAGTTCACATTTCAAACTTTTGGAGTTTAATCGATTTATCTTGTGTCTTGAGTTTTTAGTGCACTTGCACATACTGTTAGATTACAAACTTTTATACTTTTTAGAAAGGCTTGTCCGAGGAATGCACTTCTTCCTTGGAGAACGACCTTAAACCGGTAATCCTTCCGATCGGTATATAAAAAAGGAACGAACCAAAGTTTTGTCTTATCTAGCCAAGCTCGGGCGAGGTGTGTTGGTAATAGTCTAGATCGGGTGAATATCCCGAAGGAGCCAGCGTGATCAACTAGGCTCTTAAGTGAGTCACACACGTACAAACCGATTGGAGAGACACCACAGACCCTTACTACAACCTTGATTAATTAGAGGCCAACCCGTTTTACCTCTAAGCAGGTACCTTATTATAGTGCAAGGGGTTGCAGAATTTCCCCCCAAGATTCTCAACATATGTGTCCCACGGTATTTGTGTACTGAAAGAGATCTTCACTCCACGGCAACAATACTTGGAAACAACAAAAACACGGGCACCTACGTCGTGGACCTTCGTGTCCTAGTAGCATGACAATTGTTGTGTGAGCTAACAGACATCCAAGCATTGGGCCTATAACATTGTATTCTGAAGTCATTGACCTAGTTTAATCTGACTGTTCATTGTTGAGACCTCGTGATAACCTTGCAACTTGAAAAAGTTGTAGAATGTACACATTTTCAGTCTTCATTCTTCAAAACACAGTGTCTGTCGTGCTTGTTCCTTTGATCAGTTTATGAAAATGCAAAACAAAAACATCCAAACTGTCAAATGTGTTAAAGTCTAGGGTTGTCAACGTCAACTGCCTTGCAAATCAAAAGCATTGTTCCAAAAATTTAAAAATTGTCAAGCAGTGATACCCATCTTTTAGTCTTTTTGAGACTATTTCTCATTTACCGCAATTGCCCGCATTGTGCCGCAATTGAACAAATTCTGCCACATTAAACTTGTTTATTGCCGCAATTGTCTTGTTTATTACCGCAATCGGTGATAAACTACCGCAATTGACCACTTACTTTACCGCAATCGGTGGAGTTGTACCGCAATTGACCAGAGATACTATATTCATGTTTTGACCTAAAAACCTTGAAAGAAATCTTCATTTGGTGTCCAAAACTAGTGTCTATCCCAGGAAAATGCGAAGAACATTGTGTGAATCTCTAAACATTAAAGATCATCCCTTCTTTGTAAAGCATGATTATTGTCAAAAATATTGTTAGTTCGAAAGCTTAGACTCAAAATACCTTGATCTCATCATATCAAACATCATCATCTTTATCAAAGTGACTTTGTCTCAGACAAAGGTTGGCAAATCTTATCTTTTTATCATCACTAGTTTGAGATCAGACTATATCAAAATATGTCCTTAGAATTACCCTTGTCCAAAACATAACTCAGACTTCCTTAGAAAGGATTTTATTCTTTGTTTGCTTTATATCACTTGTTTTAGTTACAAAACCTAGACCACACTATGTCTCAAACACCTCATGGAGGGCCTTACACAAGGTCTAAGGCTAGAACTCAACCTGATGTGTCATATATCAACAGATTCCCCGCTTGGGAAACAGAGCAAGAGAACGATCCTTTCGTGAACACCAGTTCTGCTCTATTCATTGAACAACCCCGTGGGGCAGCCTTTTTCCAAGATATCACAAAAGTAGAGCTTGAAGATGTGGAGCAAGATGCTTATTCCATGAAAGTAGTTGACGATGTTGTAGAGAGGAACCCTGAACATTACTTAGCCATGCTAATAAAGAAGGGAGTCAAACTCCCCGCTGAATTCAGTGTATCAACCATATGGCCCGAAAACCCTCTCGCAATTCAAAACACTAGGCCTCCTCAGATACTACCTATTGTGTCTCAAATATTTCCACCATTGGTTTTACCCACATCGACACAGACTATACCCAGTCAAACCAACGACCCGACCCAGACCAGCACATCTTCTACTCAAAACATGATAGGCTTGCAACTAAGTGCACCCATGGTCACTAGTATGCCTCCACCTTTGGTCTCATGGCCAGGACAATCAAGCTCTCATGCTATGCCTTCCATCCCACCAAACACCAACTATTCTGAAACTGTCGCTGCTACAGTCAATTCATACTAGTCTTGGGATCAACACCTCATGCCCACAGGGATCCATCTCTGCAAATACGACTTACAGTCAATGCCCACCCAAGGCTACATCTTTGCCCATTCTGACATCAATCCAACCTCTGCAACAGCAACCCCAGCTTCAGTTTCCTCAATTCCAACCCCCGCAATAGCAACCCCAACTTTAGTTGCCTCAATTCCAATCCCCGCAACAGCAACCCCAGCTTCAGTTGCCTCAAATCCCACCCACACAACAGTAACCCGAGCTTCAGTTGCCACAAATCCAACCTCAGTAGCAGCAATATCAACCCCAACAGTATCAACCCCAGTTTCAATCACAACAGCAAACTCATCAAAACCCACCATGGGCTACTCATGTGCCCCCATTTACAAATCACTTGGTGGGAAATCAATATCAAGTCCCTAGGATGAAATCCTATGTTCCTACTCAAGGGACACAGAGGCACAGCCTCATACCCACTATAGCACAGAGGAACGCCCTCACACACCAACCTCAATATCAAACGGGCATGTTAATGCAACAAATGCAAACCCTTCAAACCCAAATGACGGATATGCAAAATCAGGGGCAAACTAAATCCTACACCGTAGAGGATTTATACCCATACCCCTTTGACCATTCTCTCCACATGTCTCCGTTCCCAAATCACTTCTCGGTACCAAAATTTGAAATTATATATGAGTAGTACCAACCCTATTGAACATATCCGAGAGTTTTTTTCTAGTTGCGTTGAAGTCGCCCATGATGAGACATATTTAATGCGACTGTTCCCACAAAGCTTGGTCGGACTAGCAATGGAATGGTTCTCACATTTACCTCATGGCATTTAGTCTTGGGGTGAACTGGCTGAAAAGTTCATAGCTCACTTCCATCATAACATCGAGCACAAGGTCAGCATCAAGGACCTTTGTGATATCAAACAGAAGGATGGGGAGTCTTTTGTGAAATTCCTACACAGATGGAGGAATACAGCAAACCACATAACATATGATGTGCCCAAACAAGACTTGATAGTCATGTTAGTTGACAATCTAATCCCAGACATGTCATTCACAACACAGTTACAGTTAGCTCCGAACTTCACACAACTCATCGAAAGAGGAGTTCGTTGTGAGCAGAGCTTAGTCAAACGAGGAATCCTTGTAGATCCCACACAAACGAATACAAACAAAAATGCAACGGACAAAGCTAAGTGGTGGAACAAAAACAAAAATGTCACTAGCAATGGTGTCATTGATGTGAAGACAGTCAACTATGCACAACCCAAGGTGTCACTGCAAGGTGCACCTGTGGCCAACCAAAAACCCACAGGGCCCACTCAACAAGCATACACCCAAAACCAACCTCCTATACAAGCGGCCGCTGTGTCAAATAGTCAACAACAGAATCAACGCAGACCACGGTTTCAATTCCAGCAACAAGATTTCACACCATTGGGAGAGCCGATAGAATCAGCTTTACGCAAGTTGATACAATCAAACACTATCACTCTCCCAGAAATCAGGGACTTTGAACAAGATGAAAACAAACCGAGGTGGTATAATGACAGATTTCTGCGAGTTTCATCGGGTGAAAGGGCACAAAACGGCTAACTATTACCGATTGAAACACGCTATCCAAGATCGGATTGACACAGGGGTCATCGATGTGATGAATACACAAACAAAAGGCACAACTAATGACACTATCTTCAACGATACCTTTCATGATCACAACAAGGGAAAAGCCTCCGGGTCTAGTGGACAAGCAAAACAAGTCAACTATACATATGCCAACAGTGATAATGTTATCAATTGCCTCAATCCTTCAGATAGCCATGTGGCTATGATCACTATCAAAGACCAAGGTAACAAATGTGTTGTAACAATGCGTCATGCCAAAGTCATCTTGCAAGGAGTACCATCCTCGTCTACTATATCTGTCAATCCTAAAGCAAACTCAGATCCATAGACAAGCATAGTAGACCAACTAAAGCGCACACCTGCCCAGATCTCCATGTTTGACCTATTGTGCATATCTCCATAGCATAAACTGGCACTTGACCAAGTGCTTCAGAATGCAGCTGTCCCAAGGGACATAACACTCGAGAGCTTCCAAATGATGGTTAACCATATAGCTGCAAAAAAACATGCCACATTCACGAACCGTGATGTGCCGCCACATAAACCCTTGCATAATGATCCTTTGCACGTACTTGTCCAGGTCCACAAAAGCGCTATCCATAGGGTCCTTGTTGATGGTGGAGCTGGGTTAAACATCTGTACTCTAAAGTTAATCAAGCAACTGGGCTATTCAGAATCAAGCATCGATGTCACAAGGAGGATAAATATCAGAGCTTATGATGAGGAGGAAAGGTCCTCTAAAGGTATTATCAGTCTACCTGTCTGTATCGGTCCAGTGGTCAAAAATACTCCCTTCCGAATCCTAGACCTTGAATTGGGATATAATATGCTACTAGGGAGACCCTGGATACATGAAATGCAAGTCGTACCTTCGATGTACCATCAATGCATCAAGTTCCCACACCAGGGAGAGGAAATCATCATAGAGGGAGACCCCAATCCCTTCCAATACTCTAATGCTATCCAAATCAGCACTGATAACCAGGTACCCTCAAACCAAGATGCAAGCATCCCATCCTCTTAAGATTCCACTCACAAGGATGTCACACGGACATCAGGAAAGATAGCTATTAATCAAGACGCAAGTGTTCCCACCTCTTCAGATTCAAATCTTCAGGGTATCACACGAAAAGCAGGCAAAATATCAATCACCGACAAAGGCTGTGGTGAGTATAGATATGAAGAGGCTTTCACCATCACGCACATGCCTCAGAGCCCGAGAACTTATGGCATGCCACAACCTGTTATTACAACAGAAACTCCGCAGCCTATTCTATTTAGATGTCCGCCCACAACCTTTGTCTGATGGGGAGACATAGCGGAAGAAAAGCCATTTGAACAAGACATTAGTACCTGGTTATACCAAGACCCACCAGAGATAATCCGACCACCCCTACCCCTGTCAAACTATGGTAATGGTTACACAGTGTTACAAAGATTTGGGTATGATGGTACAACCAAGCTGGGGGCAAGACAACAAGGCATAATGGAATTGTCTCTCTCGCCAACCCAGAGAAACACAAGAGGGTTGGGCTATGGACAACAAAGAACCAGTCCTCTGATCTAAGACATTCAAGTCAATCAGGAACAAATAGCAGAGATGCACCGGGGAAACAACACAGAACATGTCTTGATAAGCAACATATTAGCACAGTTCTTGCCCACCAAAGAGGGAACCACACAAACTCGAATAGACCTCCACATAGAAATCAATGATAACGAAGGAAGTGAGACATCGGATGACCGTTCTATCGAGACTGACTCCCATGAGTATGAGTGGAGATCCCTTCATGACTCTGAACCGTCAATCCCAGATTATTCCCCTCGGCCAGATACTATCATAAACCTAGAAGACTTATTTGACCAACTGTCCATCGCCGAGCAACCCTGCATAGACAAGCATGCCATTTATCAAACCTCAAGTGGTGTGTCCACATCACAGTCTAGTTTTGTAGGAACCATATCTATAGTCCCTTTTAGTCAACTATAGTCAGACAACCATGAAAGTATCTATCTTGTACACCCAGAGCTAATAAAGTGGGATCAACAAGGACCCCCTGATTTAGATATCTTCGAGAACGATGAGGCTATTTCTGATTTCATGGGACTTAGGGAAGGCATCCCATCAGGAGACCACAAGGCAGGCTTCTCCATTGACCTCGATAGAGTGAAATATTTTGGGGAGGCAGCTCCTCTTTCCAATCCACAAAAGAATGATAAAAAGCTAAAACAAGATGCATCTTCTAGCGAAAACCTCACTGGGGTGCTAGAAGATGGAAAGAAGGAACTCCTCCCCTTGACAGAGGAGAAATCAACATTACTAGCAGAAGAAACAGAGGAAGTCAATTTGGGAGATGACAAGAACCCAAAGAACATATACTTGGCAAAATCACTCACCCTAGAGGAGAGAGAACAGTTCATCAGTTTCTTCAAGGCAAGGATGATCAATTTTGCATGGTCCTACTCAGATATGTCAGGGTTAGATCCAGAGCTAGTACTACACCATCTCCCGTTGCTACCCAACGCCAAACCTTTCAAGCAGAAGATGAGAAAGATGCATCCCCATGTTGCATTGCTAGTCAAGGCAGAGTTGAAAAAGCTCTTGGATGCTAAGTTCATAAGACCTATACCGTACGCAGACTGGATATCTAACTTGGTACCAGTTACAAAGCACAGTGATCAAATACGGAGTTGCACAGACTTTAGGGATCTCAACATAGCTTGTCCCAAAGATGACTTTCCTTTACCCAACATTGATATGATAGTAGATCTAACTGCTAGACATCAAATGCTATTACTCATGGATGGATTTTCAAGGTATAATCATATAAGGATCGCACCAAAGGACCAACACAAAACAACTTTCACATGTCCTTGGGGGACATATTGTTGGAATGTCATGCCGTTTGGTCTAAAGAATGCCGGAGCAACATATCAAAGGGCTATGACAACTATATTTCATGATCTCATCCACAAAACAATGGAAGGCTATGTGGACGACATGCTAACCAAGTCAATGTTTCGCAAGGATCATCTACAAGTATTGGCACTAATCTTTGACAGAATGCAGGAATTCAAGGTCCGTCTAAACCCAAAGAAATGTGCCTTCGGTGTCACAGCAGGAAAGTTACTGGGGTTCATAGTGTCACATAGAGAAATCGAAGTAGACCCGGCGAAAGTCAAAGCAATATTGGACATGCCTCCACCATCGAACCTGAGGCAACTAAGAGGGTTACAAGGAAGGCTCCAATCAATCAGGCGCTTCATAGCTCAGCTAGTAGAAAAGTGTCATCCATTCCAACATCTATTGCACAAAGACATCAATTTCATATGGACAGAGCAATGCGAACAAGCATTTCAAATCTTCAAAGACTACCTTCTCAAGTCTCCTATATTGGTGCCACCAGTCCAAGGTAGACCATTGCTTTTGTATATCTCAGCGACGGAGTCAGCATTAGGTGTACTCTTGGCACAACATGATGACCCAGGTAAAGAGAGGGCCATCTACTATCTAAGATGAATATTGGTTGGATATGAGCTCAACTATACGCCAATCGAGAAGTCATGCCTTCCAGTTGTCTTCGCTTCCCAAAAGTTGAGACATTATATGTTGAGTCACCAAACAAAGTTGATCGCACATAGTGATCCTTTAAAGTACCTCCTAAGCAAAGCAATGCTCACTGGACGACTGGCAAAGTGGGTAATGATCTTGAGTGAGTTTGACATTGAGTACGTAGACAGAAAGGCCATCAAAGGGCAAGTGATCGCGGATCAACTAGCAGAGGCACCCATTCAAGACCATCAACCTATTATTTTCAACTTTCCTGACGAATCTATTATGACACTACAACCAGCAATCGAGGTATGAAAACTCTATTTTAATGGATTGTGCACGAACCATGGTGCGGGGGCAGGGATAGTGCTTATCACTCTAGATCATGATACAATTCCAAAGTCTTTCAAACTCAACTTCCTGTGCACCAACAACATAGCAGAATATGAGGCACTGGTCATTGGTTTAAAAATAGCAATTCAATGGAGAATCAAGAACCTTAAAGTCTTTAGAGATTCGCAGTTGGTCATCAGTCAAGTCAACAATGATTATACGACCAAAGATGAGAAGCTCATACCATACAAAGCACAGATGGAAAAACTACGTACCAAGTTCCAATACATCTTCTTCAAGTAAGTACCATGGGCACAGAACAAAGCTGCATATGCGATGGCTACCATAGCATCATTGATTGATATGTCAGGCAACAAAACAAGATTCCAATTTCTAGTAGAGCAACTCTTGGTGCCATCACATTAGGCATGCATCCTTGTTGGTCCTGAATCCCCATGGTACCAAGATGTCTATAACTACCTCCAAAATAGTGTCTTACCTCCCAACTTGTCTAGGAACCAAAGAAAGTCCCTCATTCGCCAAGCCTCTAGGTATACCATCCTCTCAACTACTTTATATAGACGAAGTTTAGATGGAACGCTACTACGATGTCTCACTTCCACAGAATCCCAGAAAGCTTTGTACGAGGTACATGAAGGAAAATGTGGAACCCACGAAGGTGGCAACAGCTTAGCTAAGAAGATCATCCGCATGGGATACTATTGGCCCACAATAGAGACAGATGCACACAAACATGTGCAAAGTTGTAGACAGTGTCAGATTCATGGAGACCTCATCCATGCACCAGCCCAGGAACTAAATCCAATCACATCACCATTGCCATTTTCCATGTGGGGATTTGACCTAGTGGGCAAAATTACACCTTCTTCTGCAAATGGACACAAATACATCATAGCAGCAACAGAGTACTTCACTAAGTGGGTGGAAACAATTCCTCACTTACATAACTGGAAAGCAAATAGCAATGTTCATACTTAACCACATTATATGTCGATACGGGATCCCTCAAACTATCCTGACAGATCATGGTACACCTTTCCAGAACAAGGATGTTGAAGAACTATGCAAATAGTTCCATATCAAACAAGCGTTCTCCTCATTTTATTATCCTCAAGGGAACGGACAAGCCGAAGCTACAAACAAAACAATCTTGAAAATCTTGAAGAAAATTGTGAACGAATCAGGACGAGACTGGCATTTACAGCTTAGTCCCGCATTATGGGCATATAGAACTAGTGTGAGAACACCTACAAGAGCCACTCATTTCTCTCTAGTCTATGGATCAGAGGCGGTATTACCCCTCGAAGTGGAAATCCCATCCCTAAGGATATCATTGAAGAACCTGGTTTCAGATGAAGACTACAGAGTAGCAAGGCTTAGTGAACTGGAGTTACTAGTTGAAAGAAGACAACATGTCTTCAACCACTTACAAGGCTATCTGAATTGCCTTAGAAGAAACTATCACAAGAAGATGAAGCCACGAACATTTGAGGTAGGAGACCTTGTCCTCATGGAAAATCAAAAAAATCAAAAAGAGTGAGTCAAACCCGAAAAGTTCAAGCCTAACTGGCTAGGACCATTTGTCATTGTCAACTCTACTCAGAGTGGGGCATTCATACTAGTGACAACAGAAGGAGATCAGCTCCCCGGATACATCAATAGCATGCATCTCAAGAGGTTCTACCCTTGAGGTCTCTATGGTTAAGGCACCTATCTACATATCCAAAAAATACCAAAAAAATCAGAAAATACAAAATGTTACCTTGGTGAAAACCTGGCAATCAGGCGCCTTGGCGACAAAAAAAAATCAAAAAAGTAAAAAAGTAAAGAGAAAATAAAAAAATTCTCTCAGTGAAAACCTGGCAATCAGGCGCTATTAAGTAGGTACCTTGGTGAAAACCTGGCAAATAGGTGCCAAGTGTTCAAATCCAACTTCACCATCAATAAACTCCAAAAGCTTGAGCATATTTCAAATGCAAGACTGACTACCCAAGCTATATCCAGAAGCACACTCCCCTCTGAGCACCAAGCACTTACCCATGGTTAAATACTGGTCCACCAGAATAGGGGGTGATTTAAAATGTCCTAAAAAAATCCTAAAAATAAAAAAACTCATCAAAAATCCTAAAAAGATCAAAAATGTCCTGAGAAAATCAATCTTCATCAAAAACATTCAAAAAATTGCAAAATCCCAAGCAATAAACCAACTCGGTTATCAAGAGAGCAAAGGGTGATCATGCCCAGTCAATCAATGTCACAATCATGAGCTTTGTGAACCAGCATTGGGCCCATCTGACACAGCTTGATCAACTGCCAACATGATCAAATCAATCTATCAATCTCACAATCATGATCTTTGCAAACTAGCATTGGGCCCATCTAACACAGCTTGATCAGCTGCCAACACGATCAAATCAATCTATCAATTGTCACAATCATGAGTTTGCAAACCAGCATTGGGCCCATCTGACACAGCTTGATCAGCTGCCAACATGATCAAAGAAATCAATCAATCAAATCATATCAATCGTCTTACACAGTGATGGCTACGCTCAAACCAGACAGGTCAGTCTTGTATGAGTAATCTATTACTGAAACCAGACACACTCAAGCAATCAAGCCAATCAAGCCTATCAAAAGAGTCAAGCCAATCAAGAGAATCCAACTGCGTTAAGGAACCATCCAAAAATGTTGACTAGGTCAGTCAAGTCGATCAGATGTCAGTCTATATTTCCCGGTTATGTTCTTACGCTAGTCCAGGATCCACCATGTGAGGAGAGTAGCTATGATAGATCATGACTTCTTTTTTTTATTGTTGTCTGTTGAATGTTCACTTCGATTTCAGGGCCATGATGATTTAGGATAAATGTGGTAGGCACTGTCACTTATCTGGCAGCCGCATAGTTCCACGATCTAAGCTTAACCCTGGGAAAGAATTGGACATTCCTTCTCTTTTATTTTGCTTGTTTGGTTTATAGAATCAAGAGCTCGTAGCACTATTCAGATGGACTCTGAGTGCTTTGGAGTTTTATCTTGGTTTCTATGGTCTTTCCCTTTATGTTGCAAACAAGAGCTCACGATGCTATCCAAATGGAATCTAGGGGCGTAGGAGTTCTATCTTGTTTGCTTGGCTTTCCCTTTCAGAAATCAAGAGCTCACAGTGTTACCCAGATGGACTCTGGGTGCATAGGAGTTCTATCTTGGTTTCTTTTCTTTAGTTAATTCAGAGGACAAGCAGTATCTAGATGGTCAATATCTGGGTGCTTTTGGCCCTCTTTCTTTTCAAACAGAGAACATAGTTGAACCCGGATGGTCAATATTTGGGTGCTCTAGGTTCTCTTTCTATTCAATCTCTCTACTCCTTCCGCTATCAAGAGGTCATGACAGTATCCAAGTGGTATGTGATCTGGATCATTCTACGCTCTTCAGAATTTCAGAAAATACAAAAAAGATGCAATGATGACAAATATTGGAAACAGGGGCAGCGACTTGAGACACTCATCCTTTCTATCAAATCATATCTATCAAAAAAGCAAAAAGAAAATCATTTCTACCATTCCATTCTATTGGACCAATCTGCTAGCACATCTATCAAAACTAACTTCTTTCTAACTAACACATGCATTACTCAAAAATTTTGTGCATGGTAGATTGCATTCATTTATTGCATAAGAAAAATCCAAAACATGTGCATAGAAGATCATATAATCAATGCATCCATCATCAATAACATCATAACTAACATAGGAATGCATTCATCATCATCATATAGTGATTCACTTTTTCAACAAATTAATGCTCATCTGACGCATTTTTTATGCTTAATTTGTTGAGGGGGCATATAGTCCACTTGCTATCACTGGGGCAAGATCAAATCTGAAAATTCTTTGACACACTATGACAAGTCACATCGCATCAAAGAGGGGCAAAATGTAGACACCTAAAAAATGGACAGGCTTGTGGCTTTACATTAAAAACACTAATTTTCATCTATTAATTAATGGTTTTTAATCATTAATTAATCGTCTATTTTCCTCTAAATTCATTCCCCAAATCATCTAATCAAATTCCCAAAATTAATTAAATAATTAATTTTATTTAATTAATTAACCTTAATTGATTAATTACCAT
>MU227041.1:180686-212719 GCA_018584345.1 Thuja plicata
AATTAAATATAATCAAATAAAAATAAATGCAATAAGTATAATAAATATAATTAATATAATTAACACAGGTCGATAAAATATAATAAATGAACAAAATATAATAAATATAACAAATTAACATAATATAATTAATTAACATAACATAATAAATTTAATTAAATATAATAATAAATAATAAATATAAATAAATATAATTAACACAGGTCAATAAAATATAATAAATTAATTTAAAAAATATTAAAAAAATTTGTTGTCATATTCCAACTCCAATTCAAAATGAACAACCAAACGAAGAATATGGAGACCCAAACTCCAATTCTGATTCGAAGTGCAGAAGCAAACAGAAAATATGGAGATCTGCATTCCAATCCCAATTCGAAAATGTCCAACCAAATAGAGAATGAGAATTTCACAAATTCCAATCCCTATTTTCAGTTTGACAACCAAACAGAGAATGTGGATTTACAAATCCATCTTCCAGGGCAACCAAACAGTCCCAAAAAACTAAAACTAGGGTTTGCATAACCAGGCTATGGATAACCATGATTTGTTTCATTTTCCAACTCCCCAACCAAACGGGCCCTAAGAGAAAGTTCTGATCAACATTAATAATACAATTGGAGACGAGAGTGGAGAGAGGAAATACATTTATAAGCTGGTTGAGCGGTTGCATGTAGAGAGAGAAAATACTGATCTGCATCCGCCTCTGCCCCGGCTCCTTCTTGTCCTATAGCTTTCTATTCACACTGCCTGGCATGGGCTTTCATGTGAGCTTCTGCTTTGATAATAGATGAAAAATGGAAGAAACGAGCAATACACAAGGGAAAGTGCAAATCTAAATAGTGCAATCATATTCGCAGAAGGGAAAACAAAAGAGAAAAGTGCAGACAAACATACCTCAACTTCCCAGAAGTGCCCATGTTCCCCTGCAGTACAAAGGTATCCAGAGGCAAAGACAATTGCCGTATGCAGCCTGGCAAACCTTCTTATACTCGCTACTTCTCCCTTCTCTGTGGAAAAAATGGCTTTGGAAGAAAATCCCCTTTCGTTGCTCTTGCCCAACAATTCCCCATTTATCTGTCCTGTAGGCAGTTTCTGCTCATGGTGGTGGGCAACAGGAAAAAGAACAAGTCTTGCTAATGAGATTTCCTCTGCCAAATATCACTAGCCGTAACCCCTTACATGCAAGGTGTGATCAAATTCATTCTTAATCATTTCATGCTCTAATCCACTCTATAAAACTCCAGTTCGTCTACTCTTAGCTTGCACTTCTGATCTACAGACTCATAGAACAGCTGATATTCAGCTTCCACTTAATCTTGTTCATTTTGTGTGAGATCTAGCAAAGGGACTACAATAGGATCACACAATGCTACTGGTTCACAAATTGAGCTTGATTTAGTGGAGTGATAACTGATGGGCAAAATAGTATGCGAAACTGATGGGCATTCATTATCTTCTCTCTTTCCTGAATCAGGACCTTCAATTTCTCCCAGTTCCTCAAGAAAAATACTCAGGTCTGCCTGTTGGGAGCTTTCATTTATCAGAGGGGCAGGTGAAGGAGGAGCACCCATGTGACCAGATCCTAAAGCTTGCTGCAACAATGGCATATAAGAAACATATTCACTGCGGGTATTGTCTTCATAACTCGGAAGCTGGAGATTTTCAACTCCTGCCCACAGATCCTTCACACAATAATCTTCCTCCTCTAGAAATTCCAATACATTGTTGTTCATAGAAGGACCTGAAGTTTCTTTTCCCTGGCTCAAGTGCGCTTCCATTGATTGACCCCTTTCTTCAGAGTTCTGCCAATGCAGATTAGGAAATACATTGGCATTCCTTGGTGGGCTTAAATGACCTCATAAATCTCCCTCCTCCTTGGTGGAATGCTCTCCCATTATCTTAGAAATTTCTAGGCGGTTGAAGTAAGATGAAAATGCTGGCAAATGAAGAAAATTGCATATCAGAGGTAAAAGTTTCAGACCCAAAGAAATTATTATCTAGGGAACGTGTGTCTTGATGCTTCAGTCTCCAAGTCTCGTAACCACGACAAGATATTCCATTTTGTTTCGCGATTATGAAATCACCTTTGTCGCTGGGTCTCCGGAAGGATGCAGAGTTAATAAAAAGATAAGGAGATTGCGAGACTGCATTTTTGCCAAGTCTCATGATATAACAGAGATTAAAGGGAATAGTTGGGAGATTCAGCAACAAGGAAGGAAAGGTGACCCGAGATTATAATACGAAGGTCGGGTAAAGTAAAGTCATCTATGGCTACATTTCAAAGTAAAATCAAATTTTGATCTCATCCATTGATACAAGTATCCGCGCCAGCTGTGAGCGTTGTCATACAAATATTTAAAAAATTCAAATATTTTTGCGGATCAGATTTAAACAGTTATGGCAAAGCCGACTAGCAGAGGATTAGATGGATAAGGGGCGACCCTTCAGGAGGAGTAAGGGGTTGAGTCATCTTTTCTGAAGCGGCAATCTGATTTCTGGCGTTATTCTCTACAAATAGTATGGTCGATTTGACCCAAGCTGGGTTTCCTAATTAAGACCTCATTCCATGTATTTTTTACTGGTCTTCTTTCATATCAGATCCACCAACCTTTTCCAGAGATTTTCATTTATGGCAAGCTACTTTTCAAAAATAGATCTGATCTTCAGTAGATGATTCCAGATTTCTTCTAACGGATTGGATAGATAGGGTTTCTGTTATTCAAAGAAAACATATTATAATGTAACCGTAATCATTTTTTGGGGACTCCAAGCTTGCGTGCTGGGGAGTATATATATCAGTTTTAAGAGATTTTAGAGCTCAAAGTTTTCTTGACTTAGAAATTATCCATGGCATTCTTTCTGCCCTTTGATTTCTTTAGTTTGTAATCTTTCATTGATGTTTAGATATTGCAGAGGCTTTTTGTGACATATTTTCTGTCCCTGCGCTTCCTTGTCTGAATCTCTCTTACTAAATTAGAAAATATTGAGTGATTTCTAGTGAAACATTGGAGTCTTTGAGCCCTCTTTCTTTTGCAATAGTGTGTACTACTGTGGATGATTTGATTTAGATGAGTTTGTGGATATTCTACAGTCCCCTGTCATTTTGTCTCATTCTTGTGCCGAATTGCAAAATTAGATGTCTATTTGCAGATCATAGTCTATGTCTACTTATAGTAAATACGCTATTGTTTGTGAAATCACTTCTTTCCCTGAATAGCCTCTATTTGCCTCGGGCCTCTCTATGAAATATTTATGCAAACCTATCTAGGAAGTTGTGTTCTTTTGGTTCCAAGGTTTTCATGCTGAGATTAGTCAATGTATTGTGATTTAGGTCACCTTTGGTGTATCACCTAGTAGGATAATTTGCTTTCAGTCATTTCCCTTTCATGCATTCCTTCTATCCCTTTTCCCTCAAGAATTTACTTTCCTGTTAAGAAGCAAATTTGGGTGACATATCAAGAGGAACCGGCCTAGAATCCGGAGGTCTCGTCTCGGTTAGCAAAAGGTCCCACAACCTTGAGATGATTCCCATGTTACGCTAGATTACCAAGACTATGAGAGCTTGGATGAAGGGTGAAAATCTAGGTGCCTAACAGTATCAATGACCCAAGGTATATTTCGAGCCTATTTGGGGAACATACACTTCTTTTTGCAATTGCCCCCGGAAACAGGGAACGTGTCATGAATTAACACTCAGCTAAGTTTAATTAAAATCAAAATTGGAGTAAAATACTAACTTAACATTTAATAAGAAATAAGCCCAATTTTGGGTCCTAATGACCTCAAATATTTGTAATGTTAAACAATTAAGTGACACGTGTCCTAGTGACCTCAGATAGCTGGAGAAATAATAAAAGTTAACACGAGTCACGACTGACGACTTAGTACTCACGATTGTACAATTTTAACCTAAGTTTTTATATTTTCAGTTCTTACTAGTATATTGTATTGGAGATTCAGAAAGGGGTTATGGCTTCTAGGTTGAGGATTGAGGAATGAAACCGAGTCTCTCAGCTCTCTTCCCACTCACACTCTACACAAATTCAATTTCTAGGTAAAATCCTGAACACCCACATCCCGCCCTTTAAATTTCTCAAATCTAGTAGTTTACTGTTTAGATTGTAGTCATAGAATTAGGATTGAATTTTTAAACACGCCTATAAATTGTAGTTTTCACATGTGTAGAATTATTTGAATTTTCCTACAAGTAAATATTAATACCAGTATACCACAGTCCATGATAGGAAAAACAAATAACAAGACTACGAGTAAAAGGAAAAGAAAGGAAACAAAGATAATAGACTTCCACAAATTGGTTAAAACACCAGGTTTCACTGATGAATTTCATGATATTTTTTATCTTGTTATCCATGGAAATAAGGGAATCATGGAAATTAGATTTGCACTTGAAAATAAGTGGAAAGATCTAATGAAGGATTCAAAATTTTGTCCATTTATTAGTTGTATAGTCAGAAAATGGAAGCACTTCCATTGTAGAATGGTTTGGCCTTTTGAGTAAGTGGCTTAGGGTCATTTCAAGCTCCTTGAATGGGTCTTTGACTTGGATCTGGCTTTTTCCTCTATTCTACCTCATTTCCCACTTTTTCCAGCCTATTTCTAACACTCTAAACTGCAAACTAGGATTTTTGACCTCAAGGTCAAAGTCAACCTTTCTGGGTCAAGGTCGACCTTGACCTTGACCTAGGTCAGAATCAACCTTTTTCTAACCTAAGGTCCAGATTTCAGATTTCTAGGGTTTTTGGATGTCAGGCTTTGGAAAGAATTAATTCCCACTTCCAGGTCGGCTCTTACAGTCTTCGGAGAAAAAAATATTAAATTACATACAATATAGGTCCTGTTCTAAGGGTGTAGATCTAATTGGAATTTAATTCTCCTATGTAGGCCTCTCTAGAATATTGTTCCCTAGATTCATATATAACGAAGCTTTCTCCTCTCATTTTCTCTAACCATGATCATCAACTATCAAAGACTTAAGAAGTGAAATCCAAAGGTGAAGAAGCAAGATTTGAGGAAAGCCAAGTATCCATTGAAGCATTCATCTATTCTCAAGCATTCAAGTACTTCTCAAGCATTCAATTCATTAAGAAGATCCATTGGTAGCCATTGAAGGATTAAAGTTCTATGGAGCCCTCTTGTTGAGGATTTCTCCATCCACATTCCTCCAAGCCTCTTCCTATTCCAATATCCATTCAATATTGGTGTTGAATATCTACAAGCAATTGATTTGAGACATCCTACATTCTACATTCTACATTTTACATCCATTTGGTGCATACATACTTGTGGATCCACAAATTTGAATCCGCCACAAGGGCTTCTACAAGCAAGGTGAATTTGTTCATTTACTTTGTTTCATTTATGCAATTTCAATTATACTTTGAGGTTAATTCCAAAACTAGGGTTTGACCAAGGAAAACCCCTCCCCCCAACAAAAAATCCATTTTTCTTGTAGATATAGGTTCAGAACAGTAGATCAAAGTGCATATTTGGATACCCTTTTTGGCAAACTATCAGGATCCGCAAACAGATTTTCTGTCAGAGACTTTTGATTTCGATTCTTCCCTAGGTTAGAATCATAAATTCTGGGTCAATGGTGACATTGACTTGAGGGTCAAAATTGGAACTGTGTCAGATCGGAAAAATATTTATGGGTTTTCTTTGTCTCTGTGTTTCTATTCTAGATCCGATTACGGATTTTCTAGAAACTCAGTGCAGACCGCCAAAGATAGCATTATTCAGATCTGTAACATTTTAAGTTTAGTACTTCTATCCTATTCATTTCAATTAAAGTTCTTAATCTTTCTAAACCTATTACACATTCTTTTCTATAAAACGAGATTTAAGATCTTCTAATTGATTCTTATTTCTAATCGATTGATTCATTTATGCATAGATCCTTCCTTAGGGGTTAATCAATTTGGATCCTTCCTTTGTGTATCTAAAGATAAAAGGAACATCTTATTTATCCCTCACATTTCAATAAACATTCTAATTTTAAATGTAACAACATCCATCTCATCTTCCATTTCTCTTATATGTTACATTTTAGATATTACATTTTGGTGAACCCGCGATAGACAACTCTTTCTTCTTTGGTGTTAGATTTACATTTTTATGTTAGATCTTGCATGCATATTAGATTAGCTTTTTTTTATGTTCTTGCATTTACATTTCAAAAATTAAAAATCAAAATCTTGTGTTTCCTAAATTAGTTCATTTGCATTGCATTGGTGTATGAGCTTTACCACTTCTAGTCCTACTTATAGTATCCCGGTTAGAAGAAGTCATAGACTTATGGGTTCCTTTGATCCTGATTCTTCCTCTCCTTTCCTTAGGATCCCGGATGACAATTTGACCACTCATGATTCCAATCCTTCTATGGAGCATAACTCTTCTACTCATCAATCTCATGATGAGGATGATGCTTTAAGAGTTCCTCCTGAACAAGTACAAAAACTTTCAACAGATTTTGATAAAATGGTAAATTGGCTTATTCAAGAAAACCATAATAAATATTTCATCCAAGCTATAGAGGCTCTTAAGTAAGTCCTTCATGATAGTGATCAAGGTGTTAATCTTTTGCGTGTTATCACTCATCTTGTGCATTTTAATGTTAAACCTTTAGCTCAAGAGGCTCAAGATCTAGGATTCACTCCTCCTATCACTAGTGAGGGACCTTCTTATGTTCCTTTACCTAGCATTCCTACTTACACTCCTCCTTTAATGACTACATCTCTTCCAATTTCATCTATTCCTATGAGTGTTCCACCGATATATCTACCTACCTCACAACCTTCATATCATAGTGTGCCTTTTACTTATTCCAATCCCCTTCCAACTATGGTTCCAAGTGTTCCACCGGTTGTGTCTTCCATTCCTATCGCTTCCTACACTTTTCCTAGTGTTCCTAATATTTCTATACCACCTATTTCTTCTAATGATTCCACAATCATCAGTTTGGCTCAAATTGTGTCATCTTTACAACAACAACTTGCATCTTTAACCCAATCCAAGTTTAGCATTCCTACATGTGACATGGGTAGTCCTTTATCCTTATACATTATTCATGCTACTGTCCCTCAGCAAGCTGATATGCCTCGTCTTGAGAATTACAATGGTAAAGGTGATCATGTTACTCATGTTAAAACATTTCAAATCCTTTGTAGTAATTATGCTCGTGACCATAGGATTATAACTACATTGTTTTCTAGGACTTTTCATGATAAGGCCTTGCAATGGTATTGTTCTTTACCTCCTTATTCTATTGATTATTTTCCTGAAATTGCTAATACCTTCATCCAACAATTTTAAAATAACATTGGTCCACAAGTGTCCTTAACTGATTTAATGCATTGTTAACAAAACATTAAGGAAAAGTTGATTGATTTTATTGGTCGATTTAAGAATTTGTATGCTTAGATTTCTTATCATGTTCCTAATATTGATATTCAGTATATGTTTATTTCAAATTTACAAAAGGATATTAGAGATAAGATTCTGCTTACTGAATTTACCTCTTTTCAACAACTTTGTGAAGCACTTCATCATTATTAATTAAAAGTGAGTCAATTTGAGAGCAACACTCCAATGGCTCCTATTCTAGTTGATAAGAGCGACACTGCTCCTAATCCTAATAAGTTTCAGAAGCCTAAAAACTATGTCAAGATTAATAAACAGATGAATGCGGTTGCTGATCAAGTTGTTGTTGCATCCAACAATGCCACTTTTGCATCCACTGCTTTTCGTATGAATCGTACGTTTACTCCTCTCTTTGAATCTTTAAATTCCATTATGATTAGGTTGTTAAGTGCTAGTATGATTACCTTGCCTCCTATTCAACCTCTTCTCCCTACCACGATAGCATCTTGAAATCCTTTGATTCTAAACCTTTTTGCCAATACCATCGACAGAATGGCCATGATACTGAAAAATATTATTCTCTAAAGCATAAGGTTGAAGAATTAATCGATTCTAATGCTTTATCTGTTGATAATTTTGATGGTACTGGGAACAAATCTTGTGTCTCCTCCTAATCAAAACCTTCAAATCTATACAAATCCTTTACCTACACATGATACTAATACCATCGCTCAACCTTTTTCTGTGGATATTGTTTACGATTCAAAGATGGATGATCTTAATCACATTGTTAATCATGTCGAGTGCGTTGTTTCACCTCAACCTACTATTCAAGATCCTTCACCTCCACTTCTACCTCAAGTTACACCCAAACCTCAGAAACAAACTAAGGATAAATGACCTAGGGAACTTTCAATTACCTTTGATGATTCGAGACTATTAAGGTTCCCGATGGTCCCCTTTATATTTATGCTAGGATTGATAAGATACCTACGCGTTGTTGTCTTGTTGATCCCACATCTTTAATAAATGTCATTACTAAGGAAAACCTTTTTATGAAAAACCTACTACGTGATTTTTATGATACATCTAATGCATGGATCCAAACTTGTAATGGTTCTCTCTGTCCTGCACTTGGTTCTATTAACTTGCCTGTTGAACTTTGTGGAAAAGTTGTAGATACTACCTTGATTGTTGTTCCTACTTCTGATCAATTTCAATTCCATTTTGGTTTGCCTTGGATAACTTCTATGCATGCTATTGCTTCTCCTATTCATAAGTGTATTAAGCTCATTCATAATGGAGAAGAGAAAAAGATTAATCATAGTTTAAATGATGACCATGCTATTTTGAAGGGGAAAATTGAACTGTTGTAGGAAATGAGATAGTAGGAGGTACTTTTGATTTAAATGATGAGCATGTTATTTTGAAGGGGACAACTGAACTGTTGTAGGAAATGAGATAGTCGAAGATTTGAAAAAGGGTAGAGAGGTTGGAGAAAAAATAAAAATAATTTTAGTGTTGTGAGAGAGAAGGAATGAAGTAATAGTTGTATGAAATCTTTATTTCGGCATATGGTCAGCAAAGGATATAGAAAGACACAATAGGTATAGCTTATATATACATCTAAATAGTTATTTCTTATGCAACTTATGTCTCTCAATCCAATCTTCTTACTAAAAAATATAATTTTTGAATGTTTATTTGCAGTGTGAAGCAAGATATATTTGTTGGAAGTATTATGGATAGAAATCTACATCGTCCAATACCAAAAAAGAGTGATTTTAGGAGGTTCACAACAATGTTGTCACAAAATGACATACAAGATGACGATATACATTCCATAAATGAAGAATTCATTGATTTTGTCCCAAGTACTTAGACAGGGAATGAAACACTCATCTCTAATTTTCCTCAAATTGTAGAGAGGGAACTGAAGAAGTGATGACCTATACTCCATTTGAGAAACAATCAAAAGTTCAAGAAAAAACACTTGTAGTTTCTTCTATAGAGAAAGGAAGGACACAATGGACCATTTCAGACACCATAGTCCTCATAGAAGCAAAGCGCAATGAGAAAGACACACTTTCCATTGGAGGACCAATGAATAAAACTACATCATCTACTAAAAAGTGGAAAAATGTAGAGGGATATTGTTCTCGTCATGGTGTCTTTCGGACAGCAAATGAATGTTGAGACCGATGGGAGCATGTTTTGCTAGACTACAAGATAATAAGAGATTATGAGTTACATATTATCACTGGCCATGATAGCTATTGGAATATGACAAGTAGAGAAATAACAGAAGAAAAAAATTCTATAGAAATTTCCAAATGAACTTATGGATGCAATGAACACCAATTTTGGGACTGGTAGAGCTATTGATCCTGGAAATATAGCTATTTATACTTCTTACAACACTTATACATCCAGTGACAAAAATATATTCTCCAAATGAAAATGCTCCAATGGATGAGTTTGATACAATGAATGAAGCATGTCAAGGGTCAACACAGACTGACAATGAAATTGAAAAGGGCTATACAGGGAAAAAGTGAAAGGAAACTCTAAAAAAAACCGGTATGAAAGATACAATTCTTGAAACAAAAAACTGGTTGTTTCTACATTATAGCTTGCTGAAAAGGGATGTATGAAACGTCATGAAAAAGACTATGCTCTAATGGAAAGACAATTAAGTAAGGAAGAATAAAATTATGGAAAGATGATGCAGTCAAGCTCAAAGGATCCAATAATGGACTGTCCAAACTTGCATCCAACCACAAGAATAAAAATGGAAATACAACAAAAACATATATAATAACTTATATCAACTTATATTATCTCTGAAAATCAATTACTTGCAACATATCAGGTTGTAAGGCCTTCCCGGTTACGGCCAATGCATAAGAAAACTCAACAAGATCTCACAGGATCCAACTTCACCAGCCTACCCTACAGCTAAGTGGATGAAACCATATCTAAACTTGTGCTCGCATGCCACCAAGTGATCTTACAAGTTCCTTTCCTACCCACTTACTACTGTCTTCTATCAACATTCTCTCTCTCCTCTCCTGCCCCCCTCTAAATGCTACTGACATACTTATTTTATACGACACAGCCAGAAGTCAGCTTCACAAACAAATATTAAATCTTAGTCAGCCCATTACAATCTACGATGAATCATATTAAATGACCCAGTCGGTTGCAAACAAACATAAATACATAGAAGAAAGCACCAAATCAGATTTAGGTCCACACAAGATCCAATGCATCAAATCCACATGCCTCAGAACTTTGCACGATCACAATGACCCCTTCAAATCATGGATGCAATCTCCAACATCCACCCAATCCACAAAAGCTAGTTGGGGAACTCATCAACCGAGACCTCAAAGTCGGTACCGAGTATAAAGAAAACTATCGAGCCTGTTCGGTGAATCAGCTCTACCAACAAACACCGAGTCCGTTCGGTGAAGCAAAACACTCCTTTCACCGAGAGATGAGCACTAAAATGATCGAGAATAAATAGAATCCATTAAGCTCTTCCAACTCACCTACCAAACACCAGACAGAACTTAAACATATTTTTGGTCGACACGGGATTGCCAACTTCCCTAGGATGCTCCTACATCAAACACCTCAGGTGCAAAAAGATATTCTAGAAGCTCCACGAACATCTTCTGGGATTAATCACATAGATCCCAAACTAATTCTTGATATGCATGTCCTCCAAGTCCTTAACCGATACACCCATGCCCCGGCTCCCTTAATGTCTGCACCAACCCCTGCAGTCGTCTCAGATTTGCTACCAATGCTCAGGTTCCTCCTTCCTTTGTCTCCATCCTTCAAAGGAATCAAAATAAACTTTTGTCCATCTTTCAGAATAGTAAAGATGTTCCTCTTACAGTCATGAATAACCTCTCTATCATACTACCAAGGTCTTCCAAGTAAAACACGACAAGAACTCATCTCCACAATGTCACATAATACTTCATCCTTATAAGAACCAATGTGAAAAATTACCATGCATTGCTCCTTCAACTCTACTGCATGATCTTCTTATAACCAACTTATCCTATAAGGACAAGGATGTTTCAACCTCCTTAAACTAAGCTTCTTAACCATCTCAGAACCAAGTTATCAGTACTTCCTCCTTCAACAATCATCTTACAACATTTACCACCAGACTTACACACATTCCTGAACAAGTTCTTCCTTTGACAAGAATCAACTTGTTTCATGGGCAGCAATGTTCTCCTAAGAAAAATATTCACACCTTCCACCTTGGGTTCATTCTCTACAACTTCATTCACCATAGCATTTCAGTGACCACCAAACTTCTTATCTGCATGGCAACTTTCAAATGACTGATGTCCTTCTTCACCACAGTTATAACAGGTACCTCTAAATACAACTCTACATGCCCTTCTCCTCGGTTCAACAGGTTTGGGTTCCTCCTCAACTCTCATTTTATCCTTTAGCGACTGCTCTTGCTACTCTTTCCCTTGAGAGTTACCTTGATGTCTCCTTTTCAACTTATCTTTTGTCTTCAGTGCATACTAATAAGCATCCTCAACCGAACCAATATTCAACATGCCAATCTCATCCTAGATATTGAATCTAAGACCATTAACATATCTAGCAACCTTTTCCTAAGAAAGTTCCCTATGTCCAAATCTAATAGTCATCTTGTATAACTCCTCGGTATAGTCTTTCAGAGTGAGATCTTTATGCTTCAAATTTCACAACTTTTTAAACAACTCAAGTTCATAGTCAATAGGTATGAACTTAGCTTTCAATCTTGTCACCATTAAACTCCACCGATTGATTTTAATCTCACCTTATTCCTCCCTATCTAGGATAACTTTAAGAAACCTCCTCCTAGGAAAAAGTGTAAAATCATGGCAAATCATACATTAATTTAGGGGAAAATTTATCTTGATGATGGCAATTTTTTTTTTGAAATTAGGAAAATAATATAAAGGTGAAGACAAATTTTTCCTTGCCGAATGAAAATTCCATAAAATCCTGACGAATAATACATAATGTGGGGGAAACTATATATTGTGTGAGGCAATTATTTTGCTTTTGAAGTAAAAAAAACTATAATATAGGAGGCGAATGATTTTCTTTTGAAGGGAAAAAAAACATTTGTACTGGCAAATTTTATGTGTCGTTTGAAAATATATTTATTTTCTTGGCTAATCTATTATTAAGTATGGGAAAAATAAATATGTTATTGGCAATTTTAAAAAGATGGGACTTTAGAATGCGTTATGTGGGCCAACGCCAACTAATAATGTGTTTGCAGATTAAACAAATGTTGGTATCAATAACCATGAAAAGTTACATTGACACACAACCTAACGGTAACATCCAACATTTTATAATGTTAAATGTCTTATTTGAGACCGTTTGATGATCCTAGATCAATGGCTAAAGTTTAATTTTGACCCAATTTCTTGAAGGAAACAAAGTTCTCCAGGAATTCACCAGAATGCTGACACGTATCAAATTAATCTACACCATAACCATTATCTAGTTAATGCAACCTCACATAATGACATCATTATTTACACGTATCAATTCTTACATATGTTTACGTCGATGGTTGATAAATTATAATGTATCACAATTGTCGTTAATAAAATAAATGTTTTATCACTGACACTAAATCTGGCTATTTCTAATTTCACACAGTCGTGCTTTTAATGAAAGATTTACAGAATTCTGAAGGACAAATGAACTAATTTCACACACTCGTGCATTTAATATGAAATATTTACAAAATTTTGAAGGACAAATAAATCAATTAGGTTAGAGAAAGAATTGAGGGCTATTTATAGATGACCTACGCTTCTTTCTTCTTCAATTCTCCTTTGGTTTGAGTCTACCTTTGCTAGTGCTTGAAAGATTGCCTCTGGTTTAGGTCTTTAGGCTGTATAATTTCAGATATTTTGGTAGTTGTTTTTTGAAGATGGACACTCCTATCCATTTGGTAAGCACATTTGCGGAGGAACAAAAGGCCTTTTTGGGCTCGGTCTCAAACCAAACCCTTGAATCAGTTTACAACGAGTTTTGGGCCTTAACAATTGAGGTTTTGAGGATGGTTCTGGATTGTGAATTTTCGGAAAATGTTGATAGGTACCAAGTTAACACGGATATTACGTCCCATTTTTTGGCATCTCTTATGGACCTCGGGGGTGAGAAGGTGGATATGCTCCTTCTGTTAAGGAAGCTATTCAAACATGAATTCCTAGGTGACGTTGTTGAGGTTGTCGTTTATGCATAATTAGGGGTAGGGATCTCTTGGGAAAGTAATTTATGCAACCTTTTCGAGTCAGATGAATATGTGGCTATTCAACCTTTTCTTTTGAACTTGGATGTTCAGCAGTTGATGCGCCATAGGAAATGGGCGCAGATTGGTAGGGATTTTCTTCACAAATGGTTTCTGTTGGATGACTTGGTGGGCTACGGATGGTTGTATGAATTTGTAGAGCTTATCATCTCTGAAAAGTTCTACTTATACGGAGGGGAAAATCCTTAGTGTTGTATCCCTATGGCCTCTGCCTAAAATTTTAAAATTTCACTCTAGTAGGTTTTGTCTTTAAATTTTTGTAGGGACTTCAAGTATCCAAGTCCGACTATTATAAATTTATAGAAAATATAAATGAAAACTTTGCATATTCATTTTAGTTTGTTTTTATGCATTTAAATTTAAAATATGTATGTGTGACTTATGTGATTTTATAATTTGTGAAATTGAAAATGAACCAAACAAATGTTAATGTATGTGTGTTATTTATTTAAAAGTAATAACTTAATATTACTTAACTTTTGCATGTGTCATGTCACATGTGTGACTGTGCGACTGTCGAATTGTGAAAGTTTAAAGTATTGAGTTATTCTTTAAATTTTAAATTAAAACTAAAATATAAAATTAGCCAATGCCAAATGGAAATTAATAGAACATCTAATAATTACAATGTCTCGACTCCTAGTCGCGTCGAGTTAATATTGCCTCTTTGGTTGCCGAGTTGTCTGCCCTCACTAACAACTGCAAGTGGTATGTACATTGTAATATCAACTATGAGTATTGATACTATCGACACGTACCTAAAACATGTTTGTTTAGAACCCTAAATTATAAATGTATTAATCGAGACAGTTCACTAATCATAGATCAATGGCTGAAGTTTTATCTCGAGCCTAGTTTCTCGAAAGAAACTATTTTTTGCAAGAAGTTTGTGGAATGCATACACGTTGCAAGGTTGGAATGATAACTTGCTAGAAATGAATGTCTTATGAGAGTTGCAGTGACATTCTTTAACTGTGATGATCCACTCGTTAGTCATCAGGCACGTCACAAGGTTTCCAAAATTGTACTAGTACAGACTGTAGTTATTAGTATAGTCACTATATTAGTAATTTCCCACGGACCCACACTCATGCATTAATGGGAATGATTTACCTAAATATATGAAATATATGGAATAGGGATATTTATAGATGTTCTTGCTTGCTTCTTCATCAATTTCAATTTTCTTTTGTCTTTCAGCCTCTGCCCTCTGGTTTTAAGTTTTTAGATCTGTGATTCTTTAGATTCGTAGAATTTCAATTTTTTTTGTGTGGTTTGAAGATTTAGGTTTTTAGTTTAGGGTATCGAGGCTCTACAATTAGAGATGGACACACCAATCAGGTTGAGAACCACATACACTGATGAGAAGAAGCCCTTTTTGGGCATGATACCAGACAAATTCCTCACTTCCGTTTGCAAGGAAGTGGGTGCTTTAATTAACAATGTTGTGTTCATGGTGCTAGGCCATGAGTTCATTCACAACAAGAAGTGATACCACGTCAGCACAGACATTACGTCCCGCTTCCTGACGTCTCTTCTCGACCTTGGAGGAGAGAAGGTAGACATGCTTATGTTGTTGTAGAATATTTTCAAGGAACAATTTCTGGTGGACGACGTCCAAGTCGTTGTCTTTGCATAATCGGGGTTGGGTATCCCTTGGGATGATGAAATTGAAAAGCTTATCTAGCAAGGCAGTAATGTGGAAACACAACCCTTTCTACTGAACCTTAATGAAAAGCAGCTGACGCGACATCAGAAATGGGTGCGGCTGGGGAGGGACTTCCTGTGGAAGTGGTTTCACCTCGACGACGGGATGGAGACGGACTACACTAGGCTCGACGAATTCGCAGAGATTATCCTCCACAAACAATTCTTCTCAAACAGGGATGGAGATGAAGACCCTTAGTATTTTTGTTCTTGAAACAGGGTTTTCGCGGTCCATTTTGTATTTTTGTTTTTTCTTATATGATCAACCAATGCCCTTGTGGCAACAAATTTTGTAACTATTTTTTAGGGATACTTCCTATTTAGTGATTCACACCATTTTGTAGGGGTTTACGGTGCGACTATAGTCTAAAGTTAAACTCTATAATTATAAAGTATATTATAATATTAGTGATGTAAATTTTTGAAATAATTAATGAAAATTTTGCTCTTCGACTCTTTTAATGAATGATAATAGATTGTCTGGAATCTCAACTCTGTAATTTTGTTTAAATTGCATAATTATTGTAATTTTTCTATCTGCCTCTGGAAATGAGATTCGAGACATTATTAGTGTGTGAGATAATAGATTGTCTGTATAATTTTGTTTAATTGCAATTTTGTAAACAAATCTAAAGATTAATAGTAATATATTGATAAATAATAAATAATAAAGTATATGCCCATTCACATTGCCATATCGATGTGTGATATCATATAATATGAACCAAACAAATGTAAAACTATTTAATGTATGTGTGACTGTATGATTTATTTAAGAGTAATAACTTAACTTTTCTTTGTCAATGTATTATGTGTCATGTATGCGACTGTGGAATTATAATGTGGAATTGTAAAAGTTTAAAGTCTAATTATTAATACCCATTTGACATTTATCAGTTTGTATTTTATGGGTAGTAATAAATTAATAATTAGATATTTATCTACGATTGCAATATTTTAATTAGTTTCTTTTATATTTAATAGTTTCAATATTTAATTTAATTTAAATTTAATAAATGTTTGGCGTATGGTGTTACGTGTAACTGTATTTCTGGCGACCATTGGATGAGCAGAGATCAATGATGTATGTTGTATTTCGGGCTGAAAGGGAAAAGAAACCCCATTTTTGCAATCCTATTTTGGAATCACAACACGTGTCCACTCACACAATCGATGTCATTTGATAAATATAATTCAAAGTTTTTTCATTTATTTCTTTTTAGTTTAACAGTATTGCAAAGGCTATTTATGAAAATCAAACTAGTAAAAATTCTATAAAAATTTATCATAGTGTATAAAAATGGGTTTTTAGTTTTATTAGTTAGTTTTTAATGACGTGTGAGGTGACTAGGTAACTACGTGTGAGGTACTCTAGTACTAACAAGTGATAACTTAGAAGCCAAAAGTTAATGGGACCTGTGACACATGATAGTGATTGCCAGCGATCGTTGGATGAGCACAAATCAACGACGTGTGGTGTATTTTGGGTCGAAAGGGAAAATAATTATCATTTTTGTAAACCTATTCCAGAATCATGACACATGTAAACTCACACAATCAGTGTCATTCGATAACGATGTGTGAGGTGACTAAGTGATTACGAGTCTAAAATTCTACGTATGACATACTGTACTACTACTACTGAAAAGTGTTAAAGCAAAAGTAAATGTGATGCAAGAGCATCCTAGGATCTTTGGCAATCCTACTCAACCAAAAAGATGTTTGTTTTTATTTCTTTATCTTGTTTGGAGGCTTCTCGAAGAGTTCTTTGTTGCTGTGGTCTGTCGCTCGGGCATGCTTGTTTTCTATTGCTTGGGTTTGTCACTCGACATGCTTGTTTTATGTTGCTCGGGTCTGTCGATCAAGCATGCTTGTTTTCTATTTCTCAGGTCTGTCGCTTGGGCATGCTTGTTTCTTGATTTCTCAGGGTGTTCCTTTCCCGAGTCACTCTATTGCTCGGTCATCCTTTTCCCGAGTTGTTTATTTTTGGAGTTGGATCTGGTGGCCGACTTCTGCATTTAATTTTTATTGCAGCATTGATGGTGGATCTCTCATTGGGGGTTGTGAGGACCTAAATTTGGGTTAGGGGTTTCTCCAATGTTGGATTTGATGGCCAACCTCTTGATTGTTTTTTGTATTTAAGTAATATTTTGTTCTTAGTTTAGGAGGGTAGATCAGATTAGAGAGCAGATTGAAGTGTTATATCTGAGAATCTGGATCATGAGTTGCATGTTTGCAGAAGATCTATAGTTTATCTTGAATTATATTTTGTATTTGGTTGTAGCCAGGAAGGCCTTACAGCCTGACATGTTGCATGTAATTGAATCTGAAATGAATATGAATTGATATAAGTTGTTATATCTCTATTTTGTTGAGTTTCTGTTGTGTGTCTTTATTGTTGGCTGCAAGTTTACACAGTCCTTTATTGGATCCTCCAACCTTGACTGCACCAAAATGGAACTCGCGACATGTGATAGTGACTTCCATGATCATTGGATGAAAAATGTATCAACGACCCAAGGTATATTTTGGTCCTATTTGGGGAACGAACACTTCTTTTGCAATTGCCCCCGGAAACAGGGCACGTGTCATGAATTAACACTCAGCTAAGTTTAATTAAAATCAAAATTGGAGTAAAATAGTAACTTAACATTTAATAAGAAATAAGCTCTATTTTGGGTCCTACTAACCTCAAATATTTATAATGTCAAACAATTAAGTGACACGTGTCCTAGTGACCTCAGATATCTAGAGAAATAATAAAATTTAATACGAGTCACGACTGATGACTCAGTACTCACGATTGTACAATTTTAACCTAGGTTTTTATATTTTTAGTTCTTACTAGTATATTGTATTGGAGATTTAGAAAGGGGTTACAACTTCTAGGTTAAGGATTGAGGAATGCAATAAAGTCACTCAACTCTCTGCCCACTCACACTCTGCACAAATTGAATTTCTGGGTGAAATCTTGAACACCCACGTCCCGCCCTTTAAATTTATCAAATCTAGTAATTTAATT
Source organism: Thuja plicata (assembly GCA_018584345.1). NCBI lineage: Eukaryota > Viridiplantae > Streptophyta > Pinopsida > Cupressales > Cupressaceae > Thuja > Thuja plicata. The sequence goes on from MU227041.1 coordinate 199,157, forward strand.
TTTAGATTGTAGTCGTAGAATTAGGGTTAAATTTTTAAACATGCCTATAAATTGTAGTTTTCACCTGTGTAGAATTATTTGAATTTTCCTACAAGTAAATAGTAATACCAGTATACCATGGTCCACGATGGAAAAAACAAATAACAAGACTACGAGTAAAAGGCAAAGAAAGGAAACATAGATAATAGACTTCCACAAACTGGTTAAAACACCAGGTTTCACTAATGAATCCCATGATATTTTTTATCCTGTTATCCATGGAAATAAGGGAATCATGGAAATTAGATTTGCAGAAAATGGAAGCACTTCCATTATAGACTGGTTTAGCCTTCCAAGTAAGTGGTTTGGGGTCATTTCAAGCTCCTTGAATGGGTCTCTGACTTGGATCTGGCTTTTTCCTCTGTTCTGCCCCATTTCCCACTTTTTCCAGCCTATTTCTAACACTCTAAACTGCAAACTGGGATTTTTGACCTCAGGGTCAAAGTCAACATTTTTGGGTCAAGGTTGACCTTGGCCTTGACCTAGATCAGAATTGACCTTTTTCTGACCTAAGGTCCATATTTCATATTTCTAGGGTTTTCGGATGTCGGGTTTTGGAAAGAATTAATTCCCGCTTCCAGGTCAGCTATTTTGGTCTTCGGAGAAAAAAATCTTAAATTATATATAATATAGGTCCTCTTCTAAGGGTATAGGTCTAATTGGAATTTAATTCTCCTATGTAGGCCTCTCTAGAATATTGTGCCCTAGATTCATCTATAAAGAAGCTTTCTCCTCTCATTTTCTCTAACCATGATCATCACCTATCAAAGACTCAAGAAGTGAAATCCAAAGGTGAAGAAGCAAGATTTGAAGAAAGCCAAGTATCCATTGAAGCATTCATCTATTCTCAGGCATTCAAGCACTTCTCAAGCACTTAATTCATCAAGAAGATCCATTGGTAGTCATTGAAGGATTCAAGCTCTATAGAGCCCTCTTGTTGAAGATTTATCCATCCACATTCCTCCAAGCCTCTTCCTATTCCAAGATCCAATCAAGATTGGTGTTGAATATCTACAAGCAATTGATTTGAGACATTCTACATTTTACATCTATTTGGTGCATACATACTTGTGGATCCACAGATTCGAATCCGCCACAAGGGCTTCTACAAGCAAGGTGAATTTGTTCATTTAATTTGTTTCATTTATGCAATTTCAATTATAATTTGAGGTTAATTCCAAAACCAAGGTTTGACCAAGGTAAACCTCTCCCCCCAAAAAAACAAATCCATTTTTCTTGCAGATAGAGGTTCGGAAAAGTAGATCAAAGTGCATATTCGGATACCTTTTTTGGCAAACTATCGGGATTCGGAAACAGATTTTGTATCGGAGACTTTTGAGGTCGATTCTGCCCTAAGTCAGAATTAGAAATTATGGGTCAATGGTGACATTGACTTGACGGTCAAAATTGGAACTGTGTCAGATCGGAAAAAGATTTTTGGGTTTTGTTTGTCTCTGTGTTTCTATTCTAGATCCAGTTGTGGATTTTCCAGAAACTCAGTACAGACCCCCGAAAATAGCATTATTCAGATCTATAAAATTTTAAGGTTAGTACTTTTATCCTATTCATTTCAATTAAAGTTCTTAATCTTTCTAAACCTATTACACATTATTTTCTATAAAACGGGATTTAAGATCTTCTTCTTTATTCTTATTTCCAGTCGATTGATTAATTTATGCATTGATCCTTCGTTTGGGGTTAATCAATTTGGATCCTTCCTTTGTGTATCTAAGGAATAAAGGAACATCTTATTTATCCCTCACATTTCAATAAACATTCTAATTTTAAATGTAACAACATCCATCTCATGTTCCATTTCTCTTATATGTTACATTTTGGTGAACCCGCGATAGACAACTCTTTCTTTTTTGGTGTTAGATTTACATTTTTATGTTAGATCTTGTATTCATATTAGATTATCTTTCTTTTATGTTCTTTCATTTACATTTCAAAAATTAAAAATCAAAATCTTGTGTTTCCTAAATTAGTTCATTTGTATTGCATTGGTGTATGAGCTTTACCACTTCTAGTCCTACTTATAGTATCCTGGTTAGAAGAAGCCATAGACTTATGGGTTCCTTTGATCCTAGTTCTTCCTCTCTTTTCCTTAGGATCCCAAATGACAATTTGATAACTCACGATTCCAATCCTTCTATGGAGCATAACTCTTCTCACTCATCTCATGATGAGGATGATGCTTTAAGAGTTCCTCCTAAACAAGTACAAAACTTTCAACAGATTTTGATAAAATGGGAAATTGTCTTATTCAAGAAAACCATAATCAATATTTTATCCAAGCTATAGAGGTTCTTAACAAAGTCCTTCGTGATAGTGATTAAGGTGTTAATCTTTTGTGTTGTATCACTCATCTTGTGCATTTGAATGTCAAACCGTTAGCTCAAGAGGCTAAAGATCTAGGATTCACTCCTCCTGTCACTAGTGAGGGACCTTCTTCTGTTCCTTTACCTATCATTCCTACTTACACTCCTCCTTTAATGACTACATCTCTTCCAATTTCATCTATTCATGTTAGTGTTCCACCGATATCTCTTCCTACCTCACAACCTTCATATCATAGTGTGCCTTTTACTTATTCCAATCCCCTTCCAACTGTGGTTCCAAGTGTTCCACCAGTTTTGTCTTCCATTCCTGCTACTTCCTACACGTTTCCTAGTGTTCCTAATATTTCTATACCACCTATTTCTTCTAATGATTCCACAATCATCAGTTTGGCTAAAATTGTGTCATCTTTACAACAACAACTTGCATCTTTAACCCAATCCAAGTTTAGCATTCCTGCATGTGACATGGGTAGTCCTTTATCCTTATACATTATTCATGCTACTGTCCCTCAGCAAGTCGATATGCCTCATCTTGAGAATTACAATGGTAAAGGTGATCTTGTTACTCATGTTAAAACATTTCAAATTCTTTGTAGTAATTATGCTCATGACCATAGGATTTTAGCTAAGTTGTTTTCTAGGACTTTTCTTGATAAGGCCTTGCAATGGTATTGTTCTTTACCTCCTTAATCTATTGATTATTTTCCTAAAATTGCTAATACCTTCATCCAATAATTTTAAAATAACATTGGTCCACAAGTGTTCTTAACTGATTTAATGCATTGTAAACAAAACACTAAGGAAAATTTGACTAATTTTATTGGTAGATTTAAGCATTTGTATGCTTAGATTTCTTATCATGTTCCTGATATTCATATTCAGCATATGTTTATTTCAAATTTACAAAAGGATATTAGAGATAAGATTTCACTTACTAAATTTACCTCTTTTCAACAACTTTGTGCAACACTTCATCATTGTCAATTACAAGTGAGTCAATTTGAGAGAAACACTCCAATGGCTCTTGTTCCAGTTGATAAGAGTGACACTGCTCTTAATCCTAATAAGTTTTAGAAACCTAAAAACTATGTCAAGGTTAATAAACAGACGAATGTGGTTGTTGTTTCATCCAATAATATGACTTTTGCGTTCACTACTTTTCGTATGAATCATACGTTTACCCCTCTCTCTTAATCTTTACATTCCATTATGAGTAGTTTGTTAAGTGCTAGTATGATTACCTTGCCTCCTATTCAACCTCTTCTCCCTACCACGATAGCATCAAAATCCTTTGATTCTAAATATTTGTGCCAATACCATCGACAGAATGGCCATGATACTGAAAATCATTATTCTCTAAAGCATAAGGTTCAAGACTTAATCAATTCTAATGCTTTATATATTGATAATTTTGCTGGTAGTGAGAACAAATATTGTCTCTCCTCCTAATCAAAACCTTCAAATCTATACAAATCCTTTACCTACACATGATACTAATACCATCGCTCAACCTTCTTCTATGGATATTGTTTACGATTCAAAGATGGATGATCTTAATCACATTGTTAATCATGTCGAGTGCACTGTTTTATGTCAACCTACTATTCAAGATCCTTCGCCTCCACTTCTACCTCAAGTTCCACCCAAACCTCAGAAACAAACTAAGGATAAACGACCTAGGGAACTTTAATTACCTTTGATTATTCGAGACTATTAAGGCTCCCGATGGTCCCCTTTATATTTATTCTAGGATTGCTAAGATACCTACGTGTGGTTGTCCTGTTGATCCCACATCTTTAATAAATGTCATTACTAAGGAAAACCTTTTTATGAAAAACTTACAACGTGATTTTTATGATACATCTGATGCATGGATCCAAACTTGTAATGGTTTTCTCTATCCTGCACTTGGTTCTATTAACTTGGTTGTTGAACTTTGTGGCAAAGTTGTAGATACTACCTTCATTGTCGTTCCTACTTCTGATCAATTTCAAGTCAAATTTGGTTTGCTTTGGATAACTTCTATGCATGCTATTGCTTCTTCTATTCATAAGTGTATTAAGTTCATTCATAATGGAGAAGTGAAAAAGATTAATCATAGTTTGTACCAACCTTCTAGGCATAGAGGTTGTTCTACTCTTGATTTATTTTGGCCTTCATTACCTAATTCATGTCCTCCTCACCCTGATAACATTTTTCCTTCATATCAAGCCTATAAACATCACAAGATTGTTGAGTTAAGCGTGCCTCAGATAGATCTTAATCGTAGTCTTTTTCCAACTCCTTCCATACCTCCTTTATCCATTACTGCTATCTTTGTTACTCAACCTCCCAGTGTCGCTTCTCAGCATACTACGAATCCTACCAATCCTCTTATAGAACCTGCGAAGGAACAAGTTGTTATTCCTCCTAGTTCTCAAAATGTGTCAAACAAAGCAAAGAGTAACAAATCTGCTAATGAACGTCGTAAGAAGCATAAAGCTAATGCTAGGGCTCATGCTTCTATTCTTCAAAATGCTTTACCTTCTTTTGATCAACCTATGCATGATGTTTTGGAGGAATTTCATTTTCATAATGATGTTAAGATGAATGAGTATGATGATCATATTCGCATCTTAGATCCTATTTTAAATAATCTTGATGAGGATGATACTCTTGATGATCCTATTGATCCTAGTGATGAATATGAGACCATTGATCTTGATATTGAATTACCTCATATGCTTTCAACTCAATTAATAATTATACCTAGTATTGAACATCGCGATTCTCAAGAGGATCCTTGTTTGGAATTAGCTATCAGTCTTACTGTATTGGATATAGTCCCACTTGTGAGTTTCCCACCTTCCCTAAATGATCTAAACTGAGATGGCGAGAGTAGGTGATGTGCTTGATTGGCTTGTCCTTCATGGTAGCCCTTTTTGTGTTTGCCTGTTGTATTGTACTTCTCTTGTAATGTGTTTGCTAAATGTTTGTTAGACTCTTTTATATGACCCTTGTTACTTTGTTGGTGCAAGGTGATAAAGGAATCAAACTTGTTGTACAATTCCTCTATATGTATCGCTATTCTTCTATATGTTGTTTTCATGTTATGTTATACTTGTGCTATTGTTCATAAATATTTTCCTTGTGTAGTCCACTTAGATCTGCGACATGGTAGCACTGATTCTTTTTGGTCTCCATGTTGTGGTCCAAAAAGACTCTTCTTCATAACTCTTGAGTTTTCTTTCCTCTATTGTGATTGTAGTTCTACTTTCATTAGGGAATGATGTCAATTCATTTGCAATAATATCATATCTATATATACATATTATCCTATGATCATACTGACCCCACGGTAGGTAGATCTCTTCTGTGTTCTTTGTATGTTTATGTGGTATTTCCCTTGATTTGTCTTTGTTTGGGGGCATCTCGTAGTGGAAACGTTATTAGTAGAGTTGTTTATGTTTCTGTTAAAGCCATTGCTCCTGTTAAAGAGTTAGCAATGACTTTAACATGGGGGAATATGCTCTACTCACTTTTTTCACACACACATGTTCAAAGTATTATCAAAACTTAAAACTTTTTCCCTTTATCCAGATTAAAGACTAATCCTTAAAGCATGGATTTTTACCTTATAGGATCACTTGATCCCTCATGTTTAAATTTATATGGATCTCTTGATCCCTCCAGTTTCAATTTACAATGTTTTTATTCATTAAGGTCAGAAGGTGTTCTTAAGATTGAATCTCCCTAATGGGTTGATTAGTGAGTAGCCACATTCACTAGGCGGTTCAACTCCATCTTTCCAGTTGCACTATTTCCTTGTGTGGTTCACAAAGGGACATAAGTTCTCATTGGGCAAGGTAATCACACCCTCCCTCTTTTTCTCTTTAACTGACGATGTCTCTCTTATCGTGATCTTATGGTTGATAAAGAATTAAGTCCCTAGGGGCTTGAGGATTCCTTTGTCCCTTTTGATTTCAATAATATTATATGTTCTTCATGATCTCCTTTACCAAGAGTTTGCATTAAGTCCACACTCTTGCTAAAGTGGGGACTAAATGTATAGTCAGAAAATGGAAGCACTTCCATTGTAGACTAGTTTAACCTTCCAAGTAAGTGGTTTGGGGTCATGTCAAGTGCCTTGAATGGGTCTCTACTTAGATCTGGCTTTTTCCCCTGTTCTGCCCCATTTCCCACTTTTCCAGCCTATTTATGACACTCTAAACTGCAAACTGGGATTTTTGACCTCAGGGTCAAAGTCGACCTTTCTAGTTCAAGGTTGACCTCAACCTTGACCTAGGTCAAGGTTGACCGCGACCTTGACCTAGGTCAAAATTGACCATTTTCTGACCTAAGGTCCAGATTTCAGATTTCCAGGGTTTTCAGATGTCGGGCTTTGGAAAGAATTAATTCCTTCTTCTGGGTCGGCTGTTTCAGTCTTCAGAGCAACAAATATTAAATTATATTTAATATAGGTCCTCTTATAATGGTATAGGTCTAATTGGAATTTAATTCTCCTATGTAGGCTTCTCTAGAAGATTGTTCCCTAGATTCATATATAAGGAAGTTTTCTCCTCTCATTTTCTCTAACCGTGATCATCAACTATCAAAGAATTAAGAAGTGAAATCCAAAGGTGAAGAAGCAATATTTGAAGCAAGCCAAGTAGCCATTGAAGCATTCATCCATTCTCAGGCATTCAAGCACTTCTCAAGCACTCAATTTATCAAGAAGATCCATTGGTAGTCATTGAAGGATTCAAGCTCTATGGGGCCCTCTTGTTGAAGATTTCTCCATCCACATTCCTCCAAACATCTTCCTATTCCAAGATCCATTCAAGATTGGTTTTGAAGATCTAAAAGTAATTGATTTGAGACATCCTACATTCTACATTCTACATTCATTTGGTGCATACATACTTGTGGATCCACGGATTTGAATCCACTACAAGGACTTCTACAAGCAAGGTGAATTTGTTCATTTACTTTGTTTCATTTATGCAATTTCAACTATACTTTGAGGTTAATTCCAAAACCGGGGTTTGACCAAAGCAAAACCCTCCCCCCAATAAACAAATCTATTTTTCTTGCATATATAGGTTTAGAATAGTAGATCGGAGTACAGATTCGGATACCCTTTTCAGGAAACTATCAGGATCCAAAAATAGATTTTTTGTCGGAGACTTTTGAGGTCGATTCTTCCCTAGGTCAGAATCGGAAATTATAGGTCAATGGTGACATTAACTTGAGGGTCAAAATTGGAACTGTGTCAGATCGGAAAAAGATTTATGGGTTTTGTTCATGTCTACATTTCTGTTCCAGATCTGATTGCAGATTTTCCAGAAACTCAATGCAAACCCCCAAAAATAGCATTCTTCAAATCTGTAACATTTTAATGTTAGTGCTTTTCTCCTATTCATTTCAATTAAATTTCTTAATCTTTCTAAACCTATTACACATTATTTTCTATAAATGGGATTTAAGATCTTCTTCTTTATTCTTTTTTCCAATCGATTGATTCATTTATGCATTGATCCTTCCTTTGGGGTTAATCAATTTGGATCCTTCCTTTGTGTATCTAAGGATAAAAGGAATATCTTATTTATCCCTCACATTTCAATAAAAATTCTAATTTTAAATGTAACAACATCCATCTCATCTTCCATTTATCTTATATGTTACATTTTAGATGTTACAAAAGCGTGGTAAAGGAAAAGACAAATAAAATTGCAGCATGGGTTGTTGGGTCAGCACGCATGGTGTAACCTCAAGTATTCCCTTGTCCAGAAATTGTCATGCTCTGCGCCGAAAATTATGATGAAAATAGAAAAGCAATTATCAATAAAAAATACTCAGGAGGTAATTTTGTCGATAACCGAGACTGAATTTTCTAGTTTGTTGGACCTAGGGTTTCAAGCACAAAACTTAAATGTGCACATTGAACTGGGAAAGCTGGCAGAGAATTATGAAAAAATAGATGCAATAAAGAAATATTCGTAAAGCAGAGGAATAACAAGCAGTTCTAGTCTGGATCCAGATCATAAGTCTCCTTATGATTATGATAATTTTGTGCAATGAGTTCAGTATAGTATTTCCTTGCTAGCATTTTGTTTGGGATTGGATAGTAACAAAGAAGTGTGTGCCAACGTTCTTGAAATTATTTTTCATATTCATTGTAAAAAAAAACCAGTAAAATATAATTTTATTGAGCACATTGTTCATTGCATGCAACAAAAATTACTAATGATTAAAAGAGGTTCACAGAAGACATTTAGGTTCACAACCTACTTGTGTTATCTTCTTTAGCAAAGCATCATGCAATATTTCAGACAAACAAGCTTCAAAGTTAGGTCCAAAATGCAATATATGAATGGACACCTGAGATAAGGATGAGTGATAACAGAAGGAACTATAACAATTTTGTAGAATTTTTTTTGGAACCAATGTATAATAAAATTACAAGCACTCTATTTCCTAGATTGCCTGTGTCTTGTAGAGATTGCATTCAACTCAGAAGTTAAATACAATTGGCTGATTGGTACTTCATGGAAGACTACACTTTGTTAAGGTTTTACAGTTCAATGGTAGAACCCTAAAAACTCCAATACATGTTACAAAGAGGGTATTTGCATTGGAATATGTTTGACAGATGGAGAACACAAGTGTACTCTTTCATGGTCAAAAAAATAAAATGATATTTCCTTCCTTGCCTTTCTCATTGGGAGGGTTCACATTTAAGAGAAGAGGAGTCAAAGTGGCAGAGGCTTTATTTTCAATCTTTCGCTTTGTTGTTGACATTCACTGGCAGTATGATCCTCTAAACATAATTGGAACAAATCTTAGAGCGAATGGGAGCTCCGCAAGCAAATGTCAACATGACAGTATGTCATTGATAGAAAAATTTAAAGTTGTGTATTGTTTCAAATATCATTTTTAACTGAGTGTCTTAAAATATGTCTTACAACAATGTCTCTATAAGAGAATATAAAACAAAAGTAATTTTGTCTCTTTAGAGACAAATTTTCTTTAGTCCCAACTATTCTCTCTAGAGAGACAATATGTGTTTAAATCCAATTGTCTCTCCAAACACAATATTAAAAAATTATTTTAAATATTATTTTACTGTGGTTTTCAACATTTAATGTTTCCAAAAATCAATCATACAATATTCACTGTATTATTTTTTATATTTTGTTCCTTACAAAACACTCAACAAAGTAGCATAACACACTAACATGGCTACAAATACCATATTAATTGTAATTAATTCCAATATTTTGTATCTTACAAAATGATGTGGGAGTTCCTCCACAACCAAAAATGTATACCACGGATATGAAATAACCATTATTGAATATTGACATTAATCTCCCTAACATTATAGTCTCATAGTTAAATACTTAAACTGGCCCAAACTCCTCCATACTATACACGTCCACCAAGTTTAATGGTGTAGCACAAAAACCCTTGATTTAACTACATATTTTTATGAAGACAACCATAAGGAAATGTTTAATTTTGAACATGTTAGAGTTGTAATGCCTTCAACATGCCATATTTAGAATGACCACATGTAGATGCAATCTCCTAGCAATGTTTTCCAAACAAACAAGAAACATCTCATATTCTTCATATTTTCCTGTAGCTGAAGGATAGAAAGATTCAACTAAACAAGAATCATCTATTCTTGATGTTTCTCCAACAACCTGAAAGAGAAAATATGTTATTTTCAAGATTGAGACAACATTTCCAATGGAGTATATGTTTCTGGGAAGGTTCTCCTTGAGTTCTTTCCATATTTGAAAGCAGTTGTGATCCTTGGAACCCAAGCAAGCCTCTAGAAAACTTTGCAAGAAATTCAAATGCAGTCTGAGAAATTGAAATAGAAACACCATTGTTTTGGTTTAAGCTTTCTTTTGAATTAACTTCATGTTTCCTATTTGCAATACCATGATATCCATGTGTACCAATCTAGGTTAATGAAGCTTCGTCAACCTGCACATAGAATTTACCTATCACTTGAAATACATATATCCTGAAACTGAAGCCTTAAAAATAACATAGCCAATAGAACTAGCCAAAATGAATTTAGAAAGGCATATGTTTCACCTGTCATTCTTTCTTATTCATGTAAACTTCATCAGACTCATTAATCCCCAAATTAGCAGAATTGTCTTCACTATCCTCAGTATCCTCTTCATAGTCATCCTTAGAGCTACTCTCAGTTGGAACCACATCATCTCTGAAAACAACAATAATATCTTGTGGTCCAACCTAAAAGAAAAAATTAGGAAAAGGTTATATAATCATGCCCATGTGCCAAGAATGTTGTGTCTCAATTCAAATAAAACAAAATTACCACAACAAAAGAAAAGGAAGCAAGAACACATGTAACAACACCGCAAATGCAATTATACTACAAAAAAATAATATTTCATTATTTTACTTGTGATTCTATAAAATAACCCCCCATGTAAATAACATTGCCTCCAAAAAAAGAGAAGGAAGAAAGAGCATGTGTAATGGCATTGTAAAAGCAATTGTAGTACAAAAATTTAGAAGTTAAAAATTCATTATAACTACATGCAATTTTGCAATATAGCCTGCCATTTTCATACTTTAATAGTCCTTGAATTTTTTATTAGGTAAGTAATTATAATGAACATGAAAATTCATCCCAATAATCTTAGATTCTACAAAATACCAAAATTGTATATCAAATACCATTCTACAAATCAGCAAGTTCTCTAGAAGTTTAATGTGATTACAAAATTTTCCATGAGCCATGAGACCAAACTAGGTATACAACTATTTCACTGACTACAATTCTTTCACAAGTTACATCAACTTTGAGATGCCTCTATATAACTCATCCTCAACAACACTTCTGTAGTTACCAGCCTCTCCCAACCAGTTGAGGTTTTTTTCTCTTTAATCAAGAGAATATACAATTAAATTGGTTATATGTAGAACAAAAAGATGACTTCACATGAAATCATATTCATTCACGTCATCATAAGGTCTAACTAACACATCAGCACCTGTCTTGTCAACATGCAACTAATTTTTGTCTGAATCTTCAAAAAAACAAAAACAAAATCATTACAAGGGCTAGCAAACATTGGTACTAGGATTATGTATGGTTGCATGACCAATAATCTTAAACTTAAAAAAATATGGACAGGAACAGATGAAATTTACCTATCTTCTTCTTTCCATCCGCAACTTCCTTTTCAGCGTTCAATTTATCATTTGCAATAACAGTAACTGTTGATGCTACTTATTTAGCATCCACAACTTTCAAGGAAGTCATAGCATGTCGCATGACATCTTTTAGGAGTTTTATATAGAAATAACTTTTCTGAAAGACGCTATAAACTAGAATGAGATTATACAAACAAAAACTAGGAATTGGTAGGATGAATTAAAATATAGTCGCTAGTTCATCACCAATCTAAATTGCAAGACAAAAAATATTGTTTCAACCATATTCTAATGTCTTATGAATAGTTTCACAGATTTGGAGACACTTTCTAAATGAATCATACTCAAACAAACAACAATAATCTGTTTGTTGTTCCAATAATATAAATTTTTTCCAATACTGCCTTTCACCCAATTTTTCCAGTTAGAATTGCATAGAATAACTGGCGTTTACATAAAAAATCTTTTAATCTGCTTCCTACAGATTTTGTTGATGACATATCAATCTTGTCAGAACATATTCTATTTTCTAATCCTTAATGATTCATATTATGAGTTTCTATGTTTTAATCCTTTTTTGGTCAATCCTCCAAATGAGAACCAATTCTGGTTACAAGAACGGAAGAAGAAATCCCATAATATCATTTATCATGTCATCACTAAGTATGAAAACAAGTGCAACACATTTCTTCCTTCATATATGAAAAAAACCTTCCCCACTCGTAAAGTTTCATTTTCTATCATGCTGAAAATAGTTAATTTGTTGTTCTTGATAAGTAAGTTGTTCTCCAATATTCATCTATAGACAGATATTGGTTTGAATGATTTTAACCTAAGTTACCTTTCCTGGTACTAGTTTGAGTTTGGTTCAGAGGTACAATCGAATTAAAAATGACGGTTGGATTTCTTTTGGGTTCATTAATAAAAAAATATAAAAAAATTAAATATATAAAGTTTTTCTTAAATACATAATGAATTAACAAATGCATCTAATATATATTAATATAAAAATATAAAAATAATAATAAAGAGGGTATCTTAATATTAATGTGAATATAATTATAACATATATTACCATTCATAGTATTCATATTGTTATTAATAAACTGAAAAGTAATTAACTATATTAATGATTATATGCTTTAAATTGTGTTGGTGTTTAAAACTGTTTGTTAGAATGAATTTGGAATAACTGAGAGGGGAGGGGTGAATCGGTTATCCTCAGGTCTAGATGTAGCAAATAAAAACTTTCTGTATTTCAGATCTACTCAACAACAGTAGCATAAGTCAACAACTCTAATCATGCATTTTACTGTCTATTGAAATTAGCTTGTAGAAACATAACAGTAAAACAAACCATAAGCATTCATACAAGTTGACACAAGTATTTAACGTGGAAACCCAATGTGGGAAAAACCACCAGTAACATGCTACCAATTTTTTACCCTTCTGAAGTGAGCTCTGTGAGGAGCCAACCCTATTAAAGGTTACAATAACACACTGCTAGGTGTGACCTGGTTAAAGGATTTAATCACCCTATCAGGAGTGGTCTTGTTAGAGGACTTAGAACATTCCACCTAAATGTCATCTTGTTAGAGGATTTATACAAATGACTGTTAGGTCAACCTTGTTAAAGGATTTTAACTGATACATGTAAGGAAACTCAGGTGCGGAAACAACTTCCTACACTAATCTCTAAAGGAAAGTATTGTGCAAATTCTTTTAAATCCTTACAATTTCATATTTGTTAACTACTTTAACAATGATATTCCAGCCATATACCATGCATATAGAAAATAGAGAATGACACAATGATTTACCCTGGGGAAAACCTTTCGGTAAAAAACTCCAGCACTCCAAAACATGCATAATGTATTATCTTCAACACAACGGTTACAACACACTTGCAATGCAAGTTCTTTCAAGAGACAATCGACACTCAAAGACAAATCCAGTAGCACGAGATCATACCAACAATACACTCTTTTCCTATCCC
>MU227041.1:219172-256109 GCA_018584345.1 Thuja plicata
GAGTGGCCTTGTTAGAGGACTTAGAACATTCCACCTGAATGTCACCTTGTTAGAGGATTTATACAAATGACTGTTAGGTCAACCTTGTTAAAGAATTTTAACTGATACAATGGTTAGAAAGTAATCAGTAGTTGTGATTTGATACATACAACTTACTTTGCAAATTTAGATCCAATTATAGCTCTGATGTTAACTTACTAGATATCCTGCATTATCATTTCAACCTTCTGATCTGCTTGGAAATCCATCAAGAAATCACACATGCAACTCTCTGATTCTGTATTCAGCCTTCTCTACTAGATCATTCCAAACAATAAATCAACTATGCTAATTCTCTTGCATACACATCCACTCTTGCACACTCAATGAATAACCCCTTGAGGTTATCATATACCTCTTTGTTTAGGTCAGATAAATCTTTTGCCACTTCAACAAGATCGTAGATCTTAGGTTAGGTCAGATCCAACAGATCATTCCATCTTTGCATTACATTAACTTCTCCAAAGTAGTCTCTAATTAAATCTTGAAACCGTGCATTAATTACGGTTACCCATACATTAAATGATGTGGATCAATCTTTAATTAACATTACATATCCCAATAAAATTAACTAAGTCGGCCAGAGATCTCAAATCTCATCATTAATCCAATTACTATAAGTCGGCCAACATCACTGTTTCCACTCGGCAATTTCAATGGTGCTCGACATTGAACAAATTTTCTCGTCATGAACAACTTTTCTCAGCACAAGCAACTTTGCTCGGCATAAGCCAAACTTGCTCAGCACAGAACAACCAAAAAAACTATCTTTGAAAGATAAACAACTAATTACTTTGCCAAAGTGCCAACTAATCAAGTACCCTTTTATCTGCCTTAACTGAACCATTCACTTGGTCTTCATTTTAAATCTTCTTCATCAATAATAGATATGGTACTCAAACAGATAACAATAGTCTCACCAGTTAAGGTTTGACAACAATGACAAAATAACAATTGCTTGCATTGTCACTTTCCAACACTATTATGCTTTGAAAGCAGCCAATATACCTTGAGACTGATGTTAGGAGTGGTTATCTCAAAGTATGAAAGCTCTGCAAGGTAATTGGACCAACTATAGGGACAAGATTTCCCTCTTCACTTCTGGCTTTGCAAAACCAATTCAGGTACACCTAATCCAAATAGAAACTCAACTATTTACAACTTCTTATAACTCTGGATTTTAACAACAGATAATGGTAAGAAATTATGAAATGATAACCACTTATTCATTGACTCCTCACTACCATGCAAGACACACAACCAACAACCACAAAAATCAAAAGGAACTAAGATGGTTTTCATGTTTTGATAGTGTAGAATATAGCCAAACCTATTTAGATATGTATCAATGTAGAAAATAGTAATTACTGATCAATGCTTTATTCATTGGAAAATGTTTTTAGTTTAGATACAAGACAAAGAAACTAACTATTGGCAAGGACTCAAAACCATAAATACAAATAATTCAGATCAAACACTTCTTATAAGATTCTTATGTAGACAAACCTAAAGAATATATGCCATATCCAAAGCATTATTTGATTTTATCTTAGACCAAAACTAAGCACTAATGACATATGTATAGACAAATTCCATGCAATGAATTAGAAAATTCACAATCCAAGAGGTAAGCACCAAGGAGAGAATTAAATCTGAAATATTGTATTAAGTACAAAGAATCTAGCTTCAATTCCAAAATGCATCAAAACATATGCCACTTCAACAAATGCAAAAGATCTGCAAATTTCTATTCTATAATGAGACTCTCTAGATCTACTATACTCACTGGAAATAGTAAATAATTTTATGCCTTATGTTACTTCCCTAAGTTTCCATCCCTTCTAAATGATCTTGGAAGTCCTTTTATAGACCAAGGACTACAACAAGCTTCAGATCATTTAGGGTTAGGACTAAAACATTTAAAATATTACATGACAAGGAACATTAATTCACTTCAACAACCAAGAAGCTCTATCATCAGCAAGTTGAAACATTCCTTTGATTCAGTCTTTTGAAAAATATGATCTGGCCGCCATCCATCTTGGGAAACTGAAAAATAATACCCTCTCATGGGAATAATGAATGGAATGTCTGGTTCTTCATTAATTACCCTAGGAAAACTTAACCCTTTAGAACTGCAGAAAGCCAATTATCCTCTCTTGAAAATCTCAAGACCTTAAGAACATATCTTATCTTCAATTATACAATTCTAGAAAAGACACTTCATAAATGACGAAGAACAAAAAAGGATAAAACAAAGGTTGTAAACTGATTAACAAGTCAATCAGAAACCCTAAAGAGATAATCTATGTATAAATGTATTTAGAACCACCAAATTTTCCTTCACACAACATCCAATAGTTGTACAAACCCAACCTAGAAGATTAAATCGATCCATTTATTGCTCTATGATAAGATGACACATTTCACTGCTTGAAAACCCTAAGAAACAGATTTGAAATTTTGAAAATATGATTCAACAGCTATACATGGCACAGAATTCAGCATCAACGGTCAAGATTTGAACTTTAATCTATCTTTAAATCATAGTTGTAGATCTTCTTCAAGTTACTCAGGCTTCAAAAACGTGATCTAGATAGGTGGCACACAGGCGTGATGCCTTTAATATTATGTTATGATCATCTTCTATTTGAGGCAGAGCATCATCTGTCTGATCAACTTACACTTGTCTGATCTTTAACTTTTCCCTTGAAAACCCAGACCCGCAGTGACACAATGCCACGCATCGATCAAGTGTAATGCCTTGATCAATAAATTGAGATCATCTTTCCCCTTGAGGGAAAGTGTCAATTGTTGGATCAATCTCACCTAAGAACCCATTTCTTTAACCAACCTTTGACCGGAGCACTTCAATCCTTTATATCTCTGAATCACCAAAAAAAAAATTGAACCTTGGTCTGATCATGAGATTCAGAGATAAAGGCTATCTCTGAATCACCAAAGGCTTGTCTTAACTCTAGTATTATCTGGGGATTGAGAGACAGGCATTGATCTTATGAGTCTCTTGGACATGTTTCAGCATCATGTCACATCCTAGCCTTGTATCTCATGATCGCTAAATCCTTTGGCTTGACATTGACTTATCTAGCGATTCAGTACCAACTGCACATTTGGGTCTTGATCAACAGTCCTGACGTGATCTCAAAAAGCTTTTCCCAAAAACAAATTTTGTTCTAAGATTCAGCGACAAGGCTTATCTCTTGATCTCCAAATAAGATTCTTAACCATGGCTGGTCTCGAGATTCAGAGATAAAGGTTATCTCTGAATCGCCAGATAAATGACTTAACCTAGCTTAGTTCATACGATTTAGCGACAATCCTAGATCTTGTCTTGCATCGACAGTCCTCACTGAATCTCCATATCTTATAAGACTTTCATTGAACATTGTGATATTCTGAGATAAAGACTAAAGACTAGGCCCACCAAATTTCCAAGTGACCATCCATTGTGATGCCTTGATAGATAAAGAATTACATCTTTCTCATCAAGGGAATGTGATAGTTGTTGATCATCTTTGATTTGTCTAAACAATAACTTTGCTTGTATCTTAGATCACAGAGGGACACTTGTCACACAGGTGCAAAGCCTTGATGGGCCAACTAAGATGATCTTGGTCTTTGAGGCTTCATACCTGCCATTGGATCAAAACAACTTGCAAGATAGATGAAAACATAAAGATTTATGGGGACTTAAGAACTTAGGAAAAATTAAAAGGGAACCCCGCTCGATGACTTAGGAAGTATTAAAAAGGTTATGGCCCTGCTTGACCACAACCTAAACACATAACTTAAGGACTTTAAGTGACTTCAAATAGTAATGACAAAATATAACAAAGTCATGAAACCTAAGGTTTGAGGGCTTTTTTAATAAAATTGAACCAATGGTTTAAGTATAGAGACCATAAGACAATGCAAAACTAGAAGAAAATGTCGAGAACCAGAAAATTTTAATAGTGCTAACAATGGCTCTAATTGGGGATGCATGTCTCTCATAGGAATGACAAGATTCCAGAACTCTGAGTTGAGCAAACCACCTACACGAAAAGAAAACCCTAACCTACAACAAACATAAAACAAGGAATATGTACACGAAACTTATTTACAACTGACTGTTCATGGATTCAAATAACTTCAAGAGAAATAGAACTCTAGGGATTGTCCATGAACCGACAATTCTAGAATATTTCTAGTTAAATCCTTTAAAATGTAAGAATCAAAACTCCATTTACTATCAATGATATATGGTTCTAACTAGATAGGATCAAACTTGCCATGTTTTCCTTTAACCTCCAATATGGAATTCCACATCAAGACAAAATCATTAACTTTAGGACTCCTTGCACTAGTCCTTATATCATACAAATCCTTACATTGAAGCTACAACCTAATATTCTTTTCATGTGCTTCCCTTCTTGATTCATCTAATTATATCAAATCATCCATTCTGATCCTCACTCATCATCCAAATCCTCGTCATATTTTTGGATAAACTTATACATTTGAAATAGGTTATTTTGAGGCAACCTAGAATGTATACCATACACTAAATAAAAGACTACACAACCAATTGCCTTCTTTATTATCACTCTATCAGCCCACAGTGCTTGTTGCAACTTTGAATCATAGGCCCTTTTGTTCTTATCCAACACTCTTTTCAGAATCTTTATTAGGCTCTTATTACTTGATTTAGCTTGACCATTTCCTTGTGGATGATATGGGGTAGAATAAGAAACTTGGATTCCATACTGCTGGCAGAAGTCACTAAACTCTTCAGATCTCAAACACAGCATTATCTACCACCATAGTTTCTGGATAACCAAACCTAGTGCGGATATTCTGCAACATAAAATCATTTAAAACTTTATTAGTAGCTCGTTTGGTAGGAATTGCTTCAACCTACTTAGTAAAGTAATCAATTGCTACCAAGGTCCATGAATGACCTTCACTAGACTTGTTAGGAATCTATCCAATTAAATCCATTCCCCATTTTTGAAAAGGTGCCTCAACTGTGACAGACCTCAAAGGTAAATTCTGACTAAACTTGAGCTTGCCTGCAAATATTTTCCAAGAATCACATTTCTTGACATAACTATGGGAATCCTTGAAGATAGTAGGCCACCAAAAGCTAGACCTCATAATTTTATGTGCAGTAGTCTTAGCCACGTAATGTCCCCACATGCACCATTATGCATTTGTTCCAACAAGTTCTTGGATTTGTCATAGTCCACACATTTGAGCAATACTCCTTCATTGCTCCTCCACCATAATTGGCAGTGTATTATTGTATATTTAATGGCATGCAACTTAACTATTCTCTTCCTATTTTTATCCATTTCAAGCGGTAGTGTCATTTTTTGTAAATATCCAATGATGTCCTTATACCAGTCACAACAATCCATATCACAAATATAAGGCCTCTACTCTTCTTCTAACATATTTATATGATTTGAATCTAAATTTCTATGATCCATTAGCTTTTCAAGTCCTAGGCCTTTGACTAATTTTGTGATCTGAAAGTCAATATTAAATTCTTGGATTTTGTTTATCCATCTACACCTTATTCTTGAAAATTCTTGTTGGACCACAAAGTCCTTCACAAAATCATTAGGTACATAAGCAGTTATATTTGCTCCTACCAAATAACATCTAAAATCTTTGACAACTTTAACCAGAGCATATGTTTTTTTTCCAGATGTCATACTTTAATTCTATTGCTTGTAAAGAATTACTAAAAAAGGAAATGTGTTGTTCAAAGCCTTCTAAATTCTTTTGTAACAATACTACCGCAACAATATTGTCTGAAGCAAAGGAGAAAATCTATAAAGGTTTATCATAATTAGGTGTTCTTAAAACAAGAGCATCTTTGATAGCTTGTTTAATACCTAAAAAGGCCTTAGATGCTTCTTCACTCCATTCCACCTTGGCTCCTTTCTTCATCATCTTTGAAATAGGGAGACTAATTTCTGCAAAATTTGTAACAAATCTCCTTAGGAAATTTACCTGTCCAAATAAAGATTGAATTCCCTTGACATTCATTGACTTAGGGATTTTATCAATAGCAGCAACCCTTTCAGGCTCAATTCTTACACCATCTTTAGATACAATATGTCCTAGGATTTTTCCCTCTATGACTCCAAAATCACATTTCTTTGGGTTGAAAGAGACGCCATATTCCAAAGCTCTAGAAAAAAGCTCTTCAAGATTATCACAGTGTTGATCTTCTTTTGTTGAATAAGCTGCCAAATCATCTTGGTAAACAACTAAAAATTTATTTATGAAATCTGCAAATGCCACATCCATAGCCCTCTAAAAAGTTGCCCCGACATTTATCAAGACAAAAGGCATTCTCACATAAACATAAGTACCTCATGGTGTGGTGAATGCAGTCTTAAATTGTTCAGACTCCTTAACCATGACTTGGTTATATCCTGAGAACCCATCCATCATAGACATTAATTCAGACCCAGGAACTCTTTGTAACATGGCTTCCATATTTGGCAAATGAATTGACATTCAAATTTATAAAATCTACAAAAAATATGATATCACCATTTTTCTTTCTTACTAGTACCAGGTTTGATACCCATGTAGAATGTCTAATGGTTTTGATAATCCCAACATCTCTCATCTTTTTTAATTCTTCCTGTATTTTTGGTGCCAAGGTGGGATTAATAGGTCTTAATTTTTGTCTGAAAGGCTTAGTGCCCTGCTTTAAAGGAATCTCATGTTGAAACAACTCTTCTATATAGGCCTTTAAATCATCATAAGACCGTGGAAAAACATGTCTATATTTTTTGAGAAGATCAACCAATAACTTATTGATTTTAGGAGACAACTTTTTACCAATATACATATTTTTAGGGCTTCCAGTTGTTCCTATGTTTATTTCTTCCAAATCTTCAAGTTTACTTACATTATTTACAAAAAAAGACTTGTCTTTATTATCAAAAGCTCTCTCAAGAATAACTAGTCCCTTGGGAACCCTATTGGATTTCAATTGAAGAACCTCTTTACCAAAAATGGTATCTTTATTATCCAAAGTTTCTATACATCCACTGAAATCTATCTCTTTATTTAAAAAGTCAGTTTCACAATTCAAAAATCTCAGAATATCTAAATCATCTTCAAAGACTTGCCAATTTTCAACATTGTCTAGTATTGAAGGCCTAGATTGAATCTCAATTTTAGAAATTCGTACAAATGTAATATCCTCAGGTATTAAAGCAATGTTTTCTAGCAAATCAACCATTTTGTTCTGACCTCTATCTATCCAATCAATACAAAATGCATCAAAGTTTTCAACTTCCTCCCAGACATCATTTCTATACTTCTTGAGTCTCTGATTTTTTGAAACATATTTGGATTTAATCTGAGATTATCAATTTAGAATCTCCAATCACTCTGAGTCTTTTATTTCATGTTTTGAGGCTAATCTCAAACCTATTAAAAAAGCCTCATACTCTGCAATATTATTTGTGCATGTAAACAACAATGTAAAAGAAAACTTGAAGGTCTTACCACTAGGAGCTATCAATAAGATTCGTGCACCAACTCCTTCCTTAGAACTTGATCCATCAAAGTACATGGTCCAAAAATCATACTGGTCCATCAAGTTGTCCTTTTCTTTAGATAATAGCATAAGTTGAGCTCTTCCTTTAACCCCTTTTTTTGTACTTGAAAAGATCCAATATCAGTATCCACAAAACAATTCATATCAGTATCTTCATTTACTTCAATCATGTGAGGAGTTCTATGTTCCTGAGATACTTTGGCATTGTTACCAGCAATATTGAAAGTGGAAAAAGATATAACACATTGAATATTTCCTCCCATTTAAGCACTCCATTTTCTAGATAACAACATCCCCTATTGGGGGGGAATATCTACAACCAAGACACTCATTGTCATCACTTTGTCAAGACAAGCAACTAACCTATAAGGCAAAGCCTTAATAGTACCGATGACAAGGATTTCTCTTGAATCCATTGCCTGACATCTTCCATGAGGACTATCAACCTATAATCCCATTGACTTCATTATCTCTGTAGGCGTAATAGTGTTAGATGCTCTTGAATCTATCATGCAAATTTTTAGCATCTTATAGTTAATAACTAGAGTCCAGAAAAAGGGATCCACAACTCCTAAGGGAGTGTTTACAATATTTGTATTCAAATAAATATGAGGGATTTTTGAAATCATTTCTTCAAACTCTTTTCCCTTTCTTTCTGACTTATCTTGCATATTTTTTACCTTTTCAATACCTTCTGGTTTATGAATTCTTGTGGAAGAAACACCATTTAGCAATGAGAGGACCTTCTCCTTTTGTTCTCCAATTCTCATCATTTCCAAAAGTGGGACCTTAACAGTCATTTGTAATAATAACTGCCCCATATCAACAGGGGTGTATTTTACATCAGAGGATTCTTGTTTCTCAATAGCAAGATTACTATCCTCAACTTGAATGGCCAGAGTTGGCTCTTCTTTCTTTGATTTCTTATTGTCCATTTTAGGAGGGAAACAACTTATTTGGTGTTTTTGCTTTTAACTCATATATAATGTTTGAACCATTTGATTTGTTCACATTCTTAACTTTCAAATTACTGACATCCTCAACAGATTTTCCTTGAAGGTATTTATTATCTTCTTTGGTCTCCTTGAAGAGGAAAGTAACTGGTTTACTTTTTGCACCACCAACTGTTCTATTTCTCAAATCATAATTACTTCTTGCTTTGGTAACCAAATCAGTTGTAAACTATGCTATTTCATCATTAGAAGGTCTTCTTAATACTGTAATTTCCTTACTATCCTGAGCATTACACCTTATGTTATCAACTTCTTCTTCTTCTTCTTCATCATCATGAAAAACTTGTTGATCATATACTTCTACTTTGCTTCATGATCCAGAAACATCATGATTCTCAATTTCATCATCCGAATCAACTTCAAGACATGGAGATGAGTAGGTCATGGCACAACCACTGTCATCATAGAACTCACCTTCCTCCTCTCCTTGTTCCTTATTTTCCTATACATTCAAAGAAACAACACAATAATTAGGATTGTGTGGAGAATGACAAACTTCACACCAATAACTTTACACATGTTAACAAAATTTCTTCGTAGAGGATCAGGGGTCTTATTATCAGGCTTGTCCTTCCTTTGTGGGAGAATAGGTTTCCCATCCTTCTATTGGGTATTATATGGAACATTTTTCATCCTTGGTTGTTGACTATAACTATTATAGGATGGCCTATTATTATTTGGAGCCCTATAATCTTTATTCTCTAATTCCTTTTGATTGATCCTAGTAAGCCTCTCATCTTCTCTTTTACCCATTTTCCCTGATACTCTCCTATTCATTTCTATATTAATAGTTATCTTATAGGCTTCATTAATGCTTCTAGGATTCTTATCTCTAAGATGATATCCCATTTTAGAATCAAAATCATTTAAATAACTAGCAAGACATACCTCCTCATCAAGCCTTATTTTTTGAAGAATTCTATGCACAACATTTTGGAATCTTGTATTGAATTCAACAACTCCCTCATTTGAATTTTTCTTTATATTGTTAAATTCATTCAACAAGAACCCTTTGTTTGTCTTATCACCATATTGATCCTTAAATCAATCTATTAGTTCATCCATAGACCCCACAACACCATAAGATAACCCTCTAAACCACTCCCTAGAATCTTCAACTAGAGACTAAACAAAAAAATTCATCGAGACCTCATGTGTAATGTTATAGTCATCCATGATATCAATAAAATTCTTCAAATGTTCCTCACAAGTAAGACATTATTTCCAGCAAATTTGGGAAGTCTATCTCCAATCTCATTTGGGACTGCATTAGGATAACCAGGAATATCAAGAAAAGAAAATTGCTTGTACCTTTTCTGCATGAACTAGTATCCTTTGGAATCTTTCATCATTTTGGAAGGTAGATACTTTGGCATTTGATATGGAGGTGGTTTCCACACCAGCATGAGGAGACCCATAAGACTGTAAGAGAAAATCAATCTTCTTCTTCATCTCTAAAGTAGCAGCATCCGCTTCTGCTTTTTCAAGCATTTTGGCCATGATTTCCTTCTCCCCTTTAGATTTCTCAATATCAATGTACAATTTTTTATCTATTGAAACCTTGTGACTTTTCGGCTCATCTATTTCAACTTCTTTCACCTTCTTTTTCCCCTTATCTCTAGAGCCTCGAGAATCAATATTTTGGTGAGTAACATGTCTTTTTTCATCCTTCTCAGGTTCTTCAGCATAATTTATTGCCTGTTGTCAACTTTTTTCATCAATATTATGTCTTGATCATCTTCTATTTGAGGCACAACATCATCTGTCTGATCAACTTACACTTGTTTGATCTTTAAATTTCCCCTTGAAAACCTGGCCCCATGGTGACAAGATGTCACACGTCGATCAGGCACAATGCCTTGATCAATAAACTAAGATCATCTTCCCCTTGAGGGAAAGCATCAATCATTGGATCAATATCACCTCTGAACCCTTGTCTTTAACCTGCCTTTGATCAGAGCACTTCAATCCTTTGTATCTCTGAAGATCGCCAAATAATTTTCTGAATCGTTGAAAACTTGTCTTAACTCTAGTATTGTCTAGAGATTGAACGACATGCATTGATATTATGAGTCTCTCTGACATGTGTCGACATCATGTCACATCCTGGCCTTGTATCTCATGATCGCTGAATCTTTTGGCTTGACTTTGACTTATCTGGCGATTCAACGCTAATCGCACATCTGGGTCTCGATCAACAGTCCTCATGTGATCTCAGAAAAATTTTGCTAACTCCAATTCTGTTCTGAGATGCAGTGAAAAGGATTATCTCTTAATCTCCAAATAAGATTCTTAACCATGGTTGGTCTCAAGATTCAGAGATAAAGGCTATCTCTTAATCACCAGATAAATGACTTAACTTAGCTTAGTTCATGAGATTCAGCGACAATCCTACATCTTGTCTTGCATCGATGATCCTTGCTGAATCTCCAGACTTTATAATACTTTCATTAAACATTGTGAGATTCTAAGATAAAGACTAAAGACTAGGCCCGCCAACTTTCCACGTGTCCATCCGTCGTGATGCCTTGATAGATAAAGAATTGCATCTTGCTCATCAAGGGAAAGCGACAGTCATTGATCATCTTTGATCTGTCTGAACAATAACTTTGCCTGTATCTTAGATCACAGAGGGACACTTGTCACCCAGGCCCAAAGCCTTGATGGTCCGACTGAGATGATCTTGGTCTTTGAGACTTCACGTTGGATAAAAACAACTTGCAAGACAGATGTAAAACACAAAGATTTACGGGGACTTAAGAACTTAGGAAAAATTAAAAGGGAGCCCCGCTCAATGAATTAGGATGTATTAAAAAGGTTATGGCCCCACCCGACCACAACCTAAACACATAACTTAAGGACTTTAAGTGACTTCAAAAAGTAACGACAAAATATTACAAAGTCATGAAACCTAAGGTTTTAGGATTTTTTCGCATGTAATTGAACCAAGGATTTAAGCATAGAGACCATAAGACAATGTAAAACCAGAAGAAAATTCCTAGAACCATAAACTTTTTAACAGTGCTAATAGTGGCTCTAATTGGGGATGCATGTCTCTCGCAAGCATGACAAGATTCCAGAACTCTGATTTGAGCAAACCACCTACAGGGAAAAAAAACCCTAACCTACAATAAACAAAAAACAAGGAATATGTACACAAAACTTATTTACAACCGATTATTCATGGATTCAAAGAACTTCAAGATAAATAGAAGTTTAGGGATTGTCCATGAACTGGAAATTCTAGAATATTTCTATTTAAATCCTTTAAAATGTAAGAATCAGAACCCCATTTACTGTCAATGATATATGGTCCTAACCAGATAGGATCAAACTTGCCATGTTTTCCTTTATCCTCCAATCTGGAATTCTACATCAAGACCAAATCATTAACTTCAAAACTCCTTGCACTAGTCCTTTTGTCATACAAATCCTTAAATTAAAGTTGCAACCTAATATTATTGGCATGTGCTTCCCTTCTTGATTCATCTAATTGTATCAAATCATCCATTCTGATCCTCATCTCATCATCCAGTTTCTCGTCATATTTTTGGACAAACTTGTACATTTGAAATAGGTTATTTTGAGGCAACCTATCATGTATACCATACACTAAATCAAAGGTTGCACAACCAATTGCCTTATTTATTTTCAATCTATTAGCCCACAGTGCTTGTTGCAAATTTGAATCCCAGGCCCTTTTGTTCTTATCCAACACTCTTTTCAGAATCTTTATTAGTCTCTTATTATTGGATTCAGCTTGACCATTTTCATGTGGGTGATATGGGGAAGAATAAGAAACTTGGATTCTATTCTACTGGCAGAAGTTTCTAAACTCTTCAAATCTGAAACACATAGCATTATCTACCACCATAGTTTCTGGACAACCAAACCTAGTGAGGATATTCTGCAACATAAAATCATTTACAACTTTATTAGTAGCTCATTTGGTAGGAATTGCTTCAACCCACTTAGTAAAGTAATCAATTTCTACCAATATCCATGAACGACCTCCTCTAGACTTGTTAGGAATCTCTCCAATGAAATTCATTCCCCATTTTTGAAAAGGTGCCTCAACTGTGACATGCCTCAAAGGTAAATTCCCACTAAACTTGAGCTTACTTGCAAATATCTGGCAAGCATCACATTTCTTGCCATAACTGTGGTCATCCTTGACGATAGTAGGCCATCAAAAGCCAGACCTCATAATTTTATGTGTAGTAGTCTTGGCCACGTTATGGCCCCCACATGCACCATTATGCATTTGTTATAACAAGTTCTTGGATTTGTCGTAGTCCACACATTTGAGAAATACTCCTTCATTGATTTTCCACCATAATTGGCCTTGTATTATTGGATATTTAATGGCATGCAACCTAACTGTTCTCTTCCTATTTTCATCCATTTTAGGTGGTAGTGCCATTTTTTGTAAATATACAATGATGTCCTTATACTTGTCACAACAATCTATATCACAAATATAAGGCCTCTACTCTTCTTCTAACATATTTATATGATTTGCATCTAAATTGTTCTGATCCATTAGCTTTGCAAGTCCTAGGCCGCTGACTTATTTTTTGATCTGAAAGTCAATATTAAATTCTTGGATTTTGTTTATCCATCTACACCTTCTTCCTGAAACTTCTTGTTGGACCAAAAAGTCCTTCACAATAGCATTAGGTACATAAGCAGTTATTTTTGCTCCTACCAAATAACATCTAAAAGCTTTGACAACTTTAACCAGAGCATATGCTTGTTTTTCCTGATGTCATACTTTAATTATGTTTATTGTAAAGACTTACTAAAAAAGGAAATGGGTTGTTCAAATCCTTCTAAATTATTTTGTAACAATACTGCATCAACAATATTGTATGAAGCAAAGGAGAAAGTATGCAAAGGTTTGTCAAAATTAGGTGTTCTTAAAGTAGGAGCATCTTTAATAGCTTGTTTGATACTTGAAAAGGCCTTAGATGCTTCTTCACTCATTTCCACCTTGGCTCCTTTCTTTATCATCTTTGAAATAGGGAGACTAATTTCTGCAAAATTTGTAACAAATCTCCTTAGGAAATTTACCTGTCCAAAGAAAGATTGAATTTCCTTGACATTCTTTGGTTGAGGGATTTTATCAATTGTAGCAACTCTTTCAAGGTCAATTCTTACTCCATCTTTACATACAATATGTCCTAGGATTTTTCCCTATTTGACTCCAAAAGTACATTTCTTTGGGTTGAAAGAGATCCCATATTCCAAATCTCTAACAAAAATGTTTTCAAGATTATCACAGTGTTGATCTTCTTTTGTTGAATAAGTTGCCAAATCATCTTGGTAAACAACTAAAAAGTTATTTATGAAATTTGCAAATGCCACATCCATAGCCCTCTGAAAAGTTTCCCCAGCATTTATCAAGCCAAAAGGCATTCTCACATAAACATAAGTGCCCCATGGTGTGGTGAATGCAATCTTAAATTGTTCAGACTCCTTAACCATGAATTGTTTATATCCTGAGAACCCATCCATCATAGACATTAATTCAGACCTAGTAACTCTTTGTAACATGGCTTCCATATTTGGAAAACCATAATTATCCTTTAATGAATTGACATTCAAATTTCTAAAATCTACACAAAGTCTGATATCACCATTTTTCTTTCTTACTGGTACCAAGTTTGATACCCATGTAGAATGTCTGATGGTTTTGATAATCCCAGTGTCTCTCATCTTTTTTAATTCTTCCTGCATTTTTGGTGCCAGGGTGGGATTGATAGGTCTTAATTTTTGTCTGAAAGGCTTAGTGCCCTCCTTTAAAGGAATCTCATATTGAAACAAATCTTCTCTATAGGCCTTTAAATCATCATAAGACCGTGCAAAAACATGTCTATATTTTTTAGAAGATCAACCAATAACTTACTGATTTTAGGAGACAAATTTTTACCAATATACACATTCTTAGGGCTTCCAGTTGTTCCTATGTTTATTTCTTCCAAATCTTCAAGTTTACTTACATTATTTGCAAAAAAATACTTGTCTTTATTATCAAAATCTCTCTCAAGAATAACTAGTCCCTTGGGAACCCTATTGGATTTCAATTGAAGAACCTCTTTACCAAAAATGGTATCTTTATTATCCAAATTTTCTATACATCCATTGAAATCTATCTCTTTATTTAAAAAAAAAATTCACAATTCAAAAATATCAGAATATCTAAATCATCTTCAAAGACTTGCCAATTTTCAACATTGTCTAGTATTGAAGGCCTAGATTGAATCTCAATTTTAGAAATTCCTGTAAATGTAAATCCTCAGGTCTTAAAGAAATGTTTGCTAGCAAATCTGCCATTTTGTTCTGACCTCTATCTATCCAATCAATACCAAATGCATCAAATTTTTCCACTTCATCCCAGACAACATTTCTATACTGCTTGAGTCTCTGATTTTTTGAAACATATTTGGATTTAATCTGAGATATTATAAATTTAGAATCTCCAATCACTCTAAGATTTTTTATTCCATGTTTTGAGGCTAATCTCAAATATATTAACAAAGCCTCATACTCTGCAACATTATTTGTGCATGTAAACAACAATGTAAAAGAAAACTTGAAGGTCTTACCAATAGGAGCTATCAATAAGATTCTTGCATCAACTCCTTCCTTAAAACTTGCTCTATCAAAGTACATGGTCCAAAAATCATGTTGTCCATCAAGTTTTCCTTTTCTTTAGATAATAGCATAAGATGAGCTCTTCCTTCAACCCCTTTTTCTTGTACTTTGAAAGATCCAATATGAGTATACACAAAACAATTCTTATCAGTATCTTCATTTACTTCAATCATGTGAGGAGTTCTATTTTCCCGAGATACTTTGACATTGTTGCCAGCAATATTGAAAGTGGAAAAAGGTAGGTCACATTGAATATTTCTTCCCATTAAAGCACTCCATTTTCTAGATAACAACATCCCATATTGGGGGCAATATTTACAACCAAGACACTCATTGTCATCACTTTGTCAGGATAAGAAGCTAACCTATAAGCAAAAGCCTTAATTTTACCAATGACAGGGATTTCTCTTAAATCCATTGCCTAATATCTTCCATGAGGAGTATCAACATGTAATCCCATTGACTTCATTATCTCTGCAGGCATAATAGTGTTAGATGATCTTGAATCTATCATGCAATTTTTTAGCATCTTACAATTAATAACTAGAGTCCAGAAAAAGGGATCCACCTCTCCTAAGGGAGTGTTTACAATATTTGTATTCAAATAAATATGAGGGATTTTTGAAATCATTTCTTCAGACTCTTTTCTCTTACTTTCTCACTTATCTTGTATATTTTTTACCTTTTCAATACCTTCTTGTTTATGAATTCTTGTGGAAGAAACACCATCTAGCAATGAGAGGACCTTCTCCTTTTTTTCCCCAATTCTCATCATTTCCAAAAGTGGAACCATAATAGTCATTTGTAATAATAATTGCCCCATATCAATAGTGGTGTATTTTACATCAGAGAACTCTTGTTTCTCAATAGCAAGATTACTATCCTCAACTTGAATGACCAGAGTTGGCTCTTCTTTCTTTGATTTCTTATTTTCCATTTTAGGAGGGAAACAACTTATTTCTAGTGTTTTTGCTTTTACCTCATATACAGTGTTTGAACCATTTGATTTGTTCACATTATTAACTTTCAACTTACTTACATCCTCAACAGATTTTCCTTGAAGGTGTTTATTATCTACTTTGGTCTCCTTGAAGAGGAAAGTAACCGGTTTACTTTCTACACCACCAACTATTCTATTTCTCAAATCATAATTAATTCTTTCTTTGGTAACCGAATCTTTTGTAATATGTGCTATTTCATCATCAAAAGGTCTTCTCAATACTATAATTTTCTTACTATTACGAGCATTACACCTTATGTTATCAACTTCTTCTTCTTCTTCTTCATCATGAGGAAATTTTTTTTGATCATATGCTTCTACTCTGCTTCGTGAGCTAGAAACATCACGATTATCAATTTCATCATCAGAATCAACTTCAAGACATGGAGATGAGTAGGTCATGGCACAACCACTGTCATCATAGAACTCACCCTCCTCTTCTTGTTCCTTATTTTCATATACATTCAAAGAAAAAACACAATAATTAGGATTGTGTGGAGAGTGAAAAACTTCACACCAATAATCCTCTTTACACATGTTAACAAAATTTCTTTGTAGAGGATCAGGGGTCTTGTTATCAGGCCTATCCTTCCTTTGTGGGAGAATAGGTTTCCCATCCTTCCATTGGGTATTATACGGAAACTTTTGCATCCTTGGCTGCTGACTATAACTGTTATGGGATGGCCTATTATTATTTTGAGCCCTATAATATTTATTCCCTTATTCCTTTTGATTGATCCTAGTAAGCCTCCCATCTTCACTTTTACCCATTTCCCCCAATACTCTCTTATTCATTTCTATATTAACAGTTGTCTTATAGGCTTCACTAATGATTCTAGGATTCTTATCTCTAAGATGATATCCCATTTTAGAATCAAAATCATTTAAATAAGTAGCAAGACATACCTCCTCATCAAGCCTTATTTTTTGAAGAAGCCTATGCGCAGCATTTTGGAATCTTGTATTGAATTCAACAACTCCCTCATTTGAATTTTTCTTTATATTGTTAAATTCATTCAACGAGAATCCTTTATTTGTCTTATCACCATATTGATCCTTAAATCAATCTATTAGTTCATCCATAGACCCCAGAGAACCATAAGATAACCCTCTAAACCACTCCCTAGCATCTTCCACTAGAGAATGAACAAAAAATTCATCAAGAGCCCATGTGTAATGTTATAGTCATCCATGATATCAATCAACTTCTTCAAATTTTCCTCACAAGTAATGACATTATTTCCAGCAAATTTGGGAAGTCTATCTCCAATCTCATTTGGGCCTGCATTAGGATAGCTAGGAATATCAAGAAAAGAAAATTGCTTGCACCTTTCTGCATGAACTGGTCTCCTTTGGAATCTTTCATCATTTTGGAAGGTAAATGCTTTGGCATTTGATATTGAGGTGGTTTCCACACCAACATGAGGAGACCCAGAATACTGTAAGAGAAAATCAATCTTCTTCTTCATCTCTAAAGTAGCAGCATTTGCTTCTTCTTTTTCAAGCATTTTGGCCATGATTTCCTTCTCCCTTTTAGATTTCTCAAGATCAATGTACAATTTTTTATCTATTAGAACCTTGTGAATTTTAGGCTCACCTATTTCAACTCCTGTTACCTTCTTTTCCCCCTTATCTCTAAAACCTCAAGCATCAATATTTTGGTGAGTAACAGGTCTTTTTTCATCCTTCTTGGGTTCTTCAACATAATTTGTTACGTGATGTTTCAGAAATTGCTTTCTTGATTAGTCATTTCTGATTTGCTCTTGTTTTTTCTTCTTTGCCTTCTCTTTTTTCTTTTGTTTTATGATGGCCAACTTCCTTCTAGCAAGTCTCTCCTCTTCATCAAGGTCTTCATAGGACTCTTCATAGTCTGAAAAAGTGGTTTCAGATCCCACCTCCTCTCTCTAATTAGGAGAACTGTAATATTTATATGTACCCAATCCAGAATCTGGATCCTCTTCATAATATGATGTGTTTCCTTCATGATTGTATTGGATTGAATTTTATCTCCTAGTGTCCTCCTCTTGTCTTCTTGGAGATGGATTATTTTTGTTCTTCTTTTCTCTCCAAGGTTGTCCAACCCTAGAAGTAGTTGGAATTCCACCTTTGAATCCCACTTCAGGATGCTCTTTCACTCTAGATCTGGTATTCATATTGAGAAAATGTGTATAATTAATAGTATTACTCAACACTACTGCAGAGATCTCTTTGAGTCGCCACCCAAAACAGGTTGGGAAAATAAAACACTAGATTAGATAAATACTGGAATGAGGAAGTTCTTAAGACAAAGGATTACAACTAGGGGCTTAGCAAGACTAACTCTATCCTTTCAAAGGTCAAATCCCCAGCAGAGTTTCCATTTTGTTGGTGTTTAAAACTATTATCCTTTGAAAGCAACCAATATACCTTGAGACTAATGTTAGGAGTGGTTAGCTCCAAGTATTAAAGCTCTGCAAGGTAATTGGACCAACTATAGGGACAAGATTTCCCTCTTCACTTTTGGCTATGAAAAACCAAGGTGAGTACACCTAATCCAGTTAGAAACTCAACTCTTTACAACTTCTTATAACTCTGGATTTTAACAACAGATAATGGTAAGAAATTATGAAATGATAACCACTCATTCATTAGTTCCTCACTACCATGCAAGACACACAACCAACAACCACAAAACTCAAAAGGAATTATGATGGTTTTGATGTTTTGATAGGGCATAATATAGCCAAACCTATTCAGATATGTATCAATGTAGAAAATAGTAATTACTGATCAATACTTTATCCATTGGGAAATGTTTTTAGTTTAGATATAGGACAGAGAAACTAACTATTTTCAAGGACTCAAAACCATAAATACAAATAATTCAGATCAAACACTTCTTATAAGATCCTTATGTAGACAAACCCAAAGAACCTATGTCATATCCAAAGCATTATTTGATTTGATCTTAGATCAAAAATAAGGACTAATGACATATACATAGACAAATTCCATGCAATGAATTATAAAGTTTACAATCCAAGAGGTAAGCACCAAGGAGAGACTTAAATATTAAATATTGTACTAAGTACAAACAATCCAGCTTCAATTCCAAAATGCTTCAAAACATATGTCACTTCAACAAATGCAAAAGATCTACAAATTTCTATTCTATAATGAGACTCTCTAGATATACATCTCCAATACTCACTGGAAACAGTAAAAAATTTTATGCCTTATGTTACTTCCCTAAGTTTCCAACCCTTCTAAATGATCTTGGAAGTCCTTTTATAGATCAAGGACTGCAACAAGCTTCGGATAATTTAGGGTTAGGGCTAAAACATTTAAAATATTACATGACAGAGAACATTAATTCACTTCAACAACCAAGCAGCTCTGTCATCATCAAGTTGAAACATTCCTTTGATTCAGTCTATTGAAAAAATTGATCTGACTGCCATCCATCTTGGGAAACTAAAGAACAATACCCTGCCACAGGAATAATGAATGGAATGTTTGGTTCTTCATTAATTACCCTAGGAAAACTTAATCCCTTGAGAACTGTAGAAAGCCAATTATCCTCTCTTGAAAAGCTCAGGACCCTAACAACATATCTAATATTCAATTATACAATTTTGGAAAAGACACTTCATAAATGGTGAAGAATAGAAAAAGGATAAAATAGAGGTTGTAAATTGGTTAACAAGTCAATCATAAACCCTAAAGAGATAATCTCTACATAAATGCATTTAGAACTGCCAAATTTTCCTTCACACAACATCCAACAGCTATACAAACCCGTCCCAAAAGACTAAATTGATCCATTTATTTCTCTGTGACAAGACGACACAGTTCAACTCTTGAAAGCCCTGAGAAACAAATTTGAAAATTTGAAAATCCGATACAACCACTACACCTAGCGCGGAATTCAGCATCAATGATCAAGATATGAACTTTAATTTGTTTTTAAATCATAGTCGTAGATCTTCTTCAAGTTATCCAGGCTTCAAAAATCTTATCCAGACAGGTGGCCCACAAGCGCGTTGTCTTTAAAATTATCTCGTGATCATCTTGTATTTGAGGCACAACGTCATCCGTCCGATCAACTTACACTTGTACGATCTTTAACTTTCCCCTTGAAAACCCAGACTCGCGATGACAAGATGTCACGCGTCAATCGGGCGCAATGCATTGATCAATAAAATAAGATCATCTTTCCCCTTGAGGGAAAGTGTTGGCCATTAGATCAATCTCACCTCTGAACCCTTGTCTTTAACTTGCCTTTGACCAGAGAACTTCAATCCTTTGTATCTCTGAATCGCCAGATACTTGTCTGAACCCTGGTCTGATCACAAGATTCAGAGATAAAGGCTATCTCTGAATCATCGAGATCTTATCTTACCTCTAGTATTATCTAGAGATTGAGCGACATCCATTGATCTTATGAGTCTCTTGGAAATGTGTTAGCATCATGTCACATCCTATTCTTGTATCTCATGATCACTGAATCCTTTGGTTTGGCTTTAACTTATCTGGCGATTCAGTACCAACCACACATCTGGGTCTTGATCAACGGTCCTCGCGTGATCTCAGAAAACTTTTCCTAACTCTAGTTCTGTTCCAAGATTTAGCGACAAGGCTTATCTCTTGATCTCCAAATAAGATTCTTAACCATGGTATGGTCTCAAGATTCAGAGATAAAGGCTATCTCTGAATCGCCAGATAAATGACTTAACTTAGCTTAGTTCATGAGATTCAGCGACAATCCTAGATACTGTCTTGCATCAACGGTCCTCGCTAAATCTCTAGATCTTATAAGACTTTCATTGAACATTGTGAGATTCTGAGATAAAGACTAAAAACTGGGCCCGCCAACTTTCCAGGTGTACATCTGTCATGTTGCCTTTATAGATAAAGAACTACATCTTTCTCAATAAGGGAAAGCGACAATCGTTGATCATATTTGATATGTCTGAACAATAACTTTGCATGTATCTTAGATTAGAAAGGGACACTTGTCACCTAGGCGCAAAGCATTGATGGGCCAACTGAGATGATCTTGGTCTTTGAGGCTTCGTGCCTGTTGTTGGATCAAAACATAAAGATTTACGAGGACTTAAGAACTTAGGAAAAATTAAAAGGGAACCCCGTTCGATGACTTAGGAAGTATTAAAAAGGTTATGGCCCCAACCGACGAAAACCTAAACACATAACTTAAGGACTTTAAGTGAATTCAAAAAGTAACGACGAAATAAAACAAAGTCATGAAACCTAAGGTTTTAGGGTTTTTTGCATGAAATTGAACCAAGGGTTCAAGCACAGAGACCATAAGACAATGCAAAACCAGAAGAAAAACCCTAGAACCAGAAATTTTTTAACAATGAGCTAACAAATTGAATGTGCCTCTATTTAAGCTAAGCCAATGATCATTTATTGTATCCTAATTGTGTTAATTAATAGGTCAAGAACATAGACCAAAACCTGAAATATTTGAGCAAAGCCACTGCTCATTTGGTATATTAAATGAGTGTTAAATTCCAAATCCTGAATCATGCCAATCAATAGGTCTAGCTCATAGACAAACACCTGAAAAAGTTGAGATAAGAAAGGCTCACAATAACAGGAACATGCTACCTCTAAAAGAGGTTGGGATCAATACCAGAGGTCAAGCCTGTAAAGTGTAAACAACTCTAACAAATTATTTAGGTTTTTGAAAGTTCACTGAATTTCAAAAAAATTATGGACTAAAAATAGAAAACCCTAAGACATAATGTGAAGAAAAAAGAACAACATTTGTCTCAGGTTCTACCAAATTTGTTCAAGAGAAACCCAAAATCCAAATCTCAAACATTGGTCTCGCCCCCACCCACACTAGACCGATATACAGGACCAAAACATATCATACCCAAACTGGCATGGTTACATGGATAAACAAGTAACATAGATGTAAACTTGAATACCATATTGATTGTCCACATTCATTTACTTGAGATATTATCCCTAAATAAATTATCCATTCACATGATCTTATTTACATGAAATGCTACACCATTTTGCACCATTTACATATTTATAACCTTAAATTAGTCAATATAAATATAATCATACCAAAACAATATGAATTCAAACTTACATGTTCATAAATAATATGGTATGAAATTTCACCCTAAAATCCTATGTTGCCACTAGGAATTACCTTGACTACTAAAAGAAACATATTTTTGTTTGGGGGGTGTGTAGGGTGGAACATGTAGAAATATAAGTTAAAAAATAGGAACAGGAGCAGAAACCATGAAAAGGGTGAGCAGCACTGGATGAACTTAAGGCAACAACAGAATTGAAAAGACACTCCACGGGAAGTGCATAAATCCACCCAAAAGTAAGGAAATGAGCTAAGTTTCATAACTCAAATTATCAAAGGTCAAATAAGTATGAATCTTCCCAAGAAGAGGGGGAAAACTCAGAGAAGATGTTAGAGTGGTTTGTAACTGGTCTAATAAGAGCAAGTGTTTCCAAAGAGATTCCTAATATCCAAAGAAATGCGGGATCGGTCTCAATATGTAATCCTTGGTAAATTCATGGAAGCATGGATCTCAATGCATAAAAGATAAATTATTGGTAAGTTGATAGAGTCTAGCCCTCAATGCATAAGCCAAAATTGTGGATCTTGCTTGAGACTAAAATTATATTTCTGGGGAAATTGGTTGGCTAATCACATTTCACACAACAACATATAGAGAAATGACTACTAGAGTAAAGGAGGTTGAATGTTATTTTAAATTTTATAATAGAAAACTAAATTGAACTCCACACCTTTTAAAGTATAAGAATGGACCTTGAAAAATGTAATTGGATGGTCAAAGAAGCAAAGGTAATTATGGGGGGATGAACACCTTGAACAGTTGTGTGGATCCCATATTCTTTTAAGGTATGCCTATTTGACAATCCACATAACTTAACCTATATACAATTCAAGGATTTGAAAGGTGATTTGAATCGCTAGTCTCAAATATCTAAGGGCCAATCTTGAGAGAAAGAAACTGTAAGTGTTGGGCCATGCTTGAAAACTTTAGAAAAGATCATGTGCAAAATCTTGGATTAATTTTTCAATTACACAAAACCCTCAAGTTGTGCCATCAAATGGAAAAAGCCCCTTACAATATTAGAGGGTTTTTTAAGGATCCCTTAATATTGACCAAGAAAATAGGGTTTTTCTAGGAAACCTTAACCTAAAACATAGGTTTTAAAAAGGTTCCCATAATCTTATTTACATAACAATACACCACCTCTCCCACCTCATCATTCTCCACCCCAAAAGCAGAAGCATCCGCCTTAATGGGATAATCAGAGGAGGAAACCAGAAGGTGCATTGAAATAGCCTCGATCTTTTCCAAAACACATGTATCCACCTCCATGGGAGACATCTCCATCTTTCCCATTCAACATGATATTGCATTTGGGAAAAAAATGTGGGAATTGATACTCAAAATGTTGCAATATCAAATTGAATATGAAAATGTCAGAATTAGCGATGGAATTGAAAATGTTGAAATTGACATTAAAAGTCAAAATGTTGGAGTTGACATTGAAAATGAAGATGTTGATAATTCAATGTTAAGTTGCATGTGGGTTCTATTGGCTATTTCTACACCATTATCCCATCACAGATAATTGATTTGAAAGACTTTTTATGGGCTTAATGCAGTATGATTTTGACACATGCTTAGCAAATGTTGTGTGTTTTTGGCCCCCTATCAACAAAATTGTGTATTTTCTATGCCAAGTCAATTACAATACAACGCCATTGTTTCGCATTAGTGAGACATTCCTTGGTTGGGAAGAGTTCTTTTTGTGGACCTCTCCGATAGGATTCAAGGCAGTCATCGAGGAGAAATCTTCTGGTTCTTCTAGATGAGCATTCAAGTTCGGTGAGACAGGCCAACATCAAAATTAGACCTTCCAGGGTCTCTCTAATGAAACTACATGCATCAAGGTGACATATTTCTTGTCTCTCTGATGGAAGAGGCGGGCAGAAAATATGTCATGTTTTTTGCATCGACAAGACTTGTAGCGATCGACAAAAGTTCTGTGGATCTCTCTGATCGAACAGAAGACAACCATCAGAGAGATCTTCCTTGTCTCTCTGATGGGCTTTCCAAAGGACACATGGTCCAATTTCCCTGTCACTAAGACACATCTATCAGAGGGAGTTCTACTCAGGTCTCTCCGACAGACCATCGTGCTCACATTGGGGTGATAATTTTGTTGTCCCCCCGACAAGAAAATCCAATGCTCTCCCTCTCACTCATCCATCACCATTTCTGTCTATTCTAAGCCTCTCTCTCTCTCTCTCTCTCTCTCTCTCTCTCTCTCTCTCTCTGTTTCTGTCTATTCTAAGCCCTAAGCTCTCTCTCTCTATCTAAAATAGATGCATATCGTATGAATCTGGGGCTGCCTGTATAGACATATACACATAATACTCTAAACTCTAAGATATAACATTGAAAATAGGAACCTGAATTTTTTGGTGTGCTTTCATAGTTCTTCTTTCAAATATGGCAGTCACCTCCAGCCATTTTCCTTTCCCTTTTTTCTTTTTGCCTCCCCTTTTTAATAACAAACTCCAACACCCTATATTAATTTTCACCTCCCCTCGATAAATGTGTACGGTGATATTTTTATGTTGACATGGGCATCTTGACTTTCCATGCCCCCATAAAACTATGCTAGGGAGGTTATTAAAGACTATTTATTTCCTTCCACTTCCTTACTATGAAAGATTTGATCTTTACCATCAAATACAAAATATAAACTGTCTTATCTACACTTGTCAATCATACTCATTTCAAATTTATATGAATCTATTATTTCTTTATTTCAATTTTTCTTTTTATCATTTTTAATTATTTATTTATTAGTTTACTTAGATTTATAATATTTAAATTGACTTTTACCTATTTTATATCAAAATTTCTTTTAATTTTTTATTTCTAGTTTCTTTTGGGAAACTATCATTGTGATCACGCAATAAATGCGTATTATTTATTTTTAAATATAATTAATAAAATTACAATATTTTTTTCTCTTTTTTTCCAAAAACACGCATAAACACATTTTTCAGAAACATTTTTGAACTAAAAGAAAGCCATGGAAAGCAACATGAAGTAGACTAACTACGTGCAGAGTGTGTGAGTGCCTCGTTCTTGCCTTCTAACTTGTCCATAACTTACACTACTCAAATTTTCATCAATTCAGGTTAATACCAAAATTCATAATCTATAATTTCAATAAGTCAATTACATCATTAATTTCATTTCATTTCTTTTCACATTCAACCATTCATATTACATATAATTATGATGTATAATAACATAAATCAAAGTATAACCAAAACATAATGGCTTCTAACAATCACGCTCATCTCTGCTCTGAACTTTCGCTCCCCATGTTCCGCATGCACCGCTTTGTCATCTAGAATCTTCGTAGCAATTTATTTTACATCATCTAAGCTAATTAAATTAATGAAAGTTGTTCAAAGGTACTACCCAGAGAACCACATATTATATTCATCTGATTTCACTCACACGAAACTGTTACACTCAGATTTCACTCGCATTAATGGTTTGCAAATAAATGTTGAAAATTAATGTTAATATTTATGAATGTTAGGTGCTAACATTTTCTAGCATTCACATCAAAGACCATTGACTATTGACTGCACAGTCAATAAGTAAATTAGAAAAATATTTTCAACATGTATAAATACTAGATATTTGTATCTCTATTTTTATTCACATAAAGATTATGGACTGACTATATTTTTAGTAGCATTCACATTAAACACTATTGACCATGGACATATTCTACTTCATTTTAACTAATGCATTTACCTAATTTTATTAAATGTTAAAATAATAGATCAGCGGGTAGAATTAAATTAAGTTAATTTTTTTTGTAATGATTTAATTTTTTAAAATTTATAAGTTGGTTTTATGAATTCTATTGGACAATAGCACTGTAATTTTATTAGGTTGACCTTAACTTTATATTGCTTTGTGCAATTTTTGAAATAATATTTATATGTTGACAAACCTATTTAGATTTTTCAATAGTGCTAAATAGTTTGCAATAGTAATAAGAGGAGTCTTCTCATTTATAATAGTAAATGCACAAAGGTAAACTAATAAAATTTAAATATTTTAGAATATTTTATGTTTATTTCCACTAAAATTCATGACTATTCCTAAAAATTAAAGGGCTATTCAAATAATAAAAAAGAAAACAAAATATTTGATCCAGATAAGTAACATAATGTGTGCACCAATCATGTTATGTATCTAGATGGATTAATCTCGCATTTAGACTTTTAAATAAATGCATTTCTCAACACAAGAGAGTTAACGTAAAGTTACACCTATGTCATCAAATTCACAAATGCTCCATTTTAATATATTTACTTTTGGCCACTAAAGGTTGTATGCGCATCTTGATAATTTATTATTGTTACATTAATTCTCATAATATTTCTTGTTTAAAAATCTCATTTTTAAAGATATTGCAAAGGATTAAATGAGTTAGCCTTAGTAAAATGTACCATTATTGCACATCTTTCTAGAAAAATCTATTGATTTTAGGCGGTAGACAACAAAGACGGTCCTTGAATTTATTATATGTAGGATAGTCCTTTAATCTTTAAAATGATGTGGGTTGGATTTT
Organism: Thuja plicata; assembly: GCA_018584345.1. Classification (NCBI taxonomy): domain Eukaryota; kingdom Viridiplantae; phylum Streptophyta; class Pinopsida; order Cupressales; family Cupressaceae; genus Thuja; species Thuja plicata. Next base: position 246,168 of record MU227041.1, read on the forward strand.
TTTTAAAATTTTTGAACTGTATTTTTTTATCGTTTGACCAAAATTTGACTACTAAATTATGGTTTTTGAATAAAAATTATAAATATTTAATTATTCAAAAATTATAAATATTTAATTAATTTTTCAAGACATTTTCTAGGATATTCAAAAAAGTGTAGTCTATAGAGTAGAATAGTAGAATAAAGACTTAATTTTGACCCCTAGGCACTAAATAATGGAATATATTTTTCTCTACAAATAAATTAAAAATTACAAAACATAGATTGAAACTAACTTTTCATAAGCTTTTCAAAATTGCAAAATATTTAAAAATTATAAATATTGTCATATTGAGTCATTTCATGAAAATATAAAATTAAAATAAATCATATATAATTTATTATAGAAGGCTTATTTTTTATTTGAAAATGTAGTCATTGTATGCTTCAAAACCCTACAAAAAATTCATACTATGTAAGATATGTCGAAACTAAATATATCAGTCAAACTTAGTAAGATATACTATTTGTTATGACATTTCTTGAAAATAAATGTAGAAAGTAGTAAAATAATATTTCAATAATTATAAAATATCATACTTAATATTAGAAGTTGTGATGATTTAGGAGAGTTGTGATATTTATAAACATAACCAGCTAAAGATACACAGTTTCATTTAAATTGCGAAAAATTAAGATGATAACTAAAACTAATATTTTAAGACTAAACATATATTATACTTAATATTTTAAGACTAAACATATTACACATAAGTAAAATATCATGAAATAGGATATTTCTTGTTGCTCAAATATTCATTTCATTCATTTAACCTTTGTTATGGTATATGGTGGAATGACAAGAATCAACTAAGGTTTACCAAAGACATTTTAGTTCATTCAAATGTAAACTATAAAGTTAAACTATTTTATTATTTTATTTAAGCTACTCAAGTTATTTTTCTCAAAAGCAAAATGAAAAGACTTAACCAATGTAGCAAAAAAAAATGTTGAAGATGAATTTGAGCAAGGACACAATCTTCATTCATTTCTATGCTAAAACAAGATTACGCACTAACATCCACTTCTTATCAAATATAAGCTACAAAGCTACAAATAAGGGAATACATGTGTTCATTCATGATTCAATTGATATGATCAAGCAGTTAGTTTTTATAGATATGCACTAAAAGAAAAGAAAGGAGAAGCTCTAATTTTTCACCATGGGATGACAAAGGAAATGATAAGAAGATAGTATGAAAAACAATATGATGTTGAAGTTTGGTGGTGCAAGTAAAGCTATTCTAGCATGAAAATAAATAATATCGATGGTGATCTTTAATGGGTTGAAAATTTGAACATTATTACTTAAATCTATTTTCTGACATTACTTTTGTATGTCGATTTGAGAGGTAATTTTGTTACACTACTTTTCTCTGTCATGTCATTCATATACTATTAACTAGAGGCATCCAAACCCAAGTGAATGGAGAAAAGAATGCACACTTTAATTTCCATATCTTGGCATGTCATAAGAAATACAATATGTTTAAGCATATTCAAGATTGATTTGAAATGTTGTAACTTTTATTTACGAATTATCACAATAAATTTGGAACTCAAAGAGGAAAAGAATCTCATAATTTGAAAGAACACTTTATTTTTCACATTTTGTCATATTATAAAAAAGAAAACATTTTGGCATATTCAAGATTGAATTGGATATTAAAACACTTTTTATGAATTTAAACAATAAAATTTGGAATCTATATACCAATATGTTGATAATATGCATAATTGATAATGTTAAAAAGATATTAATAATTATATTATTCCACTTATCACTATTGCAAACTTTTCAATGCTATTGCAAAATATGAATACTTTTCTCAACATATAAATATTATTACAATAGTATAAAAATGCAAAAAAAAAAGTACATAAAATAATAGAGAGCTAATATTAACCCAATAAAACTATACATTTATATTGTCCAATAGAATTGATAAAACTAACATATAGATTTTAAATAAATTTGAAAAAAATAAAAATATTGGAAAAAATTGATCTATGCTTTAACATTTAATAGAATTAGATAAATGTATTAGTAATCTAGAATGGCAAGAACTAATAAAGTACAACAAGTCAATAATGGTAATTCACCTATTGACTCACTCCATGATTAATTAATAAAGTACAGTGAGTCAATGGTCTTTGATGTGAATTTTTTTGATAGGTAATGGACCGTAGTCAAAAAGAAATTTCAAAGGTGAGTACCTGACAATTGTTTCAGTTCTTTATTTTCCACCTACAATGTTATTTCTTTCTAGAATCTGTTAATTTTGATTATAAGTGCCTAAGGACAATCTTATTGTCTTGGGCTTAAAGAGAAGTTTTCCTCTTAATAAGTTGTAATAATTTATTTAGAATATATTATTGCCTTCAAATTTATGCCTTCCATCTATTATTTCTGAGATTAATTAGAGTTAACAGATCTCCAGATTTTTCCAAGTGCTCAGTTCTGCCAAGTATGATCTCCTTTACCTCCCCAAAAGAGAGCATTTACAACACCCAACCACCATGGATGAAAGCTCTTGTAAACAAGAAGATCAAACTCAAAAACCATCCCAAAACTAGGAACCATCTCGAACATCTCCTAAACCTCAATGCACAAGGAGATAAATATGCCGAGTAGACCAAGAGTGGGGAGTGAGAATGATCCTCCAGGATACACCAAGTCACAATGACTCTTTTCCAAGAATAATCTCCTCTAGGTCCATAATGAACTCGTGTCCATCCATAGGTGTAGGCTCCTCGGTCTTCATGTTGAAACCTCCAAAGAGAAACCCTCTCAACAAATGTTCTCTAAACCCAAGAGAACTGTAGCCTCACCCAAGCCTCTTAGTTTTCAAGAGCACCTCCATGGTCAATTAGCCAATGTACTCGATACCAAGAGCACTAACCAGACCAATTGTCAAAACTCCCACTGCACATTTGCATTACCTGGGAACACAACATGACAACTTGATCTCCACATATGAAAACCTCATGCTCCAAAGAGAAAATCATGTCAAGAGAACCTGAATCACGCCAACACTATAATCTAGAATCAAGAGCCAACCAAAGCACAATAAAAAAAAATCTTCATATCACATGAAGATATGAAGATAAACATCTCATGAGAAACCCGAAGATGTAATTGTTCCATAATCTGCATAATTAGCACCAAATCCCAAAACCATACCCTCTAGCATCTCTCATAGTTGAGATTTAATTCTCAAATCCTCAACCTTAGATTCTTCAAAAGAACTCAGCCTAGAAGGGGATTGCATCCTCAGCATCACGCCCATCATCCATATGGATAAATGGATATCTTGATTTCATGTCTACCTTCTCAACCCTGGCCAGAAGCTTTCCTTGCTCCTCATCATTCCTCATGACCAGCGGACATGATAAGGAATGATCTGCAACTTCTTGTTGTCCCAAACTGCATTACCAGCCAATACAAGCACATTGGCAGCCAAACAATCCATCATAATAGCTATATAGATGATAGCCCATGCACCCACCCGCTTTGCATATTGAACCTTTGACAGAAAATTGGAGACCCTCCCTCAAGGATCTTCTCATAGAATTCTTTCACGACTTTGCCCCCTCGCAACCTGCTTAAACATGACTTGTATTCCTCTCAGGAACACCCGCCACATACAACTCAATCACCAACGTCCAAGTATTTCTACTTCCATCCTCCACAAATTGATTCAATGTAGTCACAAAATGATAATTTCTCAGTTTGTATTCATAGCAATTTCCTGAAAGAGGGTTGCCCAATAATTTCAATCTTATTTTCTTCCACAATGCACAATTTTTTTAGGATTCTAATCCCACCTCCAACTTTGTTTCTACATAGAAACACATATTGACAAGGTCTCAAACCCCTTCATTTGCACAAAATGCCTAAGAATTCTCAAAGCTATCCATAGTCCATGCATGTAAAATCTTTGCAGCTTTCCGCTTTGATTCATTTAAATATAATGTAAACTTTTCTTCTCCACACTGCACATCTTTTCTCAGCGTCTCTTCAACGCAACCCCAAACACTTATTGTTTTGTTCTAAAGTAAAAATCAAACTTAAGATCTTTTACAGCTTTAGCTACTTCAATGTGGACTTTATCAGCAACACTAAACTTTATTACAGGTCTATCATTTACACACAAAATGTTTACCATCCATTAAGCTAGCTCTATCGAATTACTATATCAAAGATGAACGCAAAAAAATATATGGATACTCTACGACATTTGCAAATTGGAGCAGTGGGAGACAAAACTTATTTTGGGTGGCGGTTACAACATCTGCATTTACAATCTTTCTCTCCTACCTCGCCTGGAAGGACAAACCTTGCGGCTGTTCACATCCATTTCTTCCACACCTCTTCAAATTCCACACAAAAACTGCAAGTTTTTCAAAAAATTATTATACTCTTTTTGTTGCCTATGGAAACCCCAAATCTTTGAACGCCTATCCACACCACACCGGCTTCTTCATGTGCTTTATGCACGACCACCCATATATTTTCTTCAACATATGTCTTCTATGACTCCTTCGCAATTTTAATCAACTAAGTGCAGCTATACATAGCCTTTTCTTATTTATTGGGTTGCTTCTCCCAGATTCGAGTCACTTCTAATCCCTCATTTCAATGGTTTCTTTAAACCCATCGGGTCTCTAAAACACCCATCTTCTTTTTCCTGCATCACGTTGCAGCACTCTGCTCTTTCCAGATCATATAGGCTCTGATAAAAATTGTTAAATTAATAGACAAATTGGGAACACACAACAAAGACACAAGTTTTAACGTGGTTCGCCAATTTGGCTACATCCACCAGAGAGCAAAGCAAATCTTTATTCACTCATCACAGCTTGATTACATAAGGATTTCTCCTCATATTTATACAATAGTCTTCAAGAGAAGGCGAAGACTCAAACAAAAAAATATGAAATAAAAAGTCATGGAAGAAGAAATGAACACTTGAACTTCACATCCAACAATCTAAGTTTATGACCCATTACAATCGAGAAACTTAATTCAAGTCATCCTACTCATTTTATTTTAATTTCAGCCAATATTCAATGGAGGAGACCTTGTCCCTATTCCATTCCTTAATTGTTTTTTTTTCCCTAGATAGGGGTGGCTGGGGATTATAGGGCTCACTCATGTCACGTATTGACTATCTGCAACTTAATTAAAATGGTATCCCTTGTGTCAACAAAATATTGACACCTAAAATTAACAAATATAACAAATAGGTTGCACAGACCGTGGCCTTAACGACACGATTAGTACTTCGTAACATTCACGCTATTGACTAACTGCCCTTGAAATCTATTGGATCAATAGCGGGTTGAGATGAATATAAAATGTGGTGCTCTGGGTAACACCTATGCTACATAACGAATGAACTGCTTTAATCAATTTGATTAGCTTCTCTCCCTTCATCAATGGCTGCTCTTACAACAATTGCTCTTACCATCGTTATTGTTATTCTGATGCTCATTTGCGGATCGGCCCAGAAGCAGAATATAACGCTTGGCTCCACTCTAATTTCTCCTCAAAATTCCAAATGGGTTTCACCAAATGGCCAGTCTGGTTTCGGATTTTATGAGGTAACCACTACTGTGTACGTACTTGGCATTTGGTTTGACAAAATACCCTCTAAAACTCTGGTCTGGACTGTTATGAAAGATCGGAGGGACCTTCCTATTTAAAAGATGTCTTCCCTGGAGCTCATCGACAATGGCCTCAGCCTGTACGACGCCACAAAAAGTTTGAAATGGTCGGTTGCTCCGTCTGAAAAGGTTGCAGCGGCTGCAATGCTGGACAGTGGCAACTTCGTGCTGTTAGACGCCTCATTTTTTCCTATCTGGCAGAGCTTCGACTATCCCACAGATACCCTGTTGCGCAGTCAAGAGCTCATGTGGAGTTCTACCGTGTATTCCAGGGCTTCAGACACAAACCTCTCATCAGGCCAGTTCGAACTTGCCTTGCAGGAAGATGGCAATTTGGTGCTTTGCCCTGTGGATCGAGTGGGCGAGATTCAAGGTGCTTACTAGACTGACATAAGTTTAGAAGGTGAAGGAAGCTTGAAATTTGACAGGAGTGGGATGTTGCATCTGGTAAACACCACCAACATGACGGTTTCCATGCTCACACAAGGCAACGCCAGAGATGGGCAATTTCTTCGCAGAGGAACGCTGGAGAGCGATGGAATCCTTGCACAGTATGTGTGGAACATGGACGATAATGATTCTTCTTGGAGAACTGTATGGAAGGCTATGAATGACCCATGCAGAGATGTCAAGGGTCAGTGCGGCCGCAACAACATTTGTCAGCTCAACAATAACACCAAGCCCAATTGCCATTGTCCTCCGCAGTTCAATTTCATTGACAGCCAAGACCATTTTAAGGGATGTAGAAGAGAGGAGCAGAGCTACAGTGCAACGACTTCCATGCAACGCCTTGACAACACTCACTGGTTGAACGGAAATGATTATTTAGTTTTGGCAGGAATTAACCAGTCTGTGAAAGTAAGTTTCAAAGTAATTAACATAGGAGCAGGAATTACTTTTAACAGTAAGGGAAATAAGTCTAAACCCATAGTAAAAGTTCAGCAGAATCACACCAAGGCCCTCAATGGCTAGCCAACAGAAATCAACAACAAAGCAAAGCATGGAAAAAGGAGAAGGTTAATTGGGGTTTTTACCCCCATTGTCCAGCAACAACTTGAGCCAATCCTCCGCAAGGAATTGGAACGACTTTTCGTTCTTGTGTTCTTCCCCCTAGGTAGACCCCTTCGCCATTTGCAAAAGCTGGAGAGTGGTAGCCGCCGAATGCATAACCTTGACTGCGAACCCAACCACCTTGTTGAAGCTTTCACCTAGATTTTTTATTTCCTCCTTGACCTCCCTCAGATCCTTTTTAGAGACCGAGTCCAGGGTGGAAGCCTACAGAGTTTTAATATCCTTCTGGATTTGGGCTATTTCATTCACCATGTTCCGGATACTCTCGATCGCCATTTCCTTAACCTCCGGGGTCTCAATTTTGGTTTTCTCCTCCCCATTGGGTTCCTCCGCCATCACCTGGGGGTTCGCAGACAATGGGGATGTGTTCTGTGAGTCCACAGTCCTATCTTTAAACAACTTCTTCTTGGCAAGGTCCGTGGTGGGCATAGTGAAGCTGGCCGAAACTTGGGGAGAGTCGAGGCTCTTCTTATCCCCATCCAGATCTTGAGGGTCTTTGCCTTTATCTTTCTCCTTTATCTTGCTTTTCTTCCCCTTTTTAGTGTTTCCACTGGTGCTTATTTTTTAACCTCCTCTTCTCTGACTCTTTTGTTTCCTCCTCATCTTCAATGTAATGTTTCTTGACCGCTTTATGCTTGAAGCGGGTTTTAGCAATTCTGTGGGACCTCCTTCTACTCTCATTATCTTCCTCATTCTCCTCAGACTCAACAGTGATTTGGGTGTCACCCATGGACCCCGCATCAACCTTCTTAGGTTTTTCTGGGGTTTTGGAGGAAGACGAGGGGTTAGAATGGGCGCCCGTCGCCTCCTTAGGGCCCTTCACAGTCAGCGTGGTAATACCCTGTAAAGACACAATTCTAGGGAGACATAGGGCAAGGTTGAAATTATAAAGGCGGAGGATAAGCCCTTGATGGAGGATGTAATAATTTTTCTTGGCTTTTAACTTTTCTCTCACATCCAAAACCGTGGCTTCAAGAGAGTGAAGCAGGTAAAATGGGAAGGATATAGTATCATTGTACCTAAAGTGATTAAGAAGGGGAAAGTGGTAGTTGTAGCAACTACCGAAACGACCTTCCAAAGTAATATACTTCATGAGAATGAGGCAAACATCATTCCATGGGCTAGGCAGCTGCTCCCTTTTAAATCCTCCATGGATTGGAACTGGAACCTCCATTTTCTTGAAGAATCTCGCCTTGCTAGAGTCATCGCGGATCTTCGTAATCTTTTTCCACTTCTTCCCCTCTGTGGAAAGCCCCGTAGCCTGGGCTATTACTTCTTTGTTTACCTCAAAGGTAATACCATTAATGGTAACTTTGTGCTTAGACAAAGTTTTAACCAGCTGCATGGAGATAATTTCATCACATCCTCCCATAGCTTCCATGAAGGGGCAAAATCCACCCTCTTTCAGATAGGTTACCGCACACTGGTTTTTGAGAAAACCTGCCTCAATCCTAGGGGCTTCCACCCTCACCATATCGCCGCCCATATAGGAGCTATACTTAGGATTAACCTCAATTTGTATCTCCACCGACATACCATCCTTCACTCCTCCGCTCAACACTCTCAGACCATAGTCTTGCGGAAGCTACCAACATAGAACCAAAGGCCAGAAATACACAAGACGAAAAACCAGTTGGGAATAAAATCCAACTTTTTAATGAAATGGCAAGTACCAGTCACAAGGTTAGCTGGAGTAATTGAAGATTTTTCACGTATCCTGAAATGATTGCCTTTTCCATAATTAATGCACCACTTAACCTCATCTGTCTTGTCAAGCGCACCCAGCCTCGTGTTATTCTCCACGTCAGTTTCAAATTTGAAAAATCTCGTACTCTTTCCTAAATTGGAGTTAAGAGCCTGTCTTTTTAGACTTCTAAAAATATTAAATTCCTTTCCCATAACGTTTTTAAAATTTGAATTCCACCCAATCCTCGTGATTCTATTCGCCGCCTCTCCCGTCCAATCAAAGTTGACCTTGTACTCCATAGGTTAAATGTTTTCTTTTTCGACAAGAAAGGCAATTTTCTTGGAAAGGGAGCCCAAGTTTCTCCAGCATCTAAGACCTTGTTGATTAAGCCCCGTGGCTGCCAGCTTGTCAGCCGCCGCATTTCCCTCCTAGAAAATGTGGTGTAATTTAAACTTGTCGAATCTGGGGAGCAGCGATCAGATGTCCTACAGCAGATTAGATAGCCTCCAACCAGCTTTAAAGTTTCCTTTAACCATCTCAATAATGATTTTGGAGTCCCCCTCTATGACCAGTCTTTTAACTCCCAAGGTAACCGCCACCTTTAGGCCCCATAAGAGGGCTGAGATTTTAGCCATGTTATTTGACCCCAATCCAAGGTTTATTGCATAAGCAATGATCATTTGCTGTTGATGCCATTGCATATGTGGCTATGAGTTTGTCCCATACATCCTTTGTCGTTGCTTCATTTGCAACATTGTACAACACGTTATCATTTAAAGAGAGAATAATCATTGCTTTGGCTTTTTCATCCAACGATTCCCAATCTGCATTACTCATTGTGCTTGACTTCTTTGTCTTCCCTTTGATTGCGAGTGAGAGGCTTTTCTTGATCAGCAAAGATTTCATCTGGATCTTCCATATTCCGAAGTTCTTTTCATAAAATTTTGTACTCTTAAATCTTCCATAACTTTTGTAGAAATCCTTTCTATTTCTCAACCAGCGGTTCGAACCCGCTCTGATACCAATTGTAAAACTATAAAAAATAGAGAAACAAGAACAACAGATTTAAATAGATGTAAACAAAGAATTAACACAACACGGATTTTATCGTGGTTCCCCAATTGGCTACGTCCACACTGAACAAAGGTTTCTTATTAAAGTAAAAACTAAACCGAATACAATGGTTATAGCAGTAGCTTTATAATAAGCTCTCAATACAAAGGGTCAGAAGACAAATAGTCTTCTTTTGGAGGGAATGAAAAGAAGTCCGTTGGACTTCATCTCAACACAATCCATGGAGTTTTCTGTAATCCAACCAGTATACCTATCATTTCCTTTGTCAAGGATACCTTTGACATCTGTAAATTTCTGCATGCAAGGTAACATCTCAATTTTCTATTAATGTAGTAAAATTTATGATTTGGAATATTACAATATAATGGAGAAATATGTAGGGGTAACAAGTATACCAGCTGT
>MU227041.1:279808-291675 GCA_018584345.1 Thuja plicata
AATTTTTAGTCATGCCCTTTGGCCTCACTAATGCTCCTTCAACATTTTAGGCAGTGATGAATAAAATATTTCGGCCATACCTCCAGAAATTCATTCTGGTCTTCTTCGATGATATCCTCATATATAGAAAAACATGGGCTGAGCATCTCCATCATCTAGAGCTTGTAATGAAACTTCTCTCTGATCATCAACTCTGTGCAGAATAGTTTAAATGTGTGTTTGGCTAGGAGGAATTGGAATATCTTGGGCATATTTTTGCACACTAAGGGGTTCGGGTGGATCCTACAAAAATAGATGCCATGAAAAATTGGCCGCATCCTAAAACTCTCAAGAGCCTTCAGGGTTTTTTGGGGCTGACTGGCTGTTACCGCAAGTTTGTCAAGAATTACTAGAAGATTGCAGCACCATTGACAACTATGTTAAAAAAGGATGATTTTACCTGGACCCATGTTGCTGAGAATGTGTTTGAACAACTGCAACAAGCTATGTGCAATACACCTGTTCTCGCTATGCCAGATTTTTCCAAGCCCTTCACTATTGAGAGATGCTTGCGGCAATGGAATGGATGTTGTTCTCCTCCAAGATGACCATCCTATTGCATTCACTAGCAAAGCCCTTTCTGGTAAGAATCTAGCCCTATCTACTTATGAAAAAGAAATGATGGCTATTTTGCATGTTGTACATAAGTGGCGGCCATACCTCCTAGGGAGTCATTTTTGCATCAAGACCGATCACCAAAGTCTGAAATACTTCCTGGAACAATGGGTATCCTCCCCTACACAACAGAAATGGGTCAGCAAACTCATGGGGTATGATTATGAGATCACCTACAAGAAGGGTAAGGACAATATTATGGCAGATGCTCTTTCTCGCACATTTGATGATCAAGCTTCCCTTTCAACTATTTCTATGCCAATTCCCAATTGGTTAGCATTTTTTCAGCAGGGCTATGTTAGTGACTCTTCGTTATATCAAATCATTCACTAGTTAGCCAATAATCCTTCTATTGTACCACATTACTCTTGGGATGGTGCTTCTCTCTGATACAAGGTCCGTGTAGTGCTTCCTTAGAATCCAGATCTACAATAGGCTATTTTTTATGAACTCCATGCTTCTCCTTCAACAGGGCACTCAGGATTCCTCAAAACTTATGAGCGAGCAAGGTGAAACTTATTTTGGAAAGGAATGAAATAGATGATTCAATAGATGGTGGCTGAATATGATACCTGCCAACGCCACAAGGGTGAAATGACCCTCCTTCCAGGCTTGCTGGAACCCTTTCCCATCCCTACATAGATTTGGACTGATATTTCTATAGATTTCATTGAAGGGCTTCCTAAATCAGGCGACAAGACAGTGATCTTGGTTGTGGTTGATAGTCTCTCTAAATATAGTCATTTTTGTTCCCTCAGCCACCCCTACACTACCTCCTCAGTTGCACAAATACTCATGGACCAGATCTTTCATCTTCATGGCCTCCCTTCTTCCATTGTCTCAGATTGTGATGCAACTTTTACTAGTCATTTTTGGACTGAATTGTTTCAGCAAACTGGCACCAAACTGAAGATGAGTTCGGTATATCACCCACAAACTGATGGTCAGACCAAAATTTTCAACAAATGCTCAGAAACTTATCTTCGTTGCTTCACTTCCAAACAACAACATCAGTGGGCCAAGTGGCTTCCTCTAGCTGAATGGTGGTACAATACCTCTTACCACACTGCATCTAAAATGACTCCATATGAAGCAGTCTATGGTCATGCACCTCTAGTGATCCTTCCCTACGCTCCCAACAACTCACCAGTCTAGGCAGTTGACATAGTTCTCTGCACCAGGGATCAAATTCTTCGCACCTTACAGGATAGTCTTCACATGGCCCGAAATTTAATGAAACATCAGGTAGATCAACACCATTCTGAGTGCTCATTTCAAGTTGGGGATATGATTTTTCTTCGTCTATATCCATACAAGAAATCCTCCCTGAAGCTTAAAGGGCGTCATAAGCTGGCCCTAAAATTTTATGGGCCATATAAGGTTCTGCAGAAGATTGGTTCAGTTGCTTATAAACTGGAACTTCCTCGTTCTTCCCGCATTCATCTAGTATTTCATGTTTCTTGTCTCAAGCAAGTTGTTGGTACCAACGTCTGAGCACAAACTACTCTCCCTAAAATGGATAAGTAAGGATCCATTATCTTGGAGCCTGAGGAAATCCTTGACCGACACACTCGTCAGCTTGGCTCTCGCTCCATCTCTGAGGTCTTGATTTAGTGGCATGGAATGAAACCAGAGGATGCTACATGGGAACCCCTTCTTCAGATTCAGCAATAATTTCCACACCTTAAGCTTTGAGGACAAATCTTTTTTCTAAGAGAGAGGGGATGTTAGGAACCTGTGTGTTCCTTCTGTTTATTTTTTTAGTGTAGTGTTGTTGGACGCATATGCTTTGTAAGTCGTCCCATGAATATATTTTATTATCCCACATGCATAGGTAGTATTAATTTTCTAGATTGTACTTAGTGTATAAGTGTGTGTTGATGCCTTGATGGGTACCGACGAATTTATTGTATTGAGCTTGCTCAAAGGAGGTTACCCCCTCGAAGTGGCCTGCGATCAATAGATTCACTCTGAGTTCTACTATTGCTCTATATTATGTTATTTCGTGCATTTTCACCATATTGTTGTAGGAGGTTCCTCTCATTTTGCTGAAGGTCGACCCAGTTTGGTTTCATTCCCCACATCTACTTTTTTTTTGTATCCACACTTTCATCCCCCTTCTTTCTTCTGGTTTTTCTTTTAGGTTCTGACCAGTCCAAGAGGCTAGTCGATGGCAGCGAGTGGGACACTATTAGTATTTCCATTACCAATCTCGTCCCAATATGGATTGGGGAGGAAATTCCCCCCGTCCCTTAACTACTAATCTCAGTAGTTCTATCAGTAAAATGCTTTCGGACACCTATGCCTTCTTCCCAATGTTGACTTCTTTATTTTCTACCCCTTTTGGGCTTCCTTTGTGAGAGTTGGGGGCCACTTTTAGGTCATCAACCAACTCTCCTTCCTCTAGGTCTACCATTTTTTCTACCTCTTTAGCCTTTTCATTCCCCTTCTCCCCCAACCTAGGAGTAGGAAACTGACCCTCATCAAGGGGGGGGAGCGGCCTCCATGGTCATCATAGAACCAGTAGCCTGGTCTCGTGCACCATCTTCCACATTCAAGGACATCGAAGCAATCCCCTGAGGGTCTTTCTCATCAATCTTAGTCGATACCTTGCATTCTATTACCACATGCCTATTTTTACCACTTTTTTGATAGTGTAGAGTGGCATTCTCATACACAATGGCCTGGTTCCAGCTCCCCCATTTGGATTTAAGCATCACAAAGTTGGGGAGGGGGTTATTCATTGTTACATTCACACAAAAGCTTGCAAAAACCAACCTAGTTTTTTGGGCGGTGACTATGTCCGCTGCCACATAGATTCCAAATGAGTTCCCAATCCATCGTATCACCTTCTCATCCTAGAATTCAAGGGGTAAACCGGGTAGTCAGACTCACATCGGTGCTTCTTTTTGCAGTTCCACCTCTAGATTGAAGCCTAGCTTCCATTTGGCCATTAGCAATGCATGTTTGCCATAGCACCAACTTCCTATGGAGATAAGAATGTAGTCCTCCACAACGTTAAATTGTAAGAGGAACATCCCCCCTGGCATAGCCGATATAGACATAGTTCCCTTGACCTTCCATCTAGTCGTACACCACCTCTGAACCATATCTATGGTGGGCCTTAAAGTGACAAACCTCCCCACCAGAGCAAGTTGTAGAGAGGTAGAAATGCCTTCAACCACACCATCTGGGACAACAATCTCAGGCCCAAATTATCCTACCGAGAAAACAAGGGCAGTAGAGGTGTCAAGAGACTCTTTCCCTGACACCACAAGTTTCCAGCCCCCCGCAGGACCCTTTTTTATTTCTGCCACATGTTTGGGGCAAGTATCCCCACCTTCTAGACATTGTAGATGAGAAGACCCCACAAAGGAGGAAAAGGAGGAATCCATGGCTCTGGGAACCGCACAGAAGTCACTGCCATCCCTGCGAGAAAGCACGAGGAACAGGTCCGGGCAGAGGACCTCCGTGCTCCCCGGGATCCCTGACAGAGCGGAGGCTGAAGCTAGCATTCAAAAAACAAATGAGCGGGAAAGAGCAGAAGTTGCAGAGAAAAAAAGTTACAGTTTTTGTTTGCCTTCATTATTATCTATGTTGTTGATTGTAATTGATTTTTGAATTGTAATTGATTTTTAAATTCAACTATATGAGAACATTTACATCAACATTTTGGGTCCTATTCCATGAACCATTATCAAGATGTAAGATCTAACAATTGAAAGAGAGCACTCTATGAAAGATCTAGTGTCATCTCTTTTGGGGAATTTTGCACACATGATGTGCCATATTATTGTAGTCGCACTGAATTATAAATTTCCATAGGGGGTTCTGTAGAGCCTTTGTTTACCAATCACAAATTTTTCAAAGTGAGATTTCATCCACGACAACAGAAAAAATGTTGATATTCTTGCCTCATGCGAGTGTGTAGTTTGACCGCACACACCCTTTTCTCAGTTGCAGATACATATTTTCTCCCTTAAGCATAGCATGGTTACACAACATTTCAGTGGATCTGTCAAGCCTCACCCAAGTCATCATTATGGGGGTATTATATTGTTCATGCTAATGCTTCCTTGGTTTCGCTTAAAGTGCATTGAGACACTCTTGCATTCCAATTTTGTGGAGGCTCATCATTTTTGCTTGAAGTGTGCTGAAACACTCTTGGATTCCTTTTAAGACTATTGCACCTACATTTTCAACTTGATTTAAAAGTGAAAACGGTATCACTCAAACAACATCATTGGTTGTGTAGTGAAGGTCACTCATGCATATTCTTGTGTCGTCTATATCTTCGATCGACAGATGCCATTTCCATTATTGTCATCTGATCAATGTTCGAGAAGTGTCATTTGGAGCACTCATATAGATTTTTGTCTTCCAGATCATCATCTTCTTCAGAGGAGGTCATCATATAAAGTATCATATCATTCATCAACATTTGTCTACAGATTCTTCATGCTTCAACAATTTTCATGTTTCATAATTTTAGGACATCATCTTTTTGAAGGCTTCTCAAACCTTCATGTTCTCTCTTTTGGAGAGGAGTTTTCTCCCAGAGGGTTTTCTCTTTATTCTCCAATTATGATAGATTGCATTGTAGTTGTACATGGCTACCTAACATGGCCTTGTTGTCGGGACCCATTAATATTTTCTACTACATTGTTGTACTCCCTAAGTTGCACTTAAGGGGGGTGTTGGAGTAAATAGTTCACTGTTTACTCTTTACTTAAGTTTACTTAGGTACATTCATTAATTGGGTAGGTGGATATCATTGAGTCCAACTTGGACTCCACCTTATCTTAGAGGAGATTGTTGATTTCTATCAGAGCTCTCCTTCTTCCAGGTTGAGACACTTGTCTCAACCTTGTCCATGTTTCCTATCTTCTCTTGCCTATATAAGGAGAGCCTTTGTACCTTTGTAATCACCTCAATACATTATCTCATTACTTCATTATATCAATACAATCTAGTGTTGATAACATCTCTATTCTGGAGGATATCTGTAGACTGGCTTCTAGGTATAGGATAGTTTATCCTAACAGCTATTGTTTTTAATATCATTACAAAACTAAATACGATATTCTTTGAAGCAAACCTAGGTTAATTCAATATATATACAAAACAATTAAGTGTATATTTTTAAAACTCTGCACATAATTTTAGAAATATTTTTTCTATCATCAATCTATGTGTATACACCCAACCAATCTAAACTTATATGTAGATGTATGCAAAATTCTAAAACTACTACCATCAACATATCTCAATATCATTTTCATCACAGAAATAAATTTTACTTGGTTCTTGCGAGAATCTTGAAAGCCAAACAAAATCACACATGATATTTGTTTTAAAAGTTGTAAATTACATATGACTACCAGTTAAAATCCTATGAAAGGCTGCATTTACCTTTTCTAAACCATCCTCTTAAACCAATTTGTCATTCATGTTCAAAGGTGTGTTCAATATTTACATTTTTTCATTTTAAATTTATCAAGTAGAATCAAATTAGCATATTTTCCATGTGAGTTAAAAGTGTCATCGTTCATTTTCCTTATCTTTGTTCCATTAAAATAATGTATCAAACCCAAATTGATCATTTCAAATTCATTCTTCGTGTCATTGCTAAACTCATTCATTACTTCTTTCTTGTTTTATGTGTAAATCATATCATCACATACAAATTGATAAATCACTTATAATTCATAATTTCACATGGAGTGTGGGCTCACTTTCACTCCTTTTCAAACTATTATTTTCAAATTAATCGTAGATCCTACTAGACCATGCTCTAGGTGCTTGCATAAAGAACTTTTTCAACTTGTAAACCTTTTGTTTCTATCCTTCAACCTTATACCATAATGGTTGTTCTAAACACACTTATTAGCTCCTGCCATAGGCAGGTAAACTATCGCATTCATTTAGGAGCTAAAATACAATTAATCTGACCAATAATATTTTAGAATTTTTTAAGCTGTAAAGTTTGTTATATAGTTTTTAATTTTATATTTATTTTTAGAATTGAAAAAAGATCATTTATTTAAGTTCTTATTGGCTGTCACCAAAAAATATAAGGAGAAAAATCATTTTTTAACACTAAAGTTAGGAAAAAAATGCTATTGTTGAGTACTTTTGCAAAGTCTATTCACATTAAATGTTTTTCCTTCTTTTCATTGCACATTGCAGAGGGCATTTATCATAGCAGGTGGGGATTCAAGATTTTTCTCATGTAGGTCCATCAATGAAAGCCTGAGTAAATATGCAGCGTTACATTCATGCTACACATCGCACCACTCCTATTTTAAATCCTTCAGATTTTTGTTGTTTTATCGAATCCATTCAACTCAACTCTCATGTTTTTATCCATCTATGGCACTTAAGTTCATGGGGTCTTCCTGTTCATCCCACAAACTTTATTTCAGTGAAGGTAAAAGGGAAACGTTCACTGTATCAAAAATATTGTATGATGCATTTTTTAATCACAGAGGTCCTGACGTGAAAGAAATGGTGGCTTTTTCTCTTTACGATTCACTGGAGGAAAAGGGATTTAGGACATTTCTTGATGATCAAGAATTACAATTGGGAGATTCAATTGAGCCTGCCATACAAGGCGCCATTTACTCTTCCTCTGTACAAATTTCCATCTTTTCAAAATGGTATGCGGAGTTCCCATGGTGTCTAAATGAGGTGGTTGACATGCTCAAAACCAATGCTTTGTTTATTCCTGTATTTTGTGATGTGAAGCCTTCGTATATTCGATACCCTGACAAAGGATTTTTTAAAAATGCATTCGCTAAGCATGAAAAAAATGGGAGATTCAACAAAGAGAAGTTAACTGGCTGGAAAGCAGCACTCCACTCTTCTTCACTCGTCTCTGGCTACGATTTTAGCACATCTAATGAGTAAGCCCTAGCATATTTTTGACAATTAAGATATTTTTGTTTTAAATCAGTTTTAAGATTTTTTTTTAAAGTAGTTTTCTTTCCATACATTATGATTTTGGCACTTAAGTTCATGGGGTCTTCCTGTTCATCCCACATCTCAATAAACCTTAAAACTATTTTTATTTGAACAGAGGTATTCTATAGATGAGTCACAATTTCTTCTATATAGCACAAACGTCATCATCTTGTGTAAACTCACATGAGCACTGCCGAGGCGAGACACACATAGCCATGGTAAAAGATTTGAAATCTTTCATTCGGAAAAAAAACTATATTTTAAAGCCCTTCTCGCAATTAGTTTTTTGCTAATGGATAGTTTTAATTTGGTGGTTTCTACAATGGTTCATTTGATCTTCAGGTGGAGAGAGTTAATGTGTACTACAATGAGACCAGTTGCAAATGATTTTCCCAGGGTCGTGCTCATGCATCTTCAACCTGGCACTATGGACAGTGTTAGGACAGCACCATATGGCCAATTTTTTCACCCTGATAACTTCATTTTTGGCTAGTTTGGCACTAGAAACAACTGGGCAAAGGGCCACTACACCGAGGGTGTCGAGCTCATTGATATTATTTTGGATGTTGTGTACAAGGAGGCTGAGAACTACGACTGTCTGCAAGGTAATCTTTAAGCAAGTCAATTGTTTTGTTTTTGTTTTTTTGAAACCCTAATAACCCTAGATCTGTAACACTGATTTATAATATTTTTTCTTCATTTTTTTTCTCGTATTTATAGGGTTTTAGGTGTGTCATTCCTCAATACCACTTTGTCATTGCATCAACTCGTGGAGAATGATGATAAATGCATGGTTTTGGACAATGAGGAACTATATCATATTTTCTTCAAAATGCTTAAGCTCACTATGCCAAGCTATAAGTTCGGATGAATTTTCTTAAAATATTTTGGTCATATCTTTTGATTAAACTTAAATTAATCTCATTGTGTGGTCTTAGATGATGATATCTTCTATTTTTGTGTTCAAAAATTTATCAACCATGTGTCAAGCCACATTGTGGTGTATTTGTGATTGCAATTCATTTCAATTCTGTGTGTAGATTTTTAACATTAATGAATGATATTTACATCTTTCTGGTTTTTGAAACTATGTGTAGGCAGTTTGTTTCATGTCAGCTACATTGAATGAATTAATATGTCAAACTTTCTAAGCACATCATAGTGCCCTCCGTTGTTTCCTTGTCTATGTTGGAGACCCAAAACATTGAGTTGGACGACTTATTTAGATGCCATGTTGAATAAAGCCAAAGCTTCCTCTCTTGCATTGCCTCTAAATTTCTCCAACCTAGTTAATGTTGACTAGACCTTACCGTTGCAGAACCCTAAAATAAAACAACCCAAATAACATAAATTAAAAAAAAAACTTGTGTCACTCCCAAAATCCCCAAAACCTCACACCAAAGCTTTAAAAACTCAAACCTTAAATATTGCTTGTTGTGCAAATACTCTATTCTCACCACCACTGCCAAAAGCCACACTTTTTTCACAATTTTTGTTATCATTCGCAATATACACAAAACAAGTATTACTAAATTGTTCTAAATTCATTTGTTGTAAATCTAGTTGTAAATTTTAGACTTGTGGATATTTGTTGTAGCAGAAACACATTTGTGTTTTATTAGCTGAAAAAATGTCATTTATTTCTAGGAAATAATATATGTTTTTAGTGGTGGTTGAACAAATTAACATTGAGATCCCTTAGTTTATATTTATTTGCCTACATTTTCCTCTGCTTGGTAATTTTTAGGGTAATATGATAAGATTGTGTGATTCTTTGATTGACATATACAAACAACAAGATCTGAACAATATCCTTGGAGCCCTTTATGCTGCAACAATTTTTCTTGAGGTCAGCAATTCCTCTTTTGTTCAACTCATTGTTGCTATAGAGCAAACTATGTTCTATCGTGAAAAGATAGCTTACATGTACTCAGCTATTCATTATGCAATAGCCCAGGTAAAATATTTTCTTTATTAATAGCAGTCATGTTCTTTAATAAATAAAATCCTCAAAACCTGAGTTTCATCAAACAAAAAATTGGTAGAAGAACCAGAAAATGAATGGATTATTTTTTGTATGTGAATAACACAAAGCATGTAGAAAATAGATAACTTCATAAATAATATATCCACATAGGGCAATATAAGTGAAAATTGAATTAGATTAAGGTTGGAGACATAACAGGTCAATAATGATGTAGTTAAAAGTACCAAAAAGGCCAACAAAGGTAAAAAGCATAAAAAATAGTGTTCTCTTTTCCAATTTTAAGGATCTTTCTATTCTAGTTCATACCCATGAAGCATTGGAGATGTGAATCCAATATATTGTTTGATATCACTTACTTTTGACTATTTTGCAGGTTGTCATCATGGCCCAAACAATCTTGTACACTGTATGTACTTGTTTATTTAATGGTTGACTTCTTCTAAACAACAACTAAAATTTTCTAGTTTCTATTTTTCATGTTCATGTGCCTACAATATTTCACTTTGTATAGCATGATGACAAAAGCCCTCACTCCTGTTGCCCAATTCGCTGTCATTGTTTCCTCTTTCTTCTATGAATTCTCGAATATCTTCTCTGGATTTCTTATTGCTCTACCAGTAAGATTTCTAACTCTTTTTTGAGGAAGTTTCATTTAGATTTCATAATTTTATTGTATTTCATTTGCATTTTTTGAATTGGAACTTTCAATCATTCTACAACATATACTTATATGGTGGAGGTGGTATTACTGGGAAAATCCTATTGCACAGACACTATATGGTCTCATTGTTTTCCAATTTGGAGAAAAGAGTGTGAAACAATTTCTGAAAGACAATTTTGGATTCAAGCATAATTTATTGGGTGTGATGGAAATGGTCCATATAGGAATAATTATCATGTTTATACTACGATTTTCCTATGGAATCAATTACCTCAATTTCCAAGGGCCCTGAGACATTACCATCAGGGATGCTCAATCCAAAAGAAAGAGTTCACTTTTTAATTTATCTCTAAAAGTAAATTACATCTATATTTGTTTGGAAATCATAGCGCAACTCAGTTTAAAATGTCATGATTGCAGAGCTACCTTGTCAATTCTCACATTGTGCCCAAAAATTTTGTGAATAATAGTTGCAATTTTTTTTCACCTCCTTAGGCCCATTGCTTGTTTCCTTAACCTACTATTTCAAGGTCTTCTCATTTTTTTCAGTTTTAATGAAAAGAATATTATAGGGCTACTCTCTCAATTCTCAAATTGTGCTAAATTTTTTTTTGAATAACACAGATGCAAATTTCTTTCACCTCCATAAGCCCATTGTTTCTCTCCTTAACCACCCTTTAATTTTTGTTCTCATTTTTTCAAGTTTCTATGAAAAAATGATTGCAGAAGAAGAGATTGATCATGGTATTCGGCTCCACCCAAGCCTAATTCAACGTTGTTACAATTAAAGTTCTGTTGGAATTTGTAGTTTTTTTTCCATAATTTTACCTAATTCATCAAGAGTAATTCATCAAGAGGCTGAACACTGAATGATGCAGGGTCTGTACTCTGATTTTTTTGCTGGAATTTTTTAGTTTTTGCCAAAATTTTACCCAAGGGCTGGGTAGAGCCAGAAGTAGGGGTAGAAATCTCCCAAACTGTAAGGGAACCTCATTAGAAATGAATAAGCAATAATGTTGAAAATACATACAAACAAAGTCTTAAAGCTTTGTACACACAGGGGCAGGGCTGAAAACATTTAAAAACTACATAGTAAATACAAAAAGTACCATTGCTCAATAATGCTAAACTGAGCTAACTCGCATTAACAATTGGTTCAATTTGTGTTGCTTTTGTAATGTTCAACGGGAAGGTGAGATACATAATCAATGCTTACTATTTATTACAACACATGATAGGAGGAATCACTTAACAAAAAAACCCCGAAAGAAGAATCTTTACAGCACAATAGGGTTTCACAAGCAAACTTGCAGTAACCTCTTCAATACAAATGAATCTGCCACCAAAATTATAGCTAGTGAAATAAGTTGAGCATAAGCTGAATCAAAAGGTATGGAAATTAACTCATGTCTAAAGAAGAGTTTGTGGAATCCTTCTGAACCAGGATTGATGATTCCAACAACAAATGGGGCCTCTCTGCCTCAAAATATAAACAAGCTTGACCTTAGAAGACATTTGACATGGTTCAAACATGATAAAATACACATAAAAATATATATTTCCACAAGAAACTACAATATAAGATATCCATTGTTTTACCTT
>MU227041.1:336037-367757 GCA_018584345.1 Thuja plicata
CAGCATGGCAAAGGGAGGCCAGGGAACTCAACCCAAACAGGAACCCTAAGTTTTTTATCGTCGGAGACAGTAAAGTCTCGAGACCACCTCTGGAAAACTAAAAGGGAGGACCTAACAGTCCAGGGACCTCGGTTAAAAACCGCGTCTTCCTGGGAAGGGTTAGCAAACCTGAAAAGGAAAAAACCTTTGGTAAGGTTTTGCACTCCATCAAGACGGACCCCATGAGGGGTCCAGCTCTTGTTGACCCAGTCTTTTAGGATACTTTCAGGAGGAGTACGACCCAAAAAATATCCAATTAGCGTATGTTTCTCTAACCATTCACATGCAGTATCAAATTCCCGAGGATTAAGGATAATATCAGGGTTACCTCGTGAAAGACCTTCGGGATGAACTTGCGAGGATGTTTGTTCGGAGGAGGCGCCATGGCAATCTGAAGCTTCAACTCGAGCACCAGCAGAAACTGCTGGGCCAAAGTTGGCCGGAGCCATACTAAAGGCTAACCCTAATGCACAAAAGATCCTGCAGTAAATGCGGAATGACAGATGGATGGTTCAGAGCGGAAACACAGACAGAATGCCGTACCCTCATGTTACATATTGACTATCTGCAACTTAATTAAAATGGTATCCCTTGTGTCAACAAAATATTGACACCTAAATTTAACAAATATAACAAATAGGTTGCACGGACCGTGGCCTTAACGACATGATTAGTACTTCATAACGTTCATGCTATTGACCGACTGCCCTTGAAATCTATTGGATCAATAGCATGCTGAGATGAATATAAAATGTGGTGCTCTGGATAACACCTATGCTACATAACGAACGAACTGCTTTAATCAATTTGATTAGCTTCTCTCCCTTCATCAATGGCTGCTCTTACAACAATTGCTCTTACCATTGTTATTGTTATTCTGATGCTCATTTATGGATTAGCCCAGAAGTAGAATATAACACTTGGCTCCACTCTAATTCCTCCTCAAAATTCCAAATGGGTTTCACCAAATGGCTAGTTTGGTTTCAGATTTTATGATGTAACCACTACTGTGTACATACTTGGCATTTGGTTTGACAAAATGCCCTCTAAAACTCTGGTCTGGACTGTTATGAAAGATCGGAGGGACCTTCCTGTTTAAAAGATGTCTTCCCTGGAGCTCACTAACAATGGCCTCAGCCTGTACGATGCCACAAAAAGTTTGAAATGGTCAGTTGCTCCGTCTGAAATGGTCAGTTGCAGAGCTTTGACTATCCCACAAATACCCTCTTTCCCAGTGAAGAGTTCATGTGGAGTTCTACCATGTATTCTGGGGCTTTAGACACAAACCTCTCATCAAGCCAGTTCGAACTTGCCTTGCAGGAAGATGGCAATTTGGTGCTTTGCCCTGTGGATCGAGTGGGCGAGATTCAAGGTGCTTACTGGACTAACATAAGTTTAGAAGGTGAAGGAAGCTTGAAATTTGATAGGAGTGGGCTGTTGCATCTGGTAAACTCCACCAACATGATGGTTTCCATGCTCACACAAGGCAACACTAGAGATGGATAATTTCTTCACAGAGGAACGCTGGAGAGCGATGAAATCCTTGCACAGTATGTGTGGAACATGGATGACAATGATTCTTCTTGGAGAACTATATGGAAGGCTATGAATGACCCATGCAGAGATGTCAAGGGTTAGTGTGGCCACAACGACATTTGTCATCTCAACAACAACACCAAGCCCAATTTCCATTGTCCTTCGTAGTTCAATTTCATTGACAACCAAGACCATTTTAAGGGATGTAGAAGAGAGGAGCAGAGCTGTAGCACAATGAATTCCATGCAACGCCTTGACAACACCGACTGGTTGAACAAAAATGATTATTCAGTTTTGGCGGTGATTAACCAGTCTATGAAAGTAAGTTTCAAAGTAATTAACATAGGAGCAGGAATTACTTTTAACAGTAAGGGAAATAAGTCTAAACCCATAGTAAAAGTTCAGCAGAATCACACCAAGGCCCTCAATGGCCAGCCAATAGAAATCAACAACAAAGCAAAGCATGGAAAAAGGAGAAGGTTAATTGGGGTTTTTACCCCCATTGTCCAGCAACAACTTGAGCCAATCCTCTGCAAGGAATTCGAACAACTTCTCATTCTTGTGTTCTTCCCCCTGGGTAGACCCCTTCGCCATTTGCAGAAGCTGGAGAGTGGTAGCCACCGAATACATAACCTTGACCGCGAACCCAACCACCTTGTTGAAGCTTTCACCTAGATTTTTTATTTCCTCC
Organism: Thuja plicata; assembly: GCA_018584345.1. Taxonomy (NCBI): domain Eukaryota; kingdom Viridiplantae; phylum Streptophyta; class Pinopsida; order Cupressales; family Cupressaceae; genus Thuja; species Thuja plicata. The sequence continues at coordinate 338,304 of MU227041.1, forward strand.
TTGACCTCCCTCAGATCCTTTTTAGACACTGAGTCCAGGGAGGAAGCCTGCAGAGTTTTAATATCCTTCTGGATTTGGGCTATTTCAATCGCCATGTTCCGGATACTCTCGGTCACCATTTCCTTAACCTCCGGGGTCTCAATTTTGGTTTTCTCCTCCCCCTTGGGTTCCTCCGCCATCACTTGGGGGTTCACAGACAATGGGGATGTGTTTTGTGAGTCCACAGTCTTATCTTCAAACAACTTCTTCTTGGAAAGGTCCATGGTGGGCATAGTGAAGCCGACTGAAACTTGGCGAGAGTCGAGGCTCTTCTTATCCCCATCTAGATCTTAAGGGTCTTTGCCTTTTTCTTTCTCCTTTATCTTTCTTTTCTTCCCCTTTTTAGTGTTTCTACTGGTGCTGATTTTTTTAACCTCCTCCTTCTCTGACTCTTCTGCTTCCTCCTCATCTTCAATGTAACATTTCTTGACCGCTTTCTGCTTGAAGCAGGTTTTAGCAATTCTGTGGGACCTCCTTCTGCTCTCATTATCTTCCTCATTCTCCTCAGACTTAATAGTGATTTGGGTGCCGCCTGTGGACCCTGCATTAACCTTCTTAGGTTTTTCTGGGGTTTTGGAGGAAGATGAGAGGTTAGAATGGGCGCCCGTCGCCTCCTCAGGGCACTTCACAGTCAGCATGGTAATACCTTGTAAAGACACAATTCTGGGGGGACACAGGGCAAGGTGGAAATTATAAAGGCGGAGGATAAGCCCTTGATGGAGGATGCAATAATTTTGCTTGGCTTTTAACTTTTCTCTCACATCCAAAACCGTGGCTTCAAGAGAGTGAAGCAGGTAAAAAGCGAAGGATATAGTATCATTGTACCTGAAGTGATTAAGAAGGGGAAAGTGGTAGTTGTAGCAAGTGTCAAAATGACCTTCCAAAGTAATATACTTCATGATAATGAGGCAGCCATCATTCCATGGGCTAGGAAGCTCCTCCCTTTTAACTCCTCCATGGATTGGAACTGGAACCTCCATTTTCTTGAAGAATCTCACCTTGCTAGAGTCATCGCGGATCTTCGTAATCTTTTTCCACTTCTTCCCCTCTGTGGAAATCCCCATAGCCTGGGCTATTACTTCTTTGTTTACCTCGAAGTTAATACCATTAATGGTAACTTTGTGCTCAGTCCATGTTTTAACCAGCTGCATGGAGATAATTTCATCACATCCTCCCATAGCTTCCATGAAGGGGTAAAATCCACCCTCCTTCAGATAGGTTACCGCACACTGGTTTTTGAGAAAACCTGCCTCAATCCTGGGGGGTTCCACCCTCACCATATCACTGCCCATATTGGAGCTATACTCAAGATTAACCTCAATCTGTATCTCCACCAACATGTACCACCCTTCACTCCTCCGCTCAACACTCTTAGAACCATAGTCTTGCGGAAGCTACCAACACAGAACCAGAGGCCGGAAATACACAAGACGAAAAACCAGTTGGGAATAAAATCCAAATTTTTAATGAAATTGAAAGTACCAGTCACAAGGTTAGTTGGAGTAATTGTAGATTTTTTACGTATCCTGAAATGATTGCCTTTCCCATAATTAATGCACCACTTAACCTTGTCTGTCTTGTCAAGCGCACCCAGCCTCGTGTTATTCTCCATGTCAGTTTCAAATTTTTAAAAGCCCATACTTTTTCCTAAATTGGAGTTAAGAGCCTGTCTTTTCAAACTTCTAAAAATATTAAATTCCTTTCCCATAACTTTTTTAAAATTTGAATTCCGCCCAATCCTCGTGATTCTATCTGCTGCCTCTCTTGTCCAATCAAAGTCGACCTTGTACTCCATAGGTTAAATGTTTTATTTTTTGACAAGCAAGGCAATTTTCTTGGAAAGGGAGCCCAAGTTTCTCTAGCATCTAAGACCTTGTTGATTAATCCTTGTGGCTGCCAGCTTGTCAGCCACTGTATTTACCTCCCAGAAAATGTGTTGTAATTTAAACTCGTCAAATCTGGGGAGCAGCGATCAGATGTCCTATAGCAGATTATATAGCCTCCAACCAGCTTTAAAGTTTCCTTTAACCATCTCAATAATGATTTTGGAGTCCCCCTCTATGACCAGTTTTTTAACTCCCAAGGTAACCACAACCTTTAGGCCCCATAAGAGGGCCGAGATTTCGGCCATGTTATTTGACCCCAATCCAAGGTTTATTGCATAAGCAATGATCATCTTGCCATTTTTCTCATATAATATACCTCCACCCACAGCAGATCCATTGGAGGCAGCTCTGTCAAAGTTCAATTTGGTGAAATTTTCCTCCGGGGGGACCATTTGGTATTCTGTCTCGCCAAAACCTTGGAGAAGTCAAACTCATAGAAGGAGGGAGGTAGTTGCCAATCCTTAGCAACAAATAGTTAAAACTCTTGGGGGGGAGGGGGGATTTCCAGCGGCAGGTAGAAAGGTTGTCCTTCAGCAGATTCACAGCCAGTTGTGTCATCCCATCAGCATCTTTTTCCTCCCCTCTAAAAATCTGGTTGTTCCTTTCCTTCCAAAGGATCCAATAGATGCGGGGGTAACAACCTCCAAAGGGTGTTGATAAGTGGGTGCTTCACGAGGTTTCCCCAATTGCATACGAATTGGTCCAAGTCCTTCATGAAGACCTAATTCAGTCTCATAATACTCATAATTTTGGTCCAGACTAGATTCGCGCAAGGAAAATGAATGAGAATGTGGTTGATAGATTCTGCATGAGTTTTGCATAGAGCACATCTATTGACTAAATGTACCCCCTTTTCTGGATATTATCTAACGTAAGAATTTTACCATGAAGGGAATTCCATCAGAAGAAATTGATCTTGGGGATTAATTGGGGAATCCAGACTTTCCCCTAGCTCTTTTCATCAGCCATAGTCTTTAAATTGGTTAGATAAATAGATTTCACCGTTATTTCCCCCTTATTGTTATGACACCAAATGGCTTTGTCTTCAGTCTAGGATATAGGAATTTTGATGCCTTCAATAAGCTTCTGAATTTCTTTTATATAAGGCGGGACTTGAGTCTGGTCCTGAAAAGCAACAACAAGTGCTTTCCATTTCTTACCTTGAGAGATGTAATCGCTGACTTTACCTCCAAAGTGAGAGATCAATCTATCCTTGATGAGGCCAAACTTTTCCTATCCCAGGGGTTTTTCCCCCACCCACCAATCTTCCCAGAAGTGGATCTGGGTGCCATTTCTGACCAACCATTTTAGACCTTTGAAAAGACTTCCTTTGCTTTTATAAATGAAATTCTAGATTTTTGAGCCAGAGGGAAGACTTTTCTCGTAGGGGAATTGGTCATTATAGAATTATTTTGCCTTCATAATTCTGCACCACCCAGCGGTTCCTCTAAAGAGCTACCAGCCCATTTTAGAGATGAGAGCTTTATTTAGCTCCTTGATTTTTCTCACACCCAACCCTCCAACCATCTTTGGTTGACAAAATGTGTCCCAGTTGACCAGGTTCATTCTAGCCTTTTCCTCTGTCCCAGACCAAAGAAATTTTCTCTAGATTTTTTCTAGCTTCTCCACAGTTCTGTCATTTATTTTGAATAGGGATAGGAAATAAACATGAATACCTTGGAGGGAAACTGAGAGCAATTGGAGTTTCCCAGCATTACTAAGAACCTTACCTTTCCAACCATCTAGCTTTTTCTACATTTTCTCCAGAATGGAGTTCCAAAATTCATCAACAACTTCCTTCACTATGAGTGGGAGACCAAGATAGGTATCTGGGAGTAAAGCTCCCTTACAGCCTAGGCAATCCATAATTAGCATCTACGTTCTCAGTTCAGTGTTGAAGAAGTAAATTTTTCTTCTGTTGTAATTGATCACTTGGCCAGACGCCAAAGAATATTTTTTCAAGAGGTGTTTCCACTCTCTATCTTTTCTAATGCAGGATTTTCCAAAGAGAAATGTATCATCTACAAACTATTGAAGAACTTTTTGGGTAAGGGTGGAGGCCGGTTTAAAACTAGCAATAGATCCAGCTCTTTCCATCTTCAAAAAGTTCCAAGCCAGAACTTCTGCCACCAGAAGGAAGAGGTATGGGGATACAGGGTCCCCCTGGCATAATCCCCTTTCTGGAGTAAAGGATCCCTAGGGTGTGCCATTGACCAGCACAGAAAATTCATCCGTTTCCACCACCACCTTTATAATATTGATGAACTTTTCATGAAACCCAAATTTCCTGAGCACCTCATACAGGAAATTCCAAAGAACCTTGTCATAAGCTTTAGAGATCTCTAGTTTCAAATCCATACCAGCGTTCTTACCTTTCTCCATGGAGTGACTGATTTCATGAGTGGTGATAAAAACATCAAGAATCTATCTTCCCAGGACAAACCCCTTCTGGTTGGGATTGATAATTTTTCTAAGGAGGGGCTTGATCCTATTGGTGATAATTTTGGATAGGATTTTGTAGGTAGTGTTACAAAGACTTATGGGTCAGAAGTCACTCATGCATTTAGGGTCTAGAACCTTAGGTACCAGGACAATGTAAGTTTTATTGAGTCTTTTCAGGATACTGCGAGTTCTGACAAAGTCGCGGGCAGCATGGATGAGGTCATATTTAACAACTCCCCAAAAGTACTAGAAGAATTCCAGGGGAACCCATCTGGCCCTAGGGATTTATATGCTCCCATAGAGAAGACTACCAATTTAACTTCCTCCTTAGAAACTTGAGACAAAAGGGTCTCATTATCTCCCTCAGTAACAACCTTAGGGATAACTTCCATAAGGGAGTCAAAATCAACACCCATCCTAATCTGAGTCGGTCTCTAGAAAATTCCTTGGAAGAAATCAGCAGCATGATTACCAATATCTTCAACCTCCAAGAGTAGGTTCCCATTACCTTCCAGGGATTTAATAGTGTTCCTCCTTTTATGAATGGAGGCGAACCTGTGGAAAAATGCAAAGTTTCGGTCACCTTCCTTCAGCCATTGAACCCGTGACCTTTGCTTCCAGAAAATTTCCTCCCTTTTAAGGTTTTGTTTCCATTTGTTTCTCCATTCTTCCTCCTCCTAGTGCTCCTCCTAGGTAGCCTCCCCCATAGCCATATCCATTTGGAGGTGAGTAAGTTCCTCCTGAAGATCTTTTTTGCATTTGAAGATGTCACCAAACTTGGATTTACTCCATCTTTGGGCCTCCCTTTTGATGATTTTCAACTTTTCAGCAATTCTGAACATAGTCCTTCCCTTCATCAGGGTATTCCACCATATCTTAATACATTCTTCAAACTCATTGTGAGAGTAACATATGATTTCATAATAAAATGGATGGGGTCCATTATGTTTTCTCTCTTCCCATTCAAGGATCAAAGGGAGTGGTCAGAAATCATTCTAGCAAGGTAAGAGAGGCTGAGCAAGGGAGAAATATCCCAACCTCCCGATAACACCCATCTATCTAGTCTAACTTGTATTAGGTGTCTCCCTTTTCTGTTCTTGGACCAAGTAAATCCCATTTCCTGCAGGTCTAGATCAGCCAGGTCATTTTGTCTTATAAAATCAGCTAGCTCCTGCATACTTTTTGAGTAGTCTTGTGTGCCCCCACTTTTCTCAGAGGGGAATAAGGGCGTATTAATATCCCCTACACACAGAGTGGGGTGGAAATGATTATCTTCTATGATGTTAGAGATTTCCCCCCAGATTATACTATGTTTGCCTCTAATGTTAGGAGCATAGATATTATACAAGTACAAAGAAATATTATTCCAAGTAAACAAAATAGCAAGGAAGTTATGAGAAAAAGCCATAGCATTTTGGGATAACTTACAAGGGTTCCAAAGAGTGGCCACGCCACTAGAGGCCCCATCATCTTCACTATATAGAAAGGTCGCACCCGACCAGATATTGTCCACCAACAGAGCAAAGTTTTGATACTTCATTTTAACCTCCTGAATAAGAACCACATCAAACTTGAACTAAAGTATGTACTTCTTCAGAGCAAACTATTTTTGAGGGTTGTTCATGCCCCTTATGTTCCATGAGAGGAACTTCATCTTTTTTTTTTTTGGGAGTCTTCTAGGGTTAATTATCGTCCATTGGCAATGGCCCTTCTGCTTCTTTAGCTCTAAGCGCTTTCGTGTTAGGAACCTGTGTGTTCCTTCTGTTTATTTTGCTAGTGTAGTGTTGTTGGACGCATATTCTTTGTAAGTCATCCCATGAGTATATTTTATTATCCCACATGCATAGGTAGTATTACTTTTCTAGATTGTACTTAGTATATAAGTGTGTGTTGAGGCCTTGATGGGTACCGATTAATTTATTGTATTGAGCCTGCTCAAAGGAGGTTACCCCCTCGAAGTGGCCCATGATCAATAGATTCACTCTGAGTTCTACTATTGCTCTATATTCTGTTATTTCATGCATTTTCACCATATTGTTGTAGGAGGTTCCTCTCATCTGGTATCAAAGCACTTTCTTGGGCTCACTGGGTGGAAATTACGTCAAAAAAATTTCTGTCATGGCCTTCAGGTTCCTTTTTTGCATCCGGGTTCATTTCAATTCCAATATTTCTTGTTATTGCAATACTTCTTTTTCAGTTATTCAGTATTTGAGTGATTTTCCCTGAGTAAATTTTTTTCTATTTTTTAGCCATAGCTTCCTTGCTTTCTTCCTGTTTCCTCTCAAAGTTCCTCAGAACCCCTGAAATACCGTTCCGCATACTTCCTTCCTTGAATACCCTACCACAAATTCTACATATTGAAGCTCTAAATCCCTCATTTATCTAATTTTAGGGTTTTCCATAACTTTTTTGCTTCTCATCCAATCGCCACCAAATCGGGCCACAAGGTTCAATTCCTAATTCTGCTCCCTTGTCCCTCTTAGCCCGCTCATCTCATTCCGCCTCCCCAACCCTGAAACCCCCATTTTTATTTTTCCCTTTTCATTAGAAAGTGTCCAACCACTCGTCAAACACCCATTTACCATCTGATTTTTTCCCAAATCCAAGTTTGCCATAACTGAAAAAGTTTTTGTTTCACGTTTTCTACCCATTTCCAAAAAAAATAAAAAATCTGCTTTATGGTTGTTACACGTACAGGAGAAAAAATCATGGAGGAGGAACTTGCATCCCTCAAAACCAAACTTCAAGATCTGGATGACAAATTTCTCGGTCTCACTCTTCAGCATTCAGCCATGAACCAAAACCATTCTGGAGACGTTGGGTTCTCTTCTGGCAATTTTCGTGTACCAAAGCTTGTTTTTCCTCGCTTCGATGGTGCTGATCTGATTGGATGGATTTACATGGTAGAGCAGTATTTCAGCTTGTGTAATACTTCGAATAACAACAAATTCCTGCTTGCATCTTTTCATTTGGAACATGAAGCTCTTCAATGGTTCCATTGCTACATCAAGGCTAATGTAGACCCAACATGGACAGAATTGTGCACACTCCTTTTGGAGTGCTTTGGCACTAGTGCTTTTTATGAATTCAGAGGAGCACTCTCTAAACTATGCCAAAAAGGCACTGTAAGAGAATACCAGACAGAGTTTGAAAAATTAGCTAATCACACAGATGGATTGTCTGATGAATTCTTTCGCAGTTGTTTTGTCAGTGGTCTGAAGGATGCACTTCAATCTGAAGTAAAAATGTTCTGACCCGCTACAATGATGGAAGCCCTTGGGTTGGCTAAGTTAGTAGAGGACAAGATTAGTGCTCTACAACATTCCAGATCCAATTTTGTTCCATTCAAAAATATGGGTTCTCACAACCCTCAACTCACACCAGCTCCCAGAACTACTCCTATAAAGCACTTGTCTGAAACAGAGATGCGGGCCAGGCGAGAAAAAGGGCTTTGCTATAATTGTGATGAGAAATGGTCCTGGGGCCATAGATGTGTTCAGCAAAAGCTCTATCTCTTGGATGTGGATTATCCACCTAAACTGGAAGAATATGTAGATGCTCATGAAACAGTGGATGATGAGGTTGAGCCTCAACAGCCTGAACCTCCTTTGCCAGAAGCTCAACCAAAGATATTTGTCCATGCTTTGGCAGGAGTCACTACTCCACAAACCATGTGCATCTAGGGTTTCTTCAAGAAGATCCCTCTTACTATACTCATTGATTCTGGTGGCACTCATAACTTCATTGACCCCCGAATAGCCAAACAAGCTAATTGCTTTGTCCATCCCTTCTCTAGCTTTGAAGTCATGATTTCTAATGGGGACACTTTACCTTGCAAAGGGAAATGTCACAATGTGTGTCTCTCTATTGGACATTATAACCTATGCTCTGACATGTTTTCCTTTCCCTTAGGTGGATGTGATGTGGGTTTGGGTGCCCAATGGTTACGCACTCTTGGCCCCATTCTATGGGATTTTGCTAAACTTTGGATGCAGTTTTCAGCCAATGGGCAACAACACACTTTGAAAGGCTTACAGCTGAGGTCTCTCAGCATCATCAGTTCACATCATATGGAAAATTTTCTTAAGAATAATTCACATGGTGCCATCGCTCAGCTCCATTCCATTCAGATGCAGCCATCAGCGGTCTCTAGTACTCCTGCAGATCTACAACAAATTTTGGATAAGTATTCAGGTTTTTTTTGTTGAACCTATGGGATTGCCCCCTTCTCGCCCAGAGGACCACCGTATTCAGCTCCTTCTTGGTAGTGTTATGCACAACATCAGGCCCTACCTCTACCCATTTCATCAGAAGACCAAAATTGAGATGCTCATTCGTGACTTACTAAAGCAAGGTATTATTCACCCTAGTACCAGTTCCTCTTCTTCTCTAGTTCTGCTTGTCCACAAAAAAAATGGTCGAGGCAACTCTGCATTGATTTTCAAGCACTTAATCATCTCACCATAAAGGATAAGTTTCGCATTCTAGTTGTTGATGAGCTTCATGGCACTCATTTTTTCTCCAAGTTGGATCTTCATTCATGTTACCATCAAATTAGGGTTAATGAGGATATACCTAAAACAACCTTCCGCACACATGATGGTCACTATGAATTTTTAGTCATGCCCTTTGGCCTCACTAATGCTCCTTCAACATTTCAGGCAGTGATGAATACAATATTTTGGCAATACCTTCAGAAATTCATTCTGGTCTTCCTCGATGATATCCTCATATATAGAAAAACCTGGGATGAGCATCTCCATCATTTGGAGCTTGTAATGCAACTTCTCTCTGATCATCAACTCTATGCAAAAAAGTCTAAATGTGTATTTTGCCAGGAGGAAGTGGAATATCTCAGGCATATTGTTGCACACCAAGGGCTTCTGGTGGATCCTACAAAAATAGATGCCATGAAAAATTGGCCACATCCTAATACTCTCAAGAGCCTTTGGGGTTTTTTGGGGCTGACTGGCTATTACCACAAGTTTGTCAAGAATTACGAGAAGATTACAGCACCATTGATAGCTATGTTAAAAAAGGATGATTTTACCTGGAACCATGTTGCTGAGAATGCATTTGAACAACTAAAACAAATTCTGTGCAGTACACTTGTTCTCGCTAAGCCATATTTTTCCAAGCCCTTCACTATTGAGAGTGATGCTTGTGGCAATGGACTGGGTGTTGTTCTCCTTCAAGATGACCATCCTATTGCATTCACTAGCAAAGCCCTTTCTGGTAAGAATCTAGCCCTATCTACTTATGAAAAAGAAATGATGGCTATTTTACATGTTGTACAGAAGTGGCGGCCATACCTCCTAGGGAGTCATTTTTGCATCAAGACCAATCATGAAAGTCTGAAATACTTCCTGGAACAATGGGTATCCTCCCCTACAAAACAAAAATGGGTCAGCAAACTCATGGGGTATGATTATGAGATCACCTACAAGAAGGGTAAGGACAATATTGTGGCAGATGCTCTTTCTCACACATTTGATGATCAAGCTTCCCTTTTAGCTATTTCTATGCCAATTCCCAATTGGTTAGCATCTGTTCACCAGGGCTATGTCAGTGACTCTTCTTTATCTCAAATCATTCACCAGTTAGCCAATAATCCTTCTGTTGTACCACATTACTCTTGAGATGGTGCTTCTCTCTGATACAAGGGTCGTGTAGTGCTTCCTCAGAATCCAGATCTGCAATATGCTATTTTTTATGAACTCCATGCTTCTCCTTCAATAGGGCACTCAGGATTCCTCAAAACTTATGAGCGGGCAAGGAGAAACTTCTTTTGGAAAGGAATGAAATAGATGATTCAACAGATGGTGGCTGAATGTGATACCTTCCAATGCCACAAGGGTGAACGACCCTCCTTCCTGGCTTGCTGGAACCCTTTCCCATCCCTACACAGATTTGGACTAATATTTCTATGGATTTCATTAAAGGGCTTCCTAAATCAAGCGGAAAGATAGTGATCTTGGTTATGGTGGATCGTCTCTCTAAATATATTTATTTTTGTGCCCCCATCCACCCCTATACTGCCTCCTTAGTTGCACAAATATTCATGGACCAGATCTTTTGTCTTCATGGCCTCCCTTCTTCCATTGTCTCAGATCGTGATGCAACTTTTACCAATCATTTTTGGACTAAACTGTTTCAGCAAACTGGCACCAAACTGAAGATGAGTTCAGGCTATCACCCACAAACTGATGGTCAGACCAAAATTGTCAACAAATGCTTGGAAACTTATCTTCGTTGCTTCACTTCCAAACAGCAACATCAGTGGGCCAAGTCGCTTCGTATAGCTAAATGGTGGTACAATACATCTTACCACACGACATCTAAAATGACTCCATATGAAGCAGTCTATGGTCAAGCACCTCCAGTGCTCCTTCTCTACACTCCCAACAGCTCACCAGTCCATACAGTTGACATAGTTCTTCGCACCAGGGATCAGATTCTTTGCACCTTATAGGATAATCTTCACATGGCCCGAAATCGAATGAAACAACAGTCAGATCAAGACCATTCTTAGCACTCATTTCAAGTTGGGGATATGGTTTTTCTTCATCTACAGCCATACAAGAAATCCTCCCTGAAGCTTAAAGGGCGTCATAAGCTGGCCCCAAAATTTTATGGGCCATATAAGGTTCTGCAGAAGATTGGTTCAGTTGCTTATAAACTGGAACTTCCTCCTTCTTCCCGTATTCATCTAGTATTTCACGTTTCTTGTCTCAAGCAAGTTCTTGGTACCAACGTCAGAGCACAAACTGCTCTCCCTGAAATGGATAAGGAAGTATCCATTATCTTGGAGCCTGAGCCAATCCTTGACTGGCACACTCATCAACTTCGCTCTCGCTCCATCTCTAAGGTCTTGATTCAGTGGCGCGGAATGCAACCAGATGATGCTACATGGGAACCCCTTATTCAGATTCAGCAACAATTTCCACACCTTAAGCTTTAAGGACAAAGCTTTTTTCTAAGGGAGAGGGGATGTTAGGAACCTGTGTGTTCCTTCTGTTTATTTTGTTAGTGTAGTGTTGTTGGACGCATATGCTTTGTAAGTCATCCCATGAGTATATTTTATTATCCCACATGCATAGGTAGTATTAATTTTCTAGATTGTACTTAGTGTATAAGTGTGTGTTGAGGCCTTGACAGGTACCGACGAATTTTTTGTATTGAACTTTCTCAAAGGAGGTTACCCCCTCGAAGTGGCCCGTGATCAATAGATTCACTCTGAGTTCTACTATTTCTCTATATTCTGTTATTTCGTGCATTTTCACCATATTGTTGTAGGAGGTTCCTCTCATTTTGCCGAAGGTCAACCCAGTTTGGTTTCATTCCCCACATCTACTTTTTTTTGTATCCACACTTTCATCCCCCTTCTTGCTTCTTGTTTTCCTTTTAGGTTGTGACCAGTCCAAGAGGGTAGTCGGTGCCGACAAGTGGGACACTATTGGTATTTCCATTACCAATCCCGCCCCAATATGGATTGGGGAGGAAATTCCCCCCCCCCTCATCCCTTAAACTACTCATATCAGCAGTTCTATCAGTCAAAATGCTTTCGGACACCTGTGCCTTCTTCCCAACGTTGACTTCTTTATTTTCTACCCCTTTTGGGCTTCCCCTGTGAGAGTTGGGGGCCACTTTTAGGTCATCAACCAACTCTCCTTCCTCTAGGTCTACCATATTTTCTACCTCTTTAGCCTTTCCATTCGCCTTCTCCCCCAGTCCAGGATCAGGCAACTAACCCTCGTCAAGGGGGGAGCGGCCTCCATGGTCATCGTAGAACCAGTAGCCTGGTCCCGTGCACCATCTTCCACATTCAAGGACACTGAAGCAATCCCCTGAGGGTCTTTCTCATCAATCTTAGTCGATACCTTGCATTCTGTTACCACATGCCTATTTTTACCACTTTTTTGACAGTGTAGAGTGGCATTCTCATCCACAATAGTCTGGTTCCAGTTCCCCCATTTGGATTTAAGCATCACAAAGTTGGGGAGGGGGTTATTCATTGTTACATTCATAGAATCTTGCAAAAACCAACCTAGTCTTTTGGGCGGTGACTGTGTCCACTGCCACATAGCTTCCAAATGAGTTCCCAATCCACCTTAGCACCTTCTCATCCCAGAATTCAAGGGGTAAATCGGGTAGTCAAACTCACAGTGGCGCTGCTTTTTGTAGTTCCACCTCTAGATTGAAGCCTGGCTTTCATTTGGCCATTACCAGTGCATGTTTTCCATAGCACCAACTTCCTATGGAGACAAGAGTGTAGTCCTCCACAACGTTAAATCAAAAGAGGAACATCCCCCTGGCATAGCCGATACAGACATAGTTCCCTTGACCTTCCATCTGGTCGTACACCACCTCTGAACCATATCTATGGTGGGCCTTAAAGTGACAAACCTCCCCACCAGAGCAAGTTGTAGAGAGGAAGAAATGCCTTCAACCACACCATCTAGGACAACAATCTCAGGGCCAAATTCTCCTACCAAGAAAATAGGGGGAGCAGAGGTGTTAGGAGACTCTTTCCCTAACACCACAAGTTTCCAGCCCCTCGCAGGGCCCTTTTTTTATTTCCGCCACATGTTTGGGGCAAGTATCCCCACCTTCTAGACATTGCAGATGAGAAGACCCCACAAAGGAGGAAAAGGAGGAATCCATGGCTCTGGGAACTGCACAGCAGTCACTGCCATCCCTGTGAGAAAGCATGAGGATCAGGTCTAGGCAGAGGACCTTCGTGCACCCCGGGATCCCCGGCAGAGCAGAGGCCGAAGCTAGCATTCAAAAAACAAACGAGCGGGAAAGAGCAGAAGTTGCAGAGAAAAAAAGTTACAGTTTTTGTTTGCCTTCATTATTATCTATGTTGTTGATTGTAATTGATTTTTGAATTCAACTATATGAGAACATTTACATCAACATTTTGGGTCCTATTCCATGAACCATTATCAAGATGTAAGATCTAACAATTGAAAGAGAGCACTCTATCAAAGATCCAGTGTCATCTCTTTTGGGGAATTTTGCACACATGATGTGCCATATTATTGTACTCGCACTAAATTATAAAGTGCCATGGGGGGTTGTGTAGAGCCTTTGTTTACCAATCACAACTTTCTCAAAGTAAGATTTCATCCACGACAACAGAAAAATCATTGATATTCTTGCCTCATGCGAGTGTGTAGTTTGACCGCACACACCCTTTTCTCAGTTGCAGATACATATTTTCTCCCTTAAGCATACCATTGTTACACAACATTTCAGTGGATCTGTCAAGCCTCACCAAAGTCATCATTATGGGGGGTATTATATTGTTCATGCTAATGCTTCCTTGGTTTCGCTTAAAGTGCATTGAGACACTCTTGCATTCCAGTTTTGTGGAGGCTCATCATTTTTGCTTGAAGTGTGTTGAAACACTCTTGGATTCCTTTTAAGACTATTTCACCTGCATTTTCAACTTGATTGAAAATTGAAAATGGTATCACTCAAACAACATCATTGGTTGTGTAGTGAATGTCACTCATGCAGATTCTTGTGTCGTCTGTATCTTCGATCGACAGATACCATTTCCATTATTGTCATATGATCAATGTTTGAGAAATGTCATTTGGAGCACTCATACAGATTGTTGTCTTCCTGATCATCATCTTCTTCAGAGGAGGTCATCAGATAAAGTATCATATCATTCATCAACATTTGTCTACAGATTCTCCGTGCTTCAACAATTTTGATGTTTCATAATTTCAGGACATCATCTTTTTTAAGGCTTCTCAAACCTTCATGTTCTCTCTTTTGGAGAGGAGTTTTCTCCCATAGGGTTTTCTCTTTTTTCTCCAGTTATGAGAGATTACATTGTAGTTGTACATGGGTACCTAACATGGCCTTGTTGCCGAGACCGATTAATATTTTCTACTACATTGTTGTACTCCCTAAGTTGCACTTAAGGGGGGTGTTGGAGTAAATAGTTCATTTTTTACTCTTTACTTAAGTTTACTTAGGTACATTCATTAATTGGGTAGATGGATTTCATTGAGTCCAACGTGGACTCCACCTTATCTTAGAGGATATTGTTGAGTTCTATCAGAACTCTCCTTCCTCCAGGTTGAGACACTTGTCTCAAGCTTGTCCATGTTTCCTATCTTCTCTTGCCTATATAAGGAGAGCCTTTGTACATTTGTAATCACCTCAATACCTCAATACATTAGCTCATTACTTCATTATATCAATACAATCTAGTGTTGATAACATGACTTTTCTGGAGGATGTCTGTAGACTGGCTCCTGGGTATAGGATAGTTTATCCTAACAGCTATTATTTTTAATATCATTACAAAACTAAATAAGATATTCTTTGAAGCAAATCTAGGTTAATTCAATATATATACAAAACAATTAAGTGTATAGTTTTAAAACTCTGCACATAATTTTAGAAATATTTTTTCTATCATCAATCTATGTGTATATACCCAACCAATCTAAAGTTATATGTAGATGTATGCAAAATTCTAAAACTACTACCATCAACATATCTCAATATCATTTTCATCACAGAAATAAATTTTACTCGGTTCTTGCGAGAATCTTGAAAGCCAAACAAAATCGTACATGATATTTGTTTTAAATGTTGTAAAATACATATGACTACCAGTTAAAATCCTATGAAAGGCTGCATTTACCTTTTCTAAACCATCCTCTTAAACCAATTTTTCATTCATGTTCAGAGGTGTGTTCAATATTTACATTTTTTCATTTTAAATGTATCAAGTAGAATCGTTAGCATATTTTCCATGTGAGTTAAAAGTGTCATCGTTCATTTTCCTTATCTTTGTTCCATTAAAATAATGTATCAAACCCAAATTGATCATTTCAAATTCATTCTTCATGTCATTGCTAAACTCGTTCATTACTTCTTTCTTGTTTTATGTGTAAATCATATCATCACATACAAATTGATAAATCACTTATAATTCATAATTTTACATGGAGTGTGGGCTCACTTTCACTCCTTTTCAAACTATTATTTTCAAATTAATCGTAGATCCTACTAGACCATGCTCTAGGTGCTTGCATAAAGAACTTTTTCAACTTGTAAACCTTTTGTTTCTATCCTTCAACCTTATACCATAATGGTTGTTCTAAACACACTTATTAGCTCCTGCCATAGGCAGGTAAACTATCGCATTCATTTAGGAGCTAAAATACAATTAATCTGACCAATAATATTTTAGAATTTTTTAAGCTGTAAAGTTTGTTATATAGTTTTTAATTTTATATTTATTTTTAGAATTGAAAAAAGATCATTTATTTAAGTTCTTATTGGCTGTCACCAAAAAATATAAGGAGAAAAATCATTTTTTAACACTAAAGTTAGGAAAAAAATGCTATTGTTGAGTACTTTTGCAAAGTCTATTCACATTAAATGTTTTTCCTTCTTTTCATTGCACATTGCAGAGGGCATTTATCATAGCAGGTGGGGATTCAAGATTTTTCTCATGTAGGTCCATCAATGAAAGCCTGAGTAAATATGCAGCGTTACATTCATGCTACACATCGCACCACTCCTATTTTAAATCCTTCAGATTTTTGTTGTTTTATCGAATCCATTCAACTCAACTCTCATGTTTTTATCCATCTATGGCACTTAAGTTCATGGGGTCTTCCTGTTCATCCCACAAACTTTATTTCAGTGAAGGTAAAAGGGAAACGTTCACTGTATCAAAAATATTGTATGATGCATTTTTTAATCACAGAGGTCCTGACGTGAAAGAAATGGTGGCTTTTTCTCTTTACGATTCACTGGAGGAAAAGGGATTTAGGACATTTCTTGATGATCAAGAATTACAATTGGGAGATTCAATTGAGCCTGCCATACAAGGCGCCATTTACTCTTCCTCTGTACAAATTTCCATCTTTTCAAAATGGTATGCGGAGTTCCCATGGTGTCTAAATGAGGTGGTTGACATGCTCAAAACCAATGCTTTGTTTATTCCTGTATTTTGTGATGTGAAGCCTTCGTATATTCGATACCCTGACAAAGGATTTTTTAAAAATGCATTCGCTAAGCATGAAAAAAATGGGAGATTCAACAAAGAGAAGTTAACTGGCTGGAAAGCAGCACTCCACTCTTCTTCACTCGTCTCTGGCTACGATTTTAGCACATCTAATGAGTAAGCCCTAGCATATTTTTGACAATTAAGATATTTTTGTTTTAAATCAGTTTTAAGATTTTTTTTTAAAGTAGTTTTCTTTCCATACATTATGATTTTGGCACTTAAGTTCATGGGGTCTTCCTGTTCATCCCACATCTCAATAAACCTTAAAACTATTTTTATTTGAACAGAGGTATTCTATAGATGAGTCACAATTTCTTCTATATAGCACAAACGTCATCATCTTGTGTAAACTCACATGAGCACTGCCGAGGCGAGACACACATAGCCATGGTAAAAGATTTGAAATCTTTCATTCGGAAAAAAAACTATATTTTAAAGCCCTTCTCGCAATTAGTTTTTTGCTAATGGATAGTTTTAATTTGGTGGTTTCTACAATGGTTCATTTGATCTTCAGGTGGAGAGAGTTAATGTGTACTACAATGAGACCAGTTGCAAATGATTTTCCCAGGGTCGTGCTCATGCATCTTCAACCTGGCACTATGGACAGTGTTAGGACAGCACCATATGGCCAATTTTTTCACCCTGATAACTTCATTTTTGGCTAGTTTGGCACTAGAAACAACTGGGCAAAGGGCCACTACACCGAGGGTGTCGAGCTCATTGATATTATTTTGGATGTTGTGTACAAGGAGGCTGAGAACTACGACTGTCTGCAAGGTAATCTTTAAGCAAGTCAATTGTTTTGTTTTTGTTTTTTTGAAACCCTAATAACCCTAGATCTGTAACACTGATTTATAATATTTTTTCTTCATTTTTTTTCTCGTATTTATAGGGTTTTAGGTGTGTCATTCCTCAATACCACTTTGTCATTGCATCAACTCGTGGAGAATGATGATAAATGCATGGTTTTGGACAATGAGGAACTATATCATATTTTCTTCAAAATGCTTAAGCTCACTATGCCAAGCTATAAGTTCGGATGAATTTTCTTAAAATATTTTGGTCATATCTTTTGATTAAACTTAAATTAATCTCATTGTGTGGTCTTAGATGATGATATCTTCTATTTTTGTGTTCAAAAATTTATCAACCATGTGTCAAGCCACATTGTGGTGTATTTGTGATTGCAATTCATTTCAATTCTGTGTGTAGATTTTTAACATTAATGAATGATATTTACATCTTTCTGGTTTTTGAAACTATGTGTAGGCAGTTTGTTTCATGTCAGCTACATTGAATGAATTAATATGTCAAACTTTCTAAGCACATCATAGTGCCCTCCGTTGTTTCCTTGTCTATGTTGGAGACCCAAAACATTGAGTTGGACGACTTATTTAGATGCCATGTTGAATAAAGCCAAAGCTTCCTCTCTTGCATTGCCTCTAAATTTCTCCAACCTAGTTAATGTTGACTAGACCTTACCGTTGCAGAACCCTAAAATAAAACAACCCAAATAACATAAATTAAAAAAAAAACTTGTGTCACTCCCAAAATCCCCAAAACCTCACACCAAAGCTTTAAAAACTCAAACCTTAAATATTGCTTGTTGTGCAAATACTCTATTCTCACCACCACTGCCAAAAGCCACACTTTTTTCACAATTTTTGTTATCATTCGCAATATACACAAAACAAGTATTACTAAATTGTTCTAAATTCATTTGTTGTAAATCTAGTTGTAAATTTTAGACTTGTGGATATTTGTTGTAGCAGAAACACATTTGTGTTTTATTAGCTGAAAAAATGTCATTTATTTCTAGGAAATAATATATGTTTTTAGTGGTGGTTGAACAAATTAACATTGAGATCCCTTAGTTTATATTTATTTGCCTACATTTTCCTCTGCTTGGTAATTTTTAGGGTAATATGATAAGATTGTGTGATTCTTTGATTGACATATACAAACAACAAGATCTGAACAATATCCTTGGAGCCCTTTATGCTGCAACAATTTTTCTTGAGGTCAGCAATTCCTCTTTTGTTCAACTCATTGTTGCTATAGAGCAAACTATGTTCTATCGTGAAAAGATAGCTTACATGTACTCAGCTATTCATTATGCAATAGCCCAGGTAAAATATTTTCTTTATTAATAGCAGTCATGTTCTTTAATAAATAAAATCCTCAAAACCTGAGTTTCATCAAACAAAAAATTGGTAGAAGAACCAGAAAATGAATGGATTATTTTTTGTATGTGAATAACACAAAGCATGTAGAAAATAGATAACTTCATAAATAATATATCCACATAGGGCAATATAAGTGAAAATTGAATTAGATTAAGGTTGGAGACATAACAGGTCAATAATGATGTAGTTAAAAGTACCAAAAAGGCCAACAAAGGTAAAAAGCATAAAAAATAGTGTTCTCTTTTCCAATTTTAAGGATCTTTCTATTCTAGTTCATACCCATGAAGCATTGGAGATGTGAATCCAATATATTGTTTGATATCACTTACTTTTGACTATTTTGCAGGTTGTCATCATGGCCCAAACAATCTTGTACACTGTATGTACTTGTTTATTTAATGGTTGACTTCTTCTAAACAACAACTAAAATTTTCTAGTTTCTATTTTTCATGTTCATGTGCCTACAATATTTCACTTTGTATAGCATGATGACAAAAGCCCTCACTCCTGTTGCCCAATTCGCTGTCATTGTTTCCTCTTTCTTCTATGAATTCTCGAATATCTTCTCTGGATTTCTTATTGCTCTACCAGTAAGATTTCTAACTCTTTTTTGAGGAAGTTTCATTTAGATTTCATAATTTTATTGTATTTCATTTGCATTTTTTGAATTGGAACTTTCAATCATTCTACAACATATACTTATATGGTGGAGGTGGTATTACTGGGAAAATCCTATTGCACAGACACTATATGGTCTCATTGTTTTCCAATTTGGAGAAAAGAGTGTGAAACAATTTCTGAAAGACAATTTTGGATTCAAGCATAATTTATTGGGTGTGATGGAAATGGTCCATATAGGAATAATTATCATGTTTATACTACGATTTTCCTATGGAATCAATTACCTCAATTTCCAAGGGCCCTGAGACATTACCATCAGGGATGCTCAATCCAAAAGAAAGAGTTCACTTTTTAATTTATCTCTAAAAGTAAATTACATCTATATTTGTTTGGAAATCATAGCGCAACTCAGTTTAAAATGTCATGATTGCAGAGCTACCTTGTCAATTCTCACATTGTGCCCAAAAATTTTGTGAATAATAGTTGCAATTTTTTTTCACCTCCTTAGGCCCATTGCTTGTTTCCTTAACCTACTATTTCAAGGTCTTCTCATTTTTTTCAGTTTTAATGAAAAGAATATTATAGGGCTACTCTCTCAATTCTCAAATTGTGCTAAATTTTTTTTTGAATAACACAGATGCAAATTTCTTTCACCTCCATAAGCCCATTGTTTCTCTCCTTAACCACCCTTTAATTTTTGTTCTCATTTTTTCAAGTTTCTATGAAAAAATGATTGCAGAAGAAGAGATTGATCATGGTATTCGGCTCCACCCAAGCCTAATTCAACGTTGTTACAATTAAAGTTCTGTTGGAATTTGTAGTTTTTTTTCCATAATTTTACCTAATTCATCAAGAGTAATTCATCAAGAGGCTGAACACTGAATGATGCAGGGTCTGTACTCTGATTTTTTTGCTGGAATTTTTTAGTTTTTGCCAAAATTTTACCCAAGGGCTGGGTAGAGCCAGAAGTAGGGGTAGAAATCTCCCAAACTGTAAGGGAACCTCATTAGAAATGAATAAGCAATAATGTTGAAAATACATACAAACAAAGTCTTAAAGCTTTGTACACACAGGGGCAGGGCTGAAAACATTTAAAAACTACATAGTAAATACAAAAAGTACCATTGCTCAATAATGCTAAACTGAGCTAACTCGCATTAACAATTGGTTCAATTTGTGTTGCTTTTGTAATGTTCAACGGGAAGGTGAGATACATAATCAATGCTTACTATTTATTACAACACATGATAGGAGGAATCACTTAACAAAAAAACCCCGAAAGAAGAATCTTTACAGCACAATAGGGTTTCACAAGCAAACTTGCAGTAACCTCTTCAATACAAATGAATCTGCCACCAAAATTATAGCTAGTGAAATAAGTTGAGCATAAGCTGAATCAAAAGGTATGGAAATTAACTCATGTCTAAAGAAGAGTTTGTGGAATCCTTCTGAACCAGGATTGATGATTCCAACAACAAATGGGGCCTCTCTGCCTCAAAATATAAACAAGCTTGACCTTAGAAGACATTTGACATGGTTCAAACATGATAAAATACACATAAAAATATATATTTCCACAAGAAACTACAATATAAGATATCCATTGTTTTACCTTCTCTATTTTTGAAATGAATATCAGAAACCTTCATAACTTGCTTTTGATTGTAAATCGGTGAAAAATCTATTGTATTCTCCACCAATTGCAGCTTACTACCCTTTTTCGGCACCAAAATTTTGTTTTTATGTTGTAGTTTTGTTGGGAAGTCAAAAGATAAGGTAGCTTACAATGAATTTCCTTTACTTATTGTCAAATCTGCTCTCTATTACACTTAGTTTTAGTGAATCAGCTAATGGTGTAATCAATTCCTGTTGACTATGCTTATTAAGTTTAAATTCGGTAAAATTTGCTTCATTAGACTTGAAACTGATGTACAATATGCTATGTTCTAGTTAAGTTCGGAAACATATGCCATACTACATTGCTTGTGGTTGACTATCCCATACTTGTTAAAGATCTGATGTTTTTTTCTCGCATCTAGCCTATTGCCCTTTTCTAAATCAATTTTTTTTGTTTTTGACCCATTTTTATGTTGTTAACATAGTGTGTTGAATTGATCGGTTTAGAAAAGAGTTGAAAGATAAAGTAATCTGTAGGGTTTTAGTTTTATGTTTTTTCTTATTAAATCTTCCATATTACACTTAATTCGGACTAATTCCGCTACATGATGTATAATTTATGTTAAATCTGCTATTTTACACATAGTTAACTTTAATTTACTTTATTATATTTGGGCAAAGGTCTGCTAGATGTTCCCTGGATGGAAGCCAGATCTACCGTCTTGTATTTAATTTCAATGTGATTCTTTCTTTTCTTGTTGAACATGTTATATTGTGCCTTCTTTTTTGGTTAATATGCCATAATTCCAATTAGTTCTGGTTAAATTTGTTGAATCTAGGCTCAATTATGGTCAAGTCTGCTAGAATTATATTGATATGGTTTAAATTAAAATATGCAATATTGCATACAATTATCATCGACTCTGCTATTTAAACTTGCTTATGGTAAAATCAACCATTTAAGACATATTTTATTATATTGTCACAGTGGCTTATACTCTACCTGATTTTTGTTATATCTGTTATGTCACACTTAAGCATAGATTTGGAAATTCTCTTCTGATTTTGTCTATTGCTTTTTTTTTCTTTTTTTTTGACCATCTTATCCTTCAATATTCTCTCCTTGTTGAGCACTTTTACGGTGAAATATTAAAATAAACAATGTTGTCAGAACATTGTATTTCAATAAATTTTACAATTGCTTAGTGCTTGAAAGTATGTCTGTTAAATGTTAGGTCAATCTCTAGTGTTTGAGATTCTTTTAAGCTAAGATCGTTCTAATCTGAAATACAATTTAGATCATATGTATTCAGTTTTGTTTTTGTCTGAAAATAATATTGTGGAAACTTTTGGATTTCAATAAATTGTACACTTGCCTAATTTAGAAAGTAATTATTTCTATATGTCAGATCAATCTTTTGTTTAAGATAATGAACCTAATATCTCATCTCTATTTGGTGCATTAATTGAAAAATTATAGAACGAAACACACAACTTAAAACATCACTCAATATATTAATTGTCCATTTAAAATTTATGTATCATAATTACCATTTAGAAGATCAAATTAACAATGAGGGGCATTACCATATTCAACTCCTACAGGATTTTTGAAGAGAAGAATATAAATTTCAATTTTTTTTTAATTTAATTGCAGATATTTCTTGTATTGACATTTTATATCATATTTAGTAGTCCATTATTAAATCAAATATCACCTTTAAAATCCATATTAATTTTTTTTTAATACATTTTTTAAGTCATTTAAGAATTCAATACTTAATTTCATTGACATTTGAAATCATACCAACAATCCATCACATTCTCATTTCACCATATCTTACCCCTAACAACATTACACAATAGGCAGGAACTTTGACACTTGTGTCTCTTTTTCAATTAGGCAAGCATTAACAAATTATGATTTAGTATCAAATGTATAAAATTTTCATCTAAAATGTGGTGTCAATGCTAAAACTATTCTTATGGTGTCAAATTTAGTGACAAGAGAATATGTTTTAGCATAATCGATACTTGGTAGCTATCAGAAGCCCTTTTCCACAAATATTGACTCATGCCTTTCAATGGATCCATTCAATCTACATTTGGTTTTATAGATTCATTTTATCCAGTATCCTATTTTTTAGGTGGAAAATCAACTAGCTCTCTTGTTTCAATGTTTTAAACATAATCAATTTCTTCACTCATGGCATTACCATACTTCATGTTTTATTTCATCTTCAAATTGTTTTGATTCAACTATAATATGAAATAATAGAGAAAAAAAATATAGTTGAATAGAATAGTAGTGCCTTCATAGATTTTCTCATTTGTATTACCTTCCTTGGAGGAGGACTTGATCTTGAACAAAAAATAGATAAAGAAGAAGTGAGCTTAATTAAAGTGATATCATAAGAATTGAGCTATTGTGTGTGCCAAGAAAGATAAGTAGAATATATTGTTCAAAATAGATATTTATTTATCTTCATTTTTGGAAAAGCTAACATCTCTACTAATGATTAAAATTTCACTCATTAGATTAATAGAATCACTAACCCCTTGTCTTCTAATTTTATACAATAAAAATGTACTTGTAACTCTTATCATCATTTTTTTTTTCTTTTCTATTTAACTTAATGAGCATAAGGAATACATTAAAAAGCCTTAATAAGGAATTCGAATTTGTATTCAATTGCTAAGCTTCTTTTTTGGAAAAGCTAACATCTCTACTAATGATTAAAATTTCACTCATTAGATTAATAGAATCACTAACCCCTTGTCTTCTAATTTTATATAATAAAAATGTACTTGTAACTCTTATCATCATTTTTTTTCTTTTCTATTTAACTTAATGAGCATAAGGAATACATTAAAAAGCCTTAAGATGTGCTACACTACATTTTCTACCACACCACACCTCATTTAAAAGTGTCATATTTCTTAATCATTTTATTAGGATTTTACCCAAAAATAAACATATATAGCAATGTATTCAACCCAAAACATATTCAATAAACTCATGGCTTTAAAAATGCTTCCAGAATATCCACATTGGTGTAATTTTTACATTCAAAAATCCAATTTGCTAAGGAGTTAGCTAGCCGTAAATTGCCTTTGGATTTAATTCATTTTGTAATAGTTTTGAAATTCATTAGAGTTGAATTATCCCCGTCTATTTAAGTGTAGAACTTTTTAATAGGACAATAAATTCGTTTCTTCTTGGTAGCCTTGAACTGCTAATAAATAAAGGATTTAAATTTTTCTTTGATGAAATAAACCCAAGTCCTAATAGTCATCCACAAAAATGAGAAAGTATCTATTTTTTATTGAGAGATAAATTTGATATATATTTGGTCTACAAGTATCTAAAAATACCAATCCAAGTGGTACTTTTCACTCCAAGTTCTTGTTTGAAAGAAATCCTAATGTTTTTCAACAATATATCATTCACAAATTTGATCATTTTATTTGATAAGTGGCAGTCCTCTTACTATTTTCTTCTAAAAATTAATTTTATTCCTTTAAAATTTAAATGTTCATATCTTATATGCCACATCCAATATTGATCCTTGATATTATATTTTTATATAAAAGCTAAAGCTCGAATATAGGTATTTTAGAGAATTGAATACATATTACATTTGGGAAGTAGGATTTCTAAACTTTACATAGGAATCTACAATTAGAACTACAAATGTGGGACAAAGATAATCTTAGTGGGCAAGAAAACGGGGAGGTATCGCAGACATTATTTGTTACAGGAAAGCCATGAAACGCAATGCCCCAGAAATGAAAATCCTTCTGGAGGTGTGCATGTATGAATGCTTCAAGAGTGGTGCACTTGCTCAGCTGGTGGAGCAGCAACGAGTAGAAGGTGAAGAAGGTATGCGAATCGAGTGGAGGCAGTTGTAGAGAATGGTGTTGGTGGGTCTGTGGTGCATTCAAGAAGATCCAGCCCTAAGGCCATCTACCAAAAAGGTGGTTCAGATGATGGAAGGAACAGTCGAGATTGCAGTGCCCCCACCTCCTGGATCTTTTTTTGGTGCATTGTGTGTCTAAAAATTACAAATTCACAGCTCTTCATCAGTCACTAATATCATCTTTTGATGGTTATTGTGTGTCTGTTAGATTAAGGAAGTTCGGTAGTTTTTCACCATACGGTAAGACTACAGTACAGTGGAAGTAAGAATGCAGTACAGTGGAAGTGTGACAACTGTATGGTGGAATTGAGATTGCAGTACGGTGTTGGAGTCAGTCTAACCATGCCAAGTACAATGAGGGTGTGGAGTATGAGAAGGATGTCGAGTACAAGTACGAGGATGTTGAGTACAAGCAAGGTACCAAGTACAAGCACAACGAGTATGGTGAGCATTAGTATGGCAAGCACGAGTACGACGGGGACGACTACATGAATGTTTCCAGTATGATAACAATTATGGTGTGAAGCAAAGTTGGTTGACCGGTTATGTTATGTGACGGTTGACATACCAAACTCCATAACAAATTGCATAGTGTATAAATGTATGCGAGATTCATTGATAGAGTAGGCTAAGTTTGTGGTTAACAGTAATGGTTGTATTGTTGTAGAGGCTACGAGGGCTAAGGTTGTAAGCCTGAAGAACAGTGTCATAGTGGTAGAAGTTGGGTTGATTGTAAAGGCAATCTGAGCCTGAGTCTATTGTTTGTATGTAATGTATTGGTTACTGTAATACGAAGGGGTGACACTCTGGTTCTTGGCTAGTGGGTTTTTTCCTGGAAGGGTTTCCCACGTAAATCTCTGTCTCATGTGTTTTATCTTGTGTGTGTCTTTATTTTCTCTGTTCTTATTTTTCCTATGCACCTCAGTAGATTTTATCTTTATATAATTTCCCCTGTAAATTGACATTTGGAAGGCGTTTCTGCAAGTAGCTTTCCTAACAAGTGGTATCAAAGCCAGACCCATTACCATTATTTTGTTGGATAGGGTTGGTTGTTTGGGTAGGGTTGATTGTTGGTGTCAATTTGGCTCTAGTGGGAGTTCATGAAGTGTCAATCTTGCAATCAAGATGGCGGGTACATTAGGGAGAATAAAAATTGAAAAGTTTAATGGCACAAACTTTGAGTTGTGGAAACTTAAAGTTGAAGATATGTTGGTAGACCAAGATCTATGGACTGTTGTGTCTGGGAACAAGCCTTCAGGCATGAAGCAGGAAGATTGGGATTTGGCAAATCGAAAGGCGAGAGGAATGATACGATTGACACTTGCAGATAGTGTTCTATTAAATGTCTATGAGGAGAAAACTGCACATTCTTTATGGAAAAAATTAGGAGATATTTATCAGGGAAAATCCTTGGTAAACAAGCTCTTCCCGAGAAAGAAATTGTACTCTTTGAAGATGGACTTAGGAACTATTGTGGCTGGTCATTTAAACACTTTCAATATGGTGATTGCACAACTGACATCTTTTGGTGTTTCCATAAGTGAAGAGGAGCGTTGCATGTTATTGTTGAGTTCTTTGCCTGATTTGTGGGACCATCTTGTGATGGCCATTGGAAGTACGACTACTCAGTTTAAAATGGATAAAGTAGTTTCAGCACTTCTGTCAGAGGAGATGCAGAGGAGATCTTTTGAGGTGACTAAGGAGGCTCTTGCTATTCGAGACTAGTCGAAGGATAACAACAAGAAGAAATGTAAAGCGAAGTGCTGGAATTGCGGGCAGACTGGTCATATCTGAAAGGATTGCAAAGAGAAGAAGAAAAAGAAGAAAGTGGAGAGTTCTTCTGATTTTGAGTCTTTTGATAGTGACGACAAAGATGCCAACAGTGTTGCTTTGGCTAATCAGTCATCTGATGATGACTGGTTGGAATAATTCAATCTTCATGTGCAAGATGGTGGTCACGATACCATGTGCGACTCGACACTACAATACGATAGGATTTGTTGGCAGTGACGTACGTGCCATGTGTAACTCATCACCATAGTTCAGTGGGAGTTGTTGGCAGTGACGTAGCAAATTTTTTTCATCAGTATTGCAGATGGTGGAAGGTGAAACCCTGATGTGGCAGAAGGGTCTTTTCACATTTGCTGAAATACTGATTGGAGATGTTTATCTTCATGTGACTGGAGATGTTGACATCTTGAGGGCTAAACGGGGTCCTCGGTAAAGGTGTGGATTCTATTTTCATGGTATCCATGTTGAGTAACTCCGTACTTCATTAAGTGGGAGATTGTTAGATTAAGGAAGTACGGTACTTTTTCACCGTACGGTAAGACTACAGTACGGTGGAAGTAAGACTGCAGTACGGTGGAAGTGTGACAACCGTACGGTGGAATTGAGATTGCAGTACGGTGTTGGAGTCATTCTAACCGTGCTGAGTACAATGAGGGTGTGTCCAGTATGAGCAGGATGTCGAGGACGAGTACGAGGATATTGAGTACGAGTAGCGTACCAAGTACGAGCACGACGGGTATGGCGAGCATTAGTATGGCAGGCACGAGTACGACAGGGATGACTACATGAATGTTTCCAATATGATGACAGTTATGGTGTGAAGCAGAGTTGGTTGACAGGTTATGTTATGTGAAGGTTGACATACCAAACTCCATAACGAATTGCATAGTGTATAAATGTATGTGAGATTCGTTGATAGAGTAGGCTAAGTTTGTGGTTAATAATAATGGTTGTATTGTTGTAGAGGTTGTGAGGGCTAAGGCTGTAAGCATGAAGAACAATGTCATAGTGGTAGAAGTTGGGTTGATTGTAAAGGCAATATGAGCCTGAGTCTATTATTTGTATGTAAATCTCTGTCTCATGTGTTTTATCTTGTGTGTGTCTTTATTTCCTCTGTTCTTATTTTTCCTATGCATCTCAGTAGATTTGATCTTTATATAATTTCCCCTGTAAATTGACATTTGGAAGGCATTTCCCCAAGTAGCTTTCCTAACAGTGTCTAAGAATTACAAGTTCAGAGCTGATCTTCATCATTCACCAATAGCATACTGTCACTCAATGCCTCGAATATAAGGCCTTGGCTTAAAGATCACACACTAAGGTTTGACTTCCTTAGGTGTCTTGTGGGCCCGGTTGTCACCCCGTTCCGTGGAATTTCTCATGTCAGTTTGCTTCCATCCATCGTATGATTTTTGTTGCAGTCCTCTCAACTCTCCCCGGGTCGCTGTCACTGTAGCGGTTACTTTTGAAGCTTTGACTTCTCCAGCCCAATCTTTCAAATGATAAACTCCCTCTCAACCATGTATTAATCACCACCAAATTTTAGCATTTTCTACAAATCAAGGCATTGTCGAAACGAGCAATGGGATTCGTTTACTCAGAAACCTGGTGAGTTATATTTTGATCTAATGAATTGCACATGTTCTTTTATGATTAATGGTAATATTAAACTTAGATATTGTTGTGTCTTAATCTGAAAGAGCATATACATAGAATATGCTTTGTGCACAAGATTTAGAGAAAATGCCATTTCGTAGGTGACTCTACAACCTGTGCAAGCATCCTCCCTATCTCTGCAAAATTTGCGAACCGCCCACTTTCCCCAATCTTAAATATTTTTGTTTTTATCTTTCCCCATACTATCGCTTACTTTCTCTTTAATCTAAATCTCATTCGGCACATTTAAAGCCCAAAACTGTAAAAAATGCAAAATCATAGAAAAGGAACATGAACTGTTTGACAGAGTGTCTCCAAAAATTGTTTGGCAGAAGGCTATGTAAAATATGGAAGAATGGACAAGGCACCTAAACTGTTTGACAGAATTCCTCAAAGAAAAATGTTTTCGTGGGATGCCTCGGATGTAATTCTCAGATGTAAAAGCAGATTCCACAATCTTTGCCAACATCTTCCTTGCCTGCGTGAAAATGAGAGATTTGGAAGAGGGTATGGACATCCATCACGGTATAAATAATGAAGGAATTTGGTCAAATGTTTTAGCTGCAACTATCCTGGTAGACGTGTATGCAAAATATTTAAGCATAGAGAAGGCAAGTGAATTGTTTGACATAATGTCTCCAAGAATCTGATTGCATAGTATGGAGATGTATTTGGTTTGCAAGGATGAATCTAGCAAATCTTCTTGTTTTTTGCTCTACTTTGTCATTTAATTTGTAGCTTTTATTTAAATCCATTATTTTGGCAAACTAGCCATCCTTTTCTTAAAATGCTAGTGTTGGTATGGTCTTTAGAAAAAATTAACTAATTGAAATAAAATTTAGAGACATAATGGTTCTATTAATGGCTATAGAATTAGCTTTCAATAATTATTTGGTAGAAAATTGTGTAAAACATCTTTAGCTATAAATGTTTGAATCTAATGGTTAAAATTATGGGGGCTCCCTAATTGCTTGAACCCTTCAAAATGCCAAAAGCATAATGCATTTCTAAAAGGAAATTACAAGAAAGAATCTAAATTGTCTACTATATCTAATTATGTATCATTTAAACTTTAAGGGCTTAAGAAATTTACAAAGCTTTGCAAATTATTAGATAATGTTGATCAAACCTTCCTAATAATTTAGCTAGCCTTGATTCCATCAATATGTTGGATTCCTCTAAAGGATTATCGAAGAGCTATAATGAATAATCCTTATATGATTTTTATAGAGTTAATGGACACCTTA
>MU227041.1:406102-421999 GCA_018584345.1 Thuja plicata
GGCAACCGTTTCTTTTCAAGAAACTCTTCACCCTCTTTCCATGGTTTTCTATATATTGGACCTCTTTTTCTTCATTTGGGAGGATGATTTTTTAGAGCATCAAATCTATAGTGAAATTTGCATTGATTATTTCATGCTTTTGAGCTTAAATTGTATAATAAGATTAATCTCAATTTAGATTAGTAATGATATGTTGATTTATTTACAATTCATTTACATATCTAACATATCAATCTTTTCTTTCAAGCTCTCTAGTTTTAATGCAATTTCATTTCTAGATTAAGAGCATTTGATTTCTAGATTAATTGCAATTTCAATTCTATACTAGTTGCAATTCATTTCATAGACTAGTTGCAATTCATTTTATAGATTAATTGCATTCTCTTTCATAGATTAATGGCAAATTCATCTTCTCTCATGCTTTAGAAATCTTGCATGTTAGCAATGGTCAGGTTGTTGGCTCTCATTCTGAGAGTAAATTCGACATCCACAACTAATTAGGAGGTAGCAAGTCACTTCAATTAAATTTGCAAGATGAACAATTCATGTTTGTCTTTGTGAATTGAATGATTGTGTAAAGACTATGCTGAGTTTGTGCCTCATTTAGAGGCCACATTCAAGCACACACATTTTGGCGCCCACCGTGGGGCAGAAAAAATGATTTCTGGCCTCATTTTCAAACTTTTTGACAGTGATTTGGGAACTCTGTCGTACGTCCGTATAGCACTGGTATGGAGTCTCGCGCGAGGTTTTAGGTCAAGCTGCGTGAAGTTTTACTCTTTGTATCACTCTGTCGTGTGAAGAAAAAGAAATCTCGTGCACCTCGAAGTACTTTCTCGCACGTAGCGAAGTACTTTCTCGCGCAAAATTTAGTAGACAGACATTTGATTTCCAGAATTTGTAATTTGCTGCTTTTCTTTTCTGACATCTGTTCTCTTCTATGATTTTCTATTTCTAATTTCTTCTGCAGCATAACAGTGGTTTGCAGGTTTGCTTGTCAAAGATCAAAAAAAACTTTCTAACAGTTTGCTTGCAGGACGATTGTCAAAGGCATATTCAAAACGTCATGTTTTTTTACTGTTTTTCATTCACATAGTTTAAATAGGGCTTTGTTAAAATTTTGTAAGGATCCCGATAGCAAAGTAGGGTAATATGCTCTTCATTACATGGAAGTGATGCCCATGGATGAAACTGAGACCCAGATGTTGCTAGAATGACGGATACTTGGGGAAGCAAAGCAAGATAGTGAATCTTTAGCACTTCTACTTGTTAGGAGATTATGCTCTTCTCTCTTTGAGAGAATCATAAACCCAAAGGCTTGTGGATTTGGTAGAGTGAAACTATCTCAGTGATGAATATGCTTGATGTGTTTAGGTAGAGAAGTATGCTCTTCTCTCTTTGAGAGAATCATAAAATCAAACCCTTGAATCTGAACCAAGTTGTGTCACCTTTAGAGGGCCTGTCGGAAGTTGAACCTCCGGGAATGACCCAAGTGAGTACACACCTATCATCGGTGATTCCACCTCACTATAATAAAGTCTACTTTGTTGTATTCTAAAGACTCCAAAGCCATGGTAACTTCTTTCTCATGATTTTGACTATCATCATGAGAAAGCCTTGTTTGTCGTACTGAGCGGCGCCGCTCCCAGCCTTGCTTGCAAGGGTGTATGACTTACAAGTGTTGGTGTGGCTGCAAGGCCCCAGCTCTATTTCAAAGGCACTAAAGTTTATTTTGAATGGAAGCCCACTAAACACTCTCCTATTTAGATGCCTACCCAGTTCACCTCTGAAAGGAGACATAATCTATGCGCAGGGAGAGGGAAGAATCTCTCCCCTAGATTCTTGACATAGGTATACACCTGGATGCTTGAAGTTGTATATGACGTTGGCCCCTACTTTAAGGGTAACCTTTGAACATATATAATTAGTCCTTGGAAACACCAAAAACACAGGCGCTCTTTCGAGGGTGACACTGCTGTGTGAGGTGCACGCATACGCATAAGACAGCGGGGCACAGATTTTGTCTTCTCAACCAATTTTCTTTGTAGGGATAATTGAGTGTTTTTTCTTGAGTCTTAAATTTTCCAAATCATCATCAAACAAAGACTCCCATTATTCTTCCAAGTTTCTTTGTCCTTGGTAGAACTGTTTACGGCTACTGTTTGTGTCACTACGACTTGATTGAAACTTTATGTTTGTAAATGAATGCTTGTCACCTTGAAACAGAGATTGCTGATTTGTATCATCATAAAACTATCCTAAACCTAGAAATCTTGTCAGAGAGAAGTTCTCACTGTGTCTCAAAATCTGGTTATTATCTCAAAACTGAGTCCATTTATCTGCCTGATCTACCTTTTGTTTGGGGTCTGAATGCTTATTTCCTCGTTGCCTGCAGTCTAAAACTAGTTGTTTTGAGTTGTGAACTGACTAATTCTTACTCAAACTTGTCTTGTCTCTTTGTCTCTATCCTATCTTTTTGTGTTTTTTTACCTTGTGACACGATAGTCATATCTCAGTTATTCTAGCCATACTTTCGACGATTCCTGTCGGGTGCATCTCACACCATGGTTGTTCTAGCCTATTACCTCTTTTTTTTCTTTGATATCTCTAGAGACAGAGTTCTGAGTTAGATCTTAAGTTTCCTCTTGTTTTAGCTTCATCTATGCCTGTTATGACTAGGAGTGGCAATATTTTTCCCATACGCGGTTCCGGAGTAGGTAGAAGTAAACCTCGCAATCAAGGAAAAGGTCATTCTAAACCCGTTATTTAGGTCGATAATCAAGAGGGATCCTCACATTCCTCTTCCCCATTCAGTATAGATCTGAGTCCTAATCAGAAACCAGTGTTGGAGGTGTGTTTTAATCTATTGTTTCAAGATCAGCATAATCCATTTCTTTCAGATCAACTAGGCTTCAAAAAATCACCCGTTTGGGTTGATCCTATTAACGATCCTCGATGCCTTAGTGATCCTTTCCAACACTTCAATCCTTTTGATTCACCAAAGAGCACATTGGCTATGGGTCCTCAACGTGATACTCACACTCACACTAAAGGAGTGCACACGGAATAATCTCACGTTAACAAAATGACATCTCCTTTTGATTACACACATGGTCATGACCAATCCCAAAATGAACAAGGTCATCAAGAAGAAGAACATCACCAAGGTCAAGATCAGACTTATAGTATTTATGAAATTCTTGGTAATGATGATGAGCCAATAACTCAAAATGACATAGATGCTACAAAGTCTAATAAATCTCTCATCAAAATGATGGAAATACTCCTTGCGGAAGACAAACAAAAATACTTCCTAGATTTGGCAAAACAAGGGGTCAAGTTACCCGCAAACTTCCAACTGGAAATGCTTGTAGCTAAAGAAGAGGAAAGTGAGACCTCCAAATTGCATAAAATAATTCAAGACATGCAAGGTCAAATCAGCCAACTTATGAAGGATAAGGACAAACCCACGCAACAATTCACAATGGAAAGTATATGTCCTTTTCCTTTCGATAAGAGTATCATTATGCCACCTTTTCCCAAAGGTGTAGAGCTTCCTAAATATGACAAGTATCTGGGTACCACTAATCCTCAGGATCATTTAAGAGAATTCAATGCCTTATCGATGGAGTTTATACATGATCAAATATATTTGATGCATCTTTTTCCATGAAGTTTGGGTGGACCTGCCATGGAGTGGTTCTCGCGACTACCCACTGGTATCAAGACTTTTGATGAGATTGTCAATCTCTTTATACAAAATTATTCTCACAATATTCAACATCATGTCAACATAAGGGACCTTTGCAACCTCAAGCAAAGGCAAGGGGAACCATTCTTAACATTTCTCCAAAGATGGAGACAACTTTGCACTAAGTACCCTCACAAAATACCCAAATCTGAGAAACTCGATATTTTCTTGGATAATCTCACCCCTGATTTCGGGTATCAAGTGCAACTTCAAGGTCCCCTTAATTTAGATAGCATGATAAAACAAGCTATGAGAATAGAAGCATTTATGGTTTAAAAAGGTGAATTGACTTTGAATAAAGATAACAAACAAAATCCCTCATCTTCCAACAAAGATAAAGGGAAATTTTCCAACAAAAATAGGGATGTTGTGAATGATGGGGTAGTCGATAATGTGACTCCAACTTCTTCGAAACCAGTCTTCAATCTCACCTTTGGTATACAAGTTACCAAAGTTGTTGAAAAGACTACAACCTATACTCAACAGCCTTCTAGATTTTCTTGCAACAAACCTTGGGCACCGCGACCCAAGTGTGAGTTTACTTCTTTGGGAGAATCGCTTGATGTGGTTTTCAAAACTTTGGTGCAAAATCAAATTCTTTCTCCTTTGGAGAAATGTCTATATGATCCACAACCACGACCTCATTGGTATAATGAGAATGCTTATTGTGACTACCATCAAAGCAAAGGTCATAAGACTGCTACATGTCTCCAATTGTGTCATAAAGTCCAAGATTTGATTGATAACAAGGTTATCATTATAGAGAATCATAACAAGAATTTGGATCATCAAGCATTCAAAGATCCCTTTCCTTATCATGAGAAAGGTGAGTCCTCCAATGCTCAGAATAATAATGCCAAAGTTAATTACGCACATACCACTTACGATAATGTTATCAACATGATTGAACCAGTGGAAGTGGAATATTGCAATATGTTTACTAGCAAGGGGAATGGGAATGCTCCTAAACCCAAAGCCCCATTTGTCTTGAGAGGCCCTGCGTCTCAATTATTTGAATCTGAAACATCTCGAGATTGTGCGAATGTTGTTACTAGATCTCAGGCTAAAATCACTAGCAAGGGTCCTAACCCTTCTGTTGCTACGTCTGCACCAAAACAAACTGTGGATAAGACTGTTGTTGGCTCTACCAACAAGACCATGAAGGTGGTCCCTACACCTCCTACTACTGGTTATACCATTCTTGACCAGCTTCAAAGAACCAATGCTCATATAACTATTTTTGAGCTATTGAAGATCTTGCCTGCTCATAGGCAGATTTTGGACAAAGCTCTCACAGAAGCTAATGTCCCCAAAGATATCAATTTGGATCAATTTCAATCCATGGTGGATCACTTGACTTCACCACATTATTTGTCCTTCTCTGAAGAAGATGATCACTCAATTAGTCACCCGCATAATGCTCCCCTGCACATAGAAGTGATGACTGGTAAATAGTTAGTCTGCCATGTCCTCATTGACAATGGTGCTAGTCTCAATATTTGCTTTGCTCATTTTCTTGCTCAGCTAGGCTATGGTGAAGATCGCATAGATTCTCACAAAAGAATTACCATAAAATCTTATGATGAAGAAGAGATAAAATCTAAGGGTCTATTTGTACTCCCCATTCGGGTTGGACCAGTTGAAAGAGATGTCACATGTCAGGTGCTAGACCTTCCTCTTGTGTATAATATCTTGCTAGGGAGACTGTGGATCCATGGGATGCAAGTGGTTCCTTCTACATACCATCAGTGTATTAAGTTTTGTTTTCAAGGTGCAGAGGTGACAATTCCTACCAGTATGGGCTCTTCTTTTAATGCACTCACTCAATCGGCTGATAGTCTTGTTCCAACTAATAGAGAATACATAGAACTTTGTGATGCCAAGCTCAGAGACATGGAACAAACCCTGAAAATCATAGACATAGGGATGGGAGGATATCAAATAGAACCTGTGATATCTTTAGCATCTCTACCTCTGTCTCCTCATTCTTATGGGAGACCTTCTGAGAACAATAGATCTTCTGCTACTCCTGAGATAGCTTATGATGGTGTCTTTGTACAGTCTTCCACACAATTAGAAGATGAAGATGAGGAAAGAGTTATTAAGGCTTGGCTTCGTAAAGGAAAGAACATAGCTAAACAGACTGCTCCAGCTCGGGAACTAAATCCCAACAA
Source organism: Thuja plicata (assembly GCA_018584345.1). Lineage (NCBI taxonomy): Eukaryota > Viridiplantae > Streptophyta > Pinopsida > Cupressales > Cupressaceae > Thuja > Thuja plicata. The sequence goes on from MU227041.1 coordinate 412,028, forward strand.
TCGAGGTCTTAAGATTATGAAACATTTTGGGTACAAAGGGAGTGGCCCAATAGGGGTGAATGGTAATGGGTTAGTGGAACCTATTGAATCTATAGGTCAAAAGACAAAAGATACCACTGGTTTAGGTTTCAAAAAGATCTCGTTCCATCTAGGGATCAACAAATTTGTGCCAAAAGTATAACCTTCACAGAACCTGAAGGTACAGCTGCAGTCAACACTATAGAAGATAGATTCGATGAGGATTGCTTTCCTTATCCCATTCCTCCAGACCTGGCAGCATTATTTACTGAGCTAGATAATTTTGTACCGTGCGTTAGTACAGCTGAGAGTGACAGCGATTCTAATAAAACCACTCCACTTGATGCACTAACCTATGAACAATGGAAAGTGTTGCAAGATCCTAGTTTCCAAGGTGAAAGATACATACCACCAGAGTTTCAAGAACGGTTGGCACAAGAACAGGCTAGTGTTGCAAGAACTCCTAAACCTTCATGGTGCAAGCACCCAAGTTAGAGTTTGGATATGAACTCTCATGAATATGAGTTTGATAGTTTGTTAGAAGGATCTTATGAAAAACTTCTCGATGTAAGTGAGGGTTCTAGTGAAAGGTCTAACAAGTCTGAGTCCATGAATGTTAACATGTCTTCTACTTCAATCGTTAGGGATCAAAAGGATTCAAACACACCTTTAGATGAGATTGATATAGCTCTCAACTTACTAGTTAATGCTTTCAATGACTATACTATGAACGCACTTGAACCTGCCACATCTCTTTCCCTCCAACATCCTAAATTAATAGACTGGAATTCCTCTTCTTCATACAATGAAGTCCTTACATTCCAGAATGATTACACCCTAGCCTGCTACCTTCACGCTGTTGAACTTGTGACGTACTCCACTAGTGAAGAAAGTGTCAACATGACCGAGGCTGACATCAAGTATCTTAGTCAAAAAATTAAAAGAAGAAAAAATAGGCGCGCTAATGGTGAAAACCACATTGTGGCAATATTAGAGCCAAAAAAAGTAAAAAGAAAAGATGTATCCGAAGGTGAAAACCTATTTGAAGTGCCTGAGGATGAGATACTTGATGTGCTTCTGAGCCACTTCCAAGAACTCTCATCAGTGTTAATTGAGCCAACTCATCCGGTAAATCTGGGAACAGAAGAACATTCACACATCATTCACGTGGCCAAGTCATTATCTACAGAGGAACTCAAGGAATTCACAAAATTCTTCCAGGAGAAAAAGATAGATTTTGCATGGACGTATTCTGACATGCCGGGTGTGGATCCTGATCTCACTATGCATCACTTATCAATAGCTCCAAGTGTGAAACCTATCAAACAAAAACTTAGAAAGATGCATCCGTATGTGGCTTTATTGATCAAGGCAGAATTGGAAAAACTTATAAAAGCTGGGTTCATCCGAGCAATTGATTATGCAGAGTGGATCTCTAATATAGTCCCAATGACTAAACATGACAAATCTATAAGGGTCTGCACAGACTTTAGATATTTAAATTTAGCATGTCCAAAAGATGATTTTCCACTTCCCAATATTGACATGATCATGGATATCACACCAGGATATGAGATGTATTCGCTAATGGACGGCTTCTCTAGCTATAATCAAATCAAAATTGTGCCAGAGGACCAAGAGAAGATCGCTTTTACTTGTGCATGGGGTACATTCTGCTGGAATGCTATGCCTTTTGGTCTAAAAAATGCTGGAGCTACTTATCAAAGAGTTGTCACTACCATCTTTCATGATATGATGCATAGGACAATGGAGGACTATGTAGATGACACACTTGCTAAAAGTATGGATAGAAAGACACATCTCACTAATCTAGGTCCTATACTAGATCGTATGGAAAAATTTAAGCTGCGTCTTAACCCTAAGAAATGTGCATTTGGGGTGACTTCGGGAAAATTATTGGGCTATATCATCTGTGTGAAAGGAATTGAGGTAGATCTAAAAAAGGTACAAGCTATAATGGAAATTCCTCCACCCCGTAATATCAGACAAATCAGAGGTCTTCAAGGTCAGCTCCAATCTATTTGGCATTTCATATCACAACTAGCTGACAAGTCACAACCATTTACCAAAACTCTGCATAAAGGTGTGACTTATGACTGGAACAAAGAATGTGAACAAGGATTTCAACAGATTAAACAATATCTAGCTAATCTGCCTATATTGATGCCTCCTATTCAGGGGAAGCCTTTGATCTTATATATCTCAGCAATGGAAACATCTTTGGGTGCTCTATTGGCCCAAGAAGATCAAAATCATAAAGAAAGAGCCATTTATTACATTAGCAGAACATTGGTCTCTTACGAAATGAATTATTCTGTAATTGAGAAGGCTTGCCTAGCAGTGGTGTTTGCTTCCTAGAAGTTACGACACTACATGTTGGCTCACACTACATGTTGAAATACTTACTCAGTAAAGCTACCCTCATAGGTAGACTAGCTGAATGGGTCATGCTTCTTAGTGAATTTGATATTGAATATGTTGACAGAAAAGCTATCAAAGGGCAGGCGATCGCAGATCAGTTGGCTGAAACACCTCTTATAGATCATCAACCATTAAAGATGGAATTCCCAAACGAGTCCATCATGCTTCTCACGCATCAGACATGGACAATGTTCTTTGATGGATCCTTCACCCAACAGGGGTCAGGAGCTAGAATTTTGTTTATCACACCTCAGTGGTATTCCCTACCAAAGGCATACAAAATGATGTTTCCTTGTTCCAACAACACTGCTTAGTATGAAGCTTTGATCAATGGACTAAAGATCACTATTGAGTGGCACGTGAATGAGCTAAAAGTCTTTGGAGACTCACAACTAGTTATCAATCAAGTGGACGACATCTATCAGACAAAAGATGAAAAGCTAGTGCCCTATAAAAAGATGGTTGACAGCCTTAAGAAACACTTTGCACATGTTACTTTTTAGCAAATTCCCAGGGCGGATAATAAAGCAGCTGATGCTATGGCTACTCTGGCTTCTATGTTACAAATGTTGGAGAATGATTTCAGACATGAATTCCTAGTGGAGATGTTATGCTACCCTATCTATGACTCTCCTAACTCCCGGATGATCTATTTAGTCATTGGACATGATTCATCCCGCTACCACCACATCTACTCTTATCTTTGTGACCAAATCATTCCTGACACATATACTAGAAATGAAAAATGTCATCTAATCTGTAGTGCTTCACAGTATGTCATCGTAGCTAATGACTTGTATAGACGACGTCAAGATGGTACCCTCCTTAGGTGTCTAGAACTTGACGAGTCCAAACGCGCGTTAGAAGAAGTACATGAAGGCATTTATGGTTCTCACTCAAATGGTCTGACACTGGCTCGTAAACTTATTAGAGCTGGTTATTATTGGCTCGATATGGAGAAGGAAGCTACATAGTTTTCCAAGTCTTGCAAACAATGTCAACTCCATGGTAATTTGATTCATGCTCCAACCAAGGAGCTTATTCCTTTCATCACTTTCTGGCCATTTCAACAATGGGATTTCGACTTAGTGGGTCAGATATATCCATCTTATTTGAGAGGACATAAATACATCATTACTGCTACAGATTATTTCACTAAATGGGTTGAGGCAGTACCTCTCAGTGTAGTTGATGTCAAGTTTGTTGTCATGTTTATACTAAACTACATTATCTATAGATATGGTGTACCTTCCTCTATTATCACTGACAATGGAGGACAATTCAAGAACAAAGATCTGACAAATTTATGCACTAAGTTCAAGATTATTCAACACTAGTCATCTATTTATTATCCTCAGGGTAATGGACACGCTGAAGCTTCCAACAAGACAATTCTCAAGATTTTGCATTGTACAGTACACAAATCTGGATGAGATTGGCATCTCTAGATTAATCCAACTTTATGGGCCTATCGCACCAGTATAAGAACTCCAACAGGGGCACGCCCTTTGCTTTAGTCTATGGTATAGATGCAGTATTGCCTATTGAGGTTGAGATTCCTACTTTGTGAGTCTCTCTGAAAGGCCTCATTACAGATGACAATATTAGAATATCTCGGCTATAAGAGCTTGAATTACTGGATGAATGTCGGAAGGTGGCGTTTGATCATCTCAAAGCATATCAAAAGAGGATATCTAAGATCTATAACAAGAAGGTTAGACCAAGAGACTTCCAAATGGGTGATCTCATCTTGAGAGAGAATCCTAAGAATCAGCAACAGCGCACTCAGAAGGGAAAATTTGAGCCAAACTGGCTTGGTCCTTATATTATTATTGCAGTATTTGGGTCTGGTGCCTATCAACTTTCTACTACAGAGGGTGAATAACTCAAAGAGCCTATCAACGCTCTTCACATGAAGAAATTCTATAGTTGAGATACCTTTTGCATGCTCATGTACATACTTTATTCTAAAAAAATCCTTAAAATTATAAAATGTCATGAAAAAATGATCATCTTAGTGAAAACCTGGCAAACAGGCGGTTTGATGTATCTATTATCCTAGTGAAAACCTAGTAAACAAGCACCTTGATAATACCAAAAAAAATCAAAAAATACAAAAATACAAAAAAAAATTAAAAAAAAAATTGAAAAAAGTACAAAAAAATTGAAAAAAATAAAAATACAAAAAAAGAGAAAAAGAAAAAAATGTGTCATTGATGAAAACCTGGTAAATAGGCATCATGGTAGCAAAAATAGAATTTCTGCCAAGATGGTGAAAACCTGGTAAACAGGCGCCTCTTGTTCCGCAATGCTTTATCTATCACAACATCTCTTAGCTTTCTCGCATTCGCTATTCTGCTTTCCTGCTTCAGTTTTCTTTCCCGCTTTAGTTTGCTTTCCTGCTTTAGCATGCTCATGCTTCTGTTCTCAGTCATCTTCAAGATTTTTCTCAACTTCACATGGATTGAAATTGGTCACACTTGGGGGCATGTTCCTTTTCTAGGGGGCATTGTCTTATCCTTTGGAGTCTCTCTCCTCTTGCATCGGTCACCAGTGGTTCTCACTGTGTCTGCCTACCGATGCTTCGTAGCACTTTGTCTCTCCTTGAGACTCTCTTTCACATCAGTCACCAGTGGTTCTCACTGCGTCTGCCTGCTGATGCCTAGATCTTATTATCAATTTTTTTGCTTGAGAATCTCTCTCATGATAGTCACCAATGGTTCTCACTGAGTCTGCCTACTGTCGCTATTACTAAGATTTCTCCCATTGTCTCGCTATTTGCATGTTCGATGTTGATCCGTTCGTTACTTGGGGGCATGGTTCCCCACTTCAATCACTCAAGTCAGTTTACACTTGAGTCAGTAATCTTGTCAAAGGACAACTCTCTACTGGCACGAACTGGTGTTTCTCAACACCTTAATCAAACAATGTTTTTTAACACTCTCTTTGGACACATCTGTGTTTTTTAACACACATTGGATATCTCGTGACATAAACATCTCTCGATAGCAATCAAACACATTGCACTCACAAGCACAACGGTGTTTTTCAACACCCCAAACATAGGCACATTCATAAGCCTTGAAACATGCTGAGATATGATTGACTCTTTCTTTGTATGTTGTCTATTCTTATGAATTTCACTGATATTTTCTTTGTCTACTACTTGTTAGTGTGGTTTCGATGATCTGACAACGTCAAATGAACAGGGTGTATGTGATAAGAGCTTCTGCATTAAGGTGGAAAAGCCTCACATCCCTCGATCTTGTTTATTTGTACGCCAAGGGGAGGTTGAAACTATCTCCTTGATTGTTATTGTTCTATTTTTTTCTTGCAAACTCTTACTATATCAAACTGGAAACAATGTTCAGGTCACCTTGGCTTTTGTGCTTCGATGCTTATGTTCGTTTCCTACATTTTATCCGATGAAATTCATATTTAGATTCTTATGGTCACAGTGGCACCAGTAAGGATCGTATTGACTCTAATGAACCAAAGGTACTCGATGATGATAAATACGATGAGTCCAACAACCAAAGTCCTAGGATTGCATTTAGCTTAGGCTTGCATTTGCTTTGTGGGGTTGCATTCACATTTTAGGCTTGCATCATGGTAGTTTTGGTGCTCTCTTCATTATCTTCTCATTCTTCAAAGGTCCTCATCTCTCATCATGGTTTCCTCTCGACTGCACAAGTGTCCGGTCCTCGCTCTCAATCTTTGTTCAGATTCTTTTTGGTTAGTACCTGTTGTATATTGCAATCTCCTGCATGAGATGATTAGTACCATTGCATTCATTGCATTACATGAATTTCCATACATTCATTTTCATTTATATATCCATAAACATGTGCATCCATTGTAAGCATAAATCAAATCATACATAGCATTTATACATCTAACATCTATCATTGTACTGCATTCATTCATACATCAATAAAACATGTGCATAAACATTTGCATATTCATCCATGGCATACATTTCTAATCCATACATCTAATCATATAAGAAAACATCTCATAAGACATACACATCTAAAGCAATATATAAACATGTACAATGATGCCAAAAATTGAGCTCATATATATATCGATCGGTCAAAATGTACAAGGGTGCTACTCGAGCACAATATGTCAAAATGGAGGTACAATGTATATCAAGATCTAACCACCCAGTGGAGGTGTAGGGGGTGGTATGCCCTGTTGCTAAGGAGGTGGACCTGGTGGAGGTGGTCCTGGTGGAACAGCCCGTGCACCAACATACTCTGCAAAAGGCTGAATCTGATCCGTTGCCTAAGGAACTGCAATAGTGTACACAGCATAGTAATAAGAAGCCTGAGAAGCCTCGTATCTAGTCTCTAGCTGTGATGTGGCTAGTGCCTCTCGTAACTCCTGGATCTCCCAATATCGCTCAGATATCTGAGTCTCCTGAATAATCACATGTGTATGGAGGTCGTCATGCTCCCTCTGTGACTGTCTAGCTCTCTCTCAGACCCTCCAGAGTGCCTCCTGCAACTGTGCTACCTGTTCGCCTGCTGGTGGATTAGTTAAAATAGCATCAGCCATGATAGTATCATCTCCCTGCTCAGCGGCTCTATCCTAACTGCCACTAGGCCCAGCACTTGCATCTGACCCCATCGGTCTAATGGGAATATCAGTCTGAGATGTTCTCGATCGTACAACTCTCTCCTACTGATGTACCTATGGCTACTGTACCTATGGCTACTGTACTTGGGGAGGCACCTGCTGCTGCGGTGGTAGTCGTACTACCTATTGTACATGAGGTATCGGTGCAACAGGAGATGTAAATCTAGGAAATGGATGTGCTAATAAGTGATCTCTATATGCAGGTGTCATACCTGCATTCGTCACTCCAACCATATAATCCCACCTAGCGGGTGGTACTCAGGCATCTATCATACTGCGGCCCCTATCAAGCTATCTCTACCAACCCTTCTTCATCTCATTGACGAATCAAGCGTATGTACAATACTCCTGAGACACATCCTGTGGTCTCCCGAACTGGCACAATACGTGCATGAGCAAGAAGTGCTCAATGATAGTGATGGTACGCCCAATCAAAGGACGTGAACAAAACATATATGATAGCTCATGTCGAACATCATCCCACACCTCAGTGGCTATCCAAGGCCGCCATATGACTGCGGCCATATCATCTATCTGTGATCTCCACTTCTTTGTCTTACCCAGCGCGGGCTGGGTCATCGGTCCTACGTACCTATATATTTACAGCTCTAAAGGCTGCCATGTATCATGGAATATCGACCTGCATATGGGAAGGTGCTCCCAGGCCTAGATCTGAAGAACAACGACTCCTACTACTATGGTATGTGCACCTCGATACATAATCTCATGCATCTCATGGTACATTTGAGAAAGCATGCACTCGCCCCATCCAAAGGTAACCACCGGTGTAGCCAGCATCCTCTGTAGCATGCCTCCCCAGCTACACTCCAATCCATGCTGACCGCAATTAGGAACCAAGTGACAACTCGGGAAAAGTGCTAACACGACTGCCAGTGGGTGATCTCTGTCATAGCTGCGAATCAACTCCTCCCACGAGCTGGCCTGTCCCATCACCAAATCATCTTGGAAAACTGCTATCAAAGTCATTGTACCTGCTCTAGGCTGCGTGTCATACTCCATGCGAGCTCCATGGAAAGGCACTCTCAGAATCCTATAAATATCCTTGAGAGTAACCGTCATCTCCCCTTGTGGTAAGTGAAAGGTGTTCGTCTCCGAATGGAAATACTCAACCAGGGCACCCAGTAAACCTTGATTTACCCAAATATCGAGTGCATCACAAAGGTAAGTCAATCCTAGCCCATCAATGTGGGCACCATCAGCATCTGATAATCTTTGAAGTAACTCACCCATGATAGGATGATGTGATCAGAATGCAATATCTGGGAGGTCAACATGCAAATCAAGCGACAAAATTGGATCAGTACCTCAACATGATGATTTTTCAAAGCAAAGACAACAAATACAGCTATGGACCTATCCTAAACACAGTTTGGAGATATTGCAACTGGCTGACTCTGTGACATGAAAAAATGACAACTTTTGAATTTTGGCAAGTTTCCCATGCGAGGAAGCTCTTTTCCCGTGTGAACTTTGTGACTCACGCGAGACGGGATGTCTTCCCGCGCGTGATTTTAGAAATCTCATGCAGCACAAGCGCGCTCTTCGCACGAGCGTAGGGGAGGGGCCCGTGTGAGGAACCCCTAACCCATGCAAGGATTCCATATCCTCATGTGAAAGGTGACCTGGGCTGGCACGAGGAAATTGTTTCCTCACATAACATTGGACGCGACAAAATTTAAAAAGGCCTAAAACATGCTAAAATGCAATAAATTTCAATAAAAATTTGAAATGCAGGATCATGTTTCGATTACTTATAGGTGCGTCATACTCTGGTGGCCAGTTGTGTCGTCGGGAGCGCTCAAATTAGTGTGTGTACATGGGAATGCTATCAATATCAGCTGTAGCCCTCGCCACCGCTAAAGTCAAAAGGTGAATAATGATTTGAAAATGACCCCTTCGGGCCTTATATAGCCTTTGACCTAATTTTTCAAAGTGCTCCATTTTCCGCAAAAATTGCACCCTTGGCTAAATGGACCATTCTGAATCCATTTTCATGATCAAAATTGAAATCTAACACTCTTGAGCAGCTTGAAATCACGTTTTAAAATTTTGGGACCGACTTTGATTGGACGCTTGTGCAGTCAATTTTCTGACATTGCTTTCTTGTCAGAATTATCTCTTGTTATCATTTTCTCGGTATATCATCTTAAAATGGAAGCACTTCCATGTTAAGATCATTTAGCCCTCCTTAGGGGATGTATTTTACCTCCATTACATCATCCCCCCATTTCTGCATCATCCCCCCTGATCTGCTCCTCCTTATACCACTTTCGGGACTGATTTCTGCATTATGGGTTGCAGGACTCTATTTCTGGGATACAGGGGATAGGGTCGACCTCCTAGGACAGGGTCAACCTCATCCCTACCCTAGGATAGGGCCGACCTCAACCCTATCCTAGGGTCCAAAACCTAGAACCCTACAGTTCCCGGGTTGTCGGTCTTTGCAAAAAGTTTCTTCCCACTTTTGAGTCGGCTATTTCGGGCTCCGAAGCGTGGATTCCTAAATTATATTTAATATAGGTCCTCTTCTAGGGGTAAAGGCTTAAATGATGATTTAATTATCCTATGTAGGCCTCCTTAGAAGATTGTGCCCTAATTTCATATAAAAGGGGAACTTTCTCTCTCATTTCCAACTAACTCTATGAAGCAAAAAATAATGATTGTCAAGCATTATCAAAGGGTCTTAAACTCAATTATCAAAGTGTTCTCAAGCTCTCAATGTGTTTAAGTTTTCCATTGAAGGTCAAGGATTCAAGCTCTCAAGCCTTTGAAGGAATTTGGTGCAAGTATTCAAGATCTATCATTCAAAACCCTAGATCTAGCCATCATGGTGGTGTGATCTTCCTT
>MU227041.1:422049-451579 GCA_018584345.1 Thuja plicata
AGTATTCAAGATCTATCATTCAAAACCCTAGATCTAGCCATCATGGTGGTGTGATCTTCCTTCAAGATCCTTTGTGCATCCTCAAGACTCTTTCATCATCCTTCCAAGGTGGATTCCAAGCATACAAACATGAATTTTTATGGTATTTAAAGCTCCATGCTTTCATACTTACATATTTGTATGCATTTGAATTACATTAGCATACCTATTGAATATCATAGCTTCACTATTAGATTCAATTCTACTACTTGTTAGCTTTCCATACTTTATTTATTTCAAAGGTTAATTCCAAAACTGTGGTTTGACCAAGGCAAACCCCTCCCCAACAACAAACAAACATTTTTCTTGCAGGTACAGGTTTGGGACTGTAGGTCTGAGGCCAGATCTGGATACCATTTTCAGATTTCTTTTGGACTATGCGAACAGGGACACTTTCAGAGTTGAGTAGATCAAGTTGGCAAAAGTGGTACAGGGTCAACCTTTTTCATAAGACGACATTGGAACGGAAAAATATTTCTTTGTTTTGTCTGTCTCTGTGTTCCGGTTCAGTATCAACTGTCAGCATCTCCAGAAATAGTCTACAGAACTCAGAAAATGAGTTTTTCCAGATCTGCTATGTCATGAGGTAGGCATCTTATCACATCATTCTTTACATGCTCTTTTCCATCCTTTTGATCAATATAATTAAACGTAATATCCTGAATTTGGACATAGGATTTCCCTTCATTATACAAATCTTATTTAGGAGATCTAGGGCATTCAAACCCTTCCAAATTTAGATTTTACACTCGACTTCTGCAATCTTTTCATCAAAGTCAACTCTAGTCAATTCTAGTCAACTATGGTCAAACCTAGTCAATAGGACTCCCTGATCACTCCAAATCGATTCTGTCTTCTCTTAAACTATCTTTGATATCTCTGGATCTTTGATCTTATTTCTCTGTGATTTCTCGCTCTCATCATTATGATGAGTCATCTTTCAATTTCGCTCCTGAGGGGACAGGATGATTGCATCATTAAATCTTTTTGCATTATTCTTGAATCAGTCTGATCTGAATCAAAAGTCCCCATCACTAGGGGCACCTCATCACTTGGGGCATATTCAGTTTTCCGTACCTTATGGTCAAAATTGGATATTCCTTGATCTTGAATCTCTAGGGGCATCTTGATGTCTCGCATCTTGTCATCTTGTCATCTATCTTTCTAGGTATCTGAGCAATCTAACTCAGATCCTCAAGAATCAAGCTTCATTTTGGAGATGATTCCTAAAATCTCATTAGGTATTGGGGCAATCTAACCCTAATTCCTGAAAGTTATGCTTCGTTCTGAAGATGGCTCTCAAAAGCTCTTTAGACAATTATCTAGGCAACCTAACCTGGATCTCAGAGGGCTAACCTTCGTATTGGGGCAATCTAACCCTAATTCTGGAGACAGTCCTAGATCTTCATCAGCTATCAGTGGATATTGGGGCAATCTAACCCTGATTCTGATCTTCTCTCGGATGATTCTGTTTCTCGATCTGATCGGTGTCTTGGCAACCTTACCTAGACTTTTGAAATCTTCATCTTCACATCAGACTATTCTTTGAATCAATGCGCTACTCACACATTAGTTCAAAGAGGGGGAAAATGTAACACCCCAAAATCGGCACCTAATAATCCTAATCAATTTTGGTGCGTTCCCTCAATTTTATCATCATCGAAGTCCTATTTTACTAGGCAAAATCTCCTCCTAGTTGACTTAGTCTCAAATGCAGAAAACCTAAATTTGCATAAATCTGACATTATATTTAATTCATAAATTATCAAGGTTTATTAGCTAAAAATCCCTATGATTAATTAATTTAATTCTAAAGTCCTAAGTGATTTTAAATTAAATTAATTCCACCCCCTTTACTTAATATACATCAAAAGGTATTGAATAATTATTTAATTCATTGAATGGATTATCCTCAAAAAGAATTCCATAATTCTATATGAAAGGTCACTCATGTGGCAATAATCCACTCTTTTAATTAAATAATTCATACTTTTTTGTCTCAATCTCAATTCTTGAAAATGAAGAGGCAGCCGTTTCTTTTCAAGAAACTCTTCACCCTTTTTCCATCGTTTTCTATATATTGGACCTCTTTTTCTTCATTTGGGAGGATGATTTTTGAGAGCATCAAATCTATAGTGAAATTTGCATTGATTATTTCATGCTTTTGAGCTTAAATTACATAATTAGATTAATTTCAATTTGGATTAGTAATGATATGTTGATTTTAGTTGCAATTCATTTACATATCTAACATATCAATCTTTTATTTCAAGCTCTCTAGTTTTAATGCAATTTCATTTCTAGATTAAGAGCATTTGATTTCTAGATTAATTGCAATTTCAATTCTAGACTAGTTGCAATTCATTTCATAGACTAGTTGCAATTCATTTCATAGATTAATTGCATTCTCTTTCATAGATTAATGGCAAATTCATCTTCTCTCATGCTTTAGAAATCCTCCATGTTAGCAATGGTCAGGTTGTTGGCTCTTGTTCTGAGAGTAAATTTGACATCCACAACTAATTAGGAGGCAGTAAGTCGCTTCAATCGAATTTGTAGGATGAACAATTCATGTTTGTCTTTGTGAATTGAACGATTGTGTAAAGACTATGCTGAGTTTGTGCCTAATTTAGAGGCCACATTCAAGCACACACAAGGAGAAGCTCTAATTTTTCACAATGGGATGACAAAGGAAATGATAAGAAGATAGTATGCAAAACAATATGATGTTGAAGTTTGATGATGCAAGTAAATATATTATAGCATGAAAATAAATAATATCGATCGTTATTTTTAATGGGTTGAAATTTTGAACATTATTACTTAAATATATTTTGTGACATTACTTTTCTATGTCGATTTGAGAGGTAATTTTGGTACACTACTTTTCTCTGCCATGTCATTCATATATTATTAACAAGAGGCATCCAAACCCAAGTGATTGGAGAAAAGAATACACTCTTTAATTTCCATATCTTGGCATGTCATAAAAAACACAATATGTTCAAGCATATTCAAGATTGATTTCAAATGTTGTAATTTTTCTTTACAAATTATCACAATAAAATTTGGAACTCAAAGAGGAAAAGAATCTCATAATTTGAAAGAACACTTTATTTTTCACATTTTCTCATTTTATAAAAAAAGAAAACATTTTGGCATATTCAAGATTGAATTGGATATTAAAACACTTTTTATGAATTTAAACAATAAAATTTGGAATCTATAGACCAATATATTGATAATATACACTATTGATAATGTTAAGAATATATTAATAATTATATTCTTTCCACTTATCACTATTGCAAACTTTTCAACACTATTGCAAAATATGAATACTTTTCTCAACATATAAATATTATTACAATAGTATAAATATGCAAAAAAATACATAAAATAATAGAGAGCTAATATTAAACCAATAAAACTATACATTTCTATTGTCCAATAGAATTGATAAATCTAACTTATAGATTTTAAATAAATTTGAAAAAAAAAAAATTTATTGGAAAAAAAATTGATCTATGTTTTAACATTTAACATAAATAGATAAATGTATTAGTAATCTAAAATGGAAAGAACTAATAAAGTGCAATAATTCAATAATGTTGAAGTCCTGGTTCAGTGAAGATAATCATCCTGACAAGATTGTGTGGAACCTCTCTCCTAATGGTGAATTCACGGTGGCCTCTGCCTGCTCCTTCTTCTCCAAGGAAGATAATCCTCAGTGTGCAACAATCTGGTATAAACTCCTTACTCCAAAGATTAACTTTTTCTTTTGGATTCTTATCCAGAATAAGCCCCTAACTATTGATAATTTAATTAAAAGAGGCTTCTCTCATGTTAATAGATGTAGTCTTTGCTTTGAACAAGCCGAGTCCTGTGATCATCTCATGATCCATTGTAATTTTACTCGGAAAGTTTGGTCTTTGGTTTTTCAAAATTGGAATTTGGTTTGGTTCTTTCCTAACTCTTGGCAGGACTTTGTTACTCAATGGAGATGTCCTTTTGATAATGATCTGGTTAGAAATTTTTGGAATCTTATTCCACCTCATCTTTGCTGGAGTATCTGGAAGGAAAGAAATAACAGAATCTTCAGAGAGAAATGTTCTAAACCTGAAATCATCTTCAACATAATGTCTAGATCTATAAAGGAAAATTTCAGTTCTTCTATAACTAATAGCAATAGCAAGTACCGATCTCTCATCCCGGATGTGAACTGTTCTACTTGGAACTTTCCTCTTCTCAAAACTCAGGATTGCTCCCAAAGAGAATTATCTGTCTAGACTGCTCCTCCTATTGGCTGGGTTAAATCTAATTTTGATGGTGCCTCTAAAGGCAACCTGGGTGTCTCTGGGGGGGGTATCATCAGAGATAGTTTTGGTAACTATTTAGGTGCCATATCTATCCCCTTGGTTTTTCAGTTTAATCATAGAGCAGAGGCCTTGGCTGCCCTCAACACTATCCTGCTGGTGGAAGAAATGGGATTCAAAAGAGTTTGGCTCAAAGGTGATTCTTTAAATATTATAAATAACATTAAAGATATCAATCCCCCTTCCTGGACTATAGAGCATATTATTCTCAAAATTAAATCTATAGTCAATTCCTTTGAAGAGTTCCATATATCTCATAATTATCGGGAGACCAATCAGGTTGCTGATTGTCTTGCCAATATTGGAGCCAAAAGCGAGGGGATTCAAAAATGGAAAGGCATACCTATGAGCAATGATGCGGTCACATCAATTATTAATTATGATAAAATAAGGCAAAAAGAAGGATTCATTAAAAGGGTTTTTAATGAAATCAATTAATTCATCTCAGATTGGGGGGAGTTGGAATGACGGCCAAAATAATGCGAAGTACATATCCAAGATGTGGATTTTTACTCTAATTATGAAAGCACAAAATTTAATGCATGCCGCTATTATTATTATTATCTGTGGCCAGTTCGAGCATGTGAAGAGGATTGCAATTTAGATTAATAGCTTTCACCTGTTAAAGAACAACCAAAATCATAACACTTCCCAGCCTATGAAAAAAGAGCAGGTGAAGATTTTGGCCATGGGTGGTAATCTCAGAAGGGAAGAGCCTGCAGAATGCAAGTGGAAGCAAGATAAGGAAGTGTGGAGAATCTTGAAGAAAGGTCATGTTCATAGATATCTTCAGAGACTACATGGTTTTGATGCAGAGGTTTCTAAAGCCTTCGCTGATGGCTGGGATAAGGGCATGGTAAATATTGCAGGCAAATATTTTAGCCTCAGCCTCGAGGTCCTATCTGATATCACTGGTCTCCCGCTAGATGGCCTGAAGTATTCAAAAGAGGTGAAGGTTGGCACCAGAGCTTATAAGAAATTTCCTGCTACCGATGAGGAGAGGGCTCTTCTGGTGAAAGGTAAGAAAGACTATGTCGACATGGAGAATATTGATAAAATTTGGGGTTTTGTTATTAAAGTTATAATGGAATACTTTACTCTCGAGGGTAGATTCTCTAGGGTCTATAATTATCATTTTGCCCTAGTTAATCACTTTAGACATGAGATTCACATTTCTTTCCCCTACTTTCTCCTCTGTTCGCTTAACCAGAGCATTACTGACTACAGAGTGAAGAATTTCCCTATCCTTCATGTTGGGCTTATTCTCCTAATAGCTGATTATGCTAGAGACCACATTCCCGACCCTATCCCTACCCAGATTAAAAAAAGGAAGACTGTCGGGTCTCTGCCAAAGAATCCTAAAACTAAGAAAGCTTCTTTGCCCTCTGAGTCGTCTTCTGCTAAGCCTCTGGTTGTGCCGAAGAATGATGAGTACCTTAGCGATGCCTCTGGTTCTGAAAAGAATGTCTTGGACTCCCTTGTTAGTCCTATCGTCCAGGAACCCGATGGTGAGAAGTTTATCCCTGAAGAAACAGATACTGAAGGTGTCAAGAATTTTCAGATGGATCCTAAAGTTGAGAATAATCCCACTACCCAGACTCCTGTGGTGAAGGATTCAAAGGGTCCTGATATCAATAATGCTAAGGAAAACCCTGAGGAAAGCCAAGATAATTTGAAATCTTGGGAAAAGGTTAACTCTGTTCTGGAGATTGTTAACACAGAAGGAAATGAGAAAAATGAGATTGAGGTTGAGAAGGTTGTCAACAAAGACAAAGAAACTGATACTAATCTTATGAATAGTAATGTAGATAACTCGGGGGACAACAGTTTTAAGGATCTGGGAGAGGAAAATTTGGAGTCTCATGATTCTCCCAGCTCTGAGAAGGAGAATAAGGAAGAAGATAGTGAGAGAATCCTTCATGGTACAAAA
Source organism: Thuja plicata (assembly GCA_018584345.1). Taxonomy (NCBI): domain Eukaryota; kingdom Viridiplantae; phylum Streptophyta; class Pinopsida; order Cupressales; family Cupressaceae; genus Thuja; species Thuja plicata. The sequence continues at coordinate 428,395 of MU227041.1, forward strand.
CCTCAGTCTCTTCAAAGAGAAATCATAAGGATGGACTCACAGGTCAGAAGGACTATTATCATGACCCCCCTTCAGATTGCAAAAAATAAATCCATCTACAGCTATAATCTGGACAAATGGGTGCAGAGTGATTTGGTAGAACTTAAGAATAGATGTATCAAACTAGAAAATAAGAGCTCTATGATTGAGGATACTGTGACATTACTCAGAAAGGAGGTTCCTCATAATGCCAATGTCCCTGTGCATGATCACGGTTCTGATATTGAAGAAAAAATTAAAAAAGTTGTCGAGATAGCCATGATACCTATCCAGAAGAAAATAAGCGGGAATGAGGAAATGCTAAAACATCTGCTTAGTCTGGTGAACACAGGTATGAGGTCTACTATGGAGAATTTGATGTCTCTGAGTAATTGGCTGGAAGGAAACGAAGATACCATTGACCTTACTGATCCTACCCAGCAGATGGGACGTGGCACTCGCACTAGGTCAAAGAAGCAAAAGGTTGAGGATCCGGATATTCAGAAGCTGAAAGACAATGTGAAGACTATGCAGACTCGGCTGGAGGGATCTGAGAGCTTCCTGAAGACTTTGTCTTGATCTCGGTGCTGGTGGCTTTTTCCTCTGTTTTTCTTCCAGCATCTTTTTTCTTTGTTTTTTTCTTTGTAGTTGCTTATTTTTAAATCTGGGATTTGTCCCTTTGTAGTCTGCTTCCTTCCTTGGGGCAGCTTGTTGTTCTCTGGGTTTTAATGCCTTTCTCTGTTCTCTTTTGTTAAAGGGTTTTGGGGTCCCTTCAAAACCTGTTTTTACCATAATAAAAAATAGATCTCAAGATTTTGCCAATTGCTCAGTTGCTCAGTTGTGTCAAGTATGATCTCCTTTACCTCCCCAAAAGAGAGCATTTACAACACCTAACCACCATGGATGAAAGCTCTTGTAAACAAGAAAATCAAACTCAAAAACCATCCCAAAACTAGGAACCATCTCAAATATCTCCTAAACCTCAATGCACAAGGAGATAAATATGTCAAGTAGACCAAGAGTGGGGAGTGAAAATGATCCTCCAGGATACACCAAGTCACAATGACTCTTCTCCAAAAAAAATCTCCTCTTGGTCCATAATGAACTCGCGTCCATCCATAGGTGTAGGCTCCTCGGTCTTCATGCTGAAACCTCCAAAGAAAAATCCCCTCTCAATAAATTTTATGTAAGCCCAAGAGAGTTGTATCCTCACCCAAGCCTCTTAGTTTTATAGAGCACCTCCATGGTCAATTAGCCAATGTACTTGATACCAAGAGCACTAACCAGACCAATTGTCAAAACTCTTATTGTACATCTGCATTACCTGGGAACACAACATGACAACTTTATCTCCACATATGAAAACCTCATGCTCCAAATACAAAATTATGTCAAGAGAACATGAATCATGCTAACGCTCTAATCTAGAATCAAGAGCCAACCATAGCACAATAAAAAAACATCTTCATATCACATGAAGATAAACATCACATGAAGATAAACATCTCATGAGAAAAACCGAAGCATTAATTGTTCCATAATCTGCATAATTAGCACAAAATCCCAAAACCATACCCTCTAGCATCTCTCGTAGTTGAGATTTAATTCTCAAACCCTCAACCTCAGTTTCTTCAGAATAAATCAGCCTAGAAGGGGATTGCATCCTCAGCATCATGCTCATCATCCATATGGATAAATGGATATCTTGATTTCATGTCTACCTACTCAACCCTGGCCAGAACCTTTCCTTGCTCCTCGTCATTCCTCATGACTAGCGAACATGGTAAGGAATGATTTACAACTTCTTGTTGTCCCAAACTGTATTATCAGCCAATACAAGCACATTGGTAGCCAAACACTCCATCATAATAGCTATATAGATGATAGCCCCTGCGCCCACCCACTTTGCATATTGAACCTTTGACAGAAAATTGGAGACCCACCCTCAAGGATCTTCTCACAGACTTCTTTCACGACTCTGCCCCTCGCAACCTGCTTAAACATAACTTGTATTTCTCTCAGGAATACCCACCACATACAACTCAATCAACAGTGTCTAAGTCTCTCTAGTTCCATCTTCCACAAATTGATTCAATGTCGTCATAGAACGATAATTCCTCAACCTATATTCACAACAATTTCCTGAAAGAGGGTTGCCCAATAATTTCATTTTTATTTTCTTCTACAATGCACAATTTTTTTAGGATTCTAATCCCACCTCCAAATTTGTTTCTACAGAGCAACACATATTGACAACGTCTCAAACCCCTTCATTTGCACAAAATGCCTAATAATTCTCAGAGCTCTCCATAGTCCGTGTGTGTACAATCTTTGCGGCCTTTCGCTTTGATTCATTTAAATATAATATAAACTTTTCTTCATCACACTGCGCATGTTTTCTCAGTGTCTCTTCAACGCAGCCCCAAACACTTATTGTTATGTTCTAAAGTAAAAATCAAACTTAAGATCTTTTACAACTTTAGCTGCTTCAATGCGGACTTTATCAGCAACACTAAACATTATTATAGGTCTATTATTTACACACAAAAATTTTATCAGTCATTACGCTAGCTCTATCCAATTGCTATATCAAAGATGAACACAAAAGAATATAAGGATACTCTACAACATTTGCAAACTGGAGCAATGGGAGACAAAACTTATTTTGGGTAGCGGTTACAACATTTGCATCTATAGTCTTTCTCTCCTACCTCACCTAGAAGGATCAACCTTCCAGCTGTTTGCATCCATTTCTTCCACACCTCTTCAAATTCCACACAAAAACTGCAAGTTTTTCAAAATACTCTTTTTGTTGCCTATGGAAACCCCAAAGCTTTGAATGCCTATCTACACCACACCAGCTTCTTCATGTGCTCTATGCACAACCACATATATATTTTCTTCAACATATTTCTTCTATGACTCCTTCACAATTTTAATCAACTAAGTGCAGCTATACACAACCTTTTCTTATTTATTGGGTCGCTTCTCCCAGATTTGAGCCACTTCTAATCCCTCCTTTCAATGGTTTCTTTAAACCCATCAAGTGTCTAACACACCCATCTTCTTTTTCATGCATCACTTTGTAGTACTCTGCTCTTTCCAGATCATATAGGCTCTAAAACCAATTGTTAAATTAATAGACAAATTGGGAACACACAACAAAGACACAAGTTTTAATGTGGTTCGCCAATTTGGCTACATCTACCATAGAGCAGAGCAAATCTTTATTCAGTCATCATAGCTTGATTACATGAGAATTTCTCCTCAGATTTATACAATAGTTTTCAAGAGAAGGCGAAGAGTCAAACAAGAAATTATGAAATGAAGTCATGAAAGAAGAAATGAAAAGTTGGCCTTCACATCCAACAATCTAAGCTTATGACCCATTACAATATAGAAACTTAATTCAATTCATCCTACTCATTTTATTTTAATTTCAGCCAATATTCAATGGAGGAGACCTTGTTCCTATTCCATTCCTTAATTTTTTTTTTCCCATTGTAGATAGGGGTGGTTGGGGATTATAGGGCTCACTCATGTTACGTATTGACTATCTGCAACTTAATTAAAATGGTATCCCTTGTGTCAACAAAATATTGACATCTAAAATTAACAAATATAACAAATAGGTTGCATGGACTATGGCCTTAATGGCATGATTAGTACTTTGTAACGTTCACACTATTGACTGACTGCCCTTGAAATCTATTGGATCAATAACAGGCTAAGATGAATATAAAATGTGGTGCTCTGGGTAACACCTATGCTACATAACGAACGGACAACTTTAATCAATTTGATTAGCTTCTCTCCCTTCACCAATGGCTGCTCTTACAACAATTTCTCTTACCATCATTATTGTTATCCTAATGCTCATTTGTGGATCAGCCCAGAAGCAAAATATAACAGTTGGATCCACTCTAATTCCTCCTCAAAATTCCAAATGGGTTTCACCAAATGGCCAATTTGGTTTCAGATTCTATGAGGTAACCACTATTGTGTACGTACTTGGCATTTGGTTTGACAAAATACCCTCTAAAACTCTGTTCTAGACTGTTATGAAAGATCAAAGGGACCTTCCTCTTAAAAATATGTCTTCCCTGGAACTCACCGACAATGGCCTCAACCTATACGATGCCACAAAAAGTTTGAAATGGTCGGCTGCTCCGTCTATAAAAGTTGCGGCGGCTGCAGTGCTGGACAGTAGCAACTTCATGTTGTTAGACGCCTCATTTTTGCCCATCTAGTAGAGCTTTGACTATCCCATAGATACCCTGTTGCCCATTCAAGAGCTCATGTGGAAATCTACCATGTATTCCAGAGCTTCAGACACAAACCTCTCATCAGGCCGGTTCGAACTTGCCTTGTAGGAAGATGGAAATTTGGTGCTTTACCCTGTGGATCAAGTGGGAAAGATTCAAGGTGATTACTGGACTGACATAAGTTTAGACGGTGAAGGAAGATTGAAATTTGAGAGGAGTGGGCTATTGCATTTGGTAAACACCACCAATATGACTGTTTCCACGCTCACACAAGGCAAGGTCAGAGATGGGCAATTTCTTCATAGAGTAACACTGGAGAGCAATGGAATCCTTGCACAGTATGTGTGGAACATGGATGACAATGATTCTTCTTGGAGACCTGTATGGAAGGCTATGAATGACCCATGCAAAGATGTCAAGGGTCAGTGTGGCCACAACGACATTGAACTTGGAACCACAAAGTTCAAAGTTTGAAGTTCAAAATTTAAGATACATGTCTCAGGTTCACGTCTTCCATCTAAAAATGAAGATCCAAGTTGAAAGCTAATTCAAAGCTCAAATACTTAGAAGTTTGGGTCTCTCATGTACCAATCATTAGAGATTTCTCAAACCAAAAGATATAGAGCTATCAGTTAAAGGAGGAGACTGATATTCAAACATATATGCAATAGATGGAGGAAGTCTAATTACCTCTAAATAGAAAGGTGGTGAGCATATACAAGCTTCCCCCCTCAATATTGTTCCACATATAGAGAGTCAATTTTTATCTAAGGTCCTCATGTTGATGGACAACTTGCGGTATCGACAACCCCCATGATGAACTAAGCTCATGCTCTATTAATTTATTCTTGGGCCCGTATGTAAAAAGCATTCAAATTGTTTGGCAAGGTTGTCGATAGACACCAATCAGGCTCAAATCTTCAGAAAGAAGGACCTACAATAGTCACCAAAACTATCTCAAGAGACCGATGGTTGTCTACAGAAACCCTTCAGCTATGGTGTTAAAAGAATTGTCCGTCTTGACGAAGTTAAGCTCTAGTCAGTTTTGGTGAAGCACTGAGGCAACCGTGAATCTTGAATCCAAGTTGCATAACTAAGGGGTAAAGAAATATTTCCATCAATTGAGAGATCACAATGTGGTGTACTATAAAGGAATGCATTTGAGAAGGCACGGTTAATCAAAAAGGAACCCGATAGAGAGATTCCGCAGCCAAACTCAGAGAATGATCATGATCTTTTTGAGGTAATGTCACAATGTATGGAGTTTCAATGTTCTCCATGAGCTAATGTCCATGGTATCGCAAAAACCTTGTAAAACCCACATCAAAAAGTTGACTCATGTTAAAGCTTAGATACACGGGGATGTTCACCAACTGTTTGTTATAATGCATTGAATCCCAACTACATACAAGTCAAGTTGCGTTACTCGTGGACGCAGATTCATATGGTCACTTGTCCATTTCCAAATGTATTCACCCAAAGCAACTCCCACATGGCTCGACCCAAATGTTGAGGTGTCAATAGTTCATGCCGACAAAGAGAAGGAAGATCACGTAATTTCCTTGCCATGTGAACTCAAGCCATATTTAGAGGGCACTACAATGCATTATGGAGCCACTTTGTATGATTTATGGGTTGCATAGAAGTGCTATAACTGGTCGATGATGGTGACTGTGGAGTCAATGTGCAAATTTAGCTGACTTTGTGGAAAAGTTGTGGGCCTCCATTGTAAGAAACATAGCAGGTCTCTGAAGTTATAAAGAGAAGTGAATGTGTGGTCAAGCCAGCATGGAGATACACACTAACTGTTTGACAGAATGCCTCATCATTCCCCCTTAGTGGTTGGCACCATGCTCACTCGTGCTCTTAGACACAGAATAGGGCTTAGTGACAAAGGATAATAAATATGCACTCATGTATAAACTATAGTTGATAGATGCAAACAAGAATTCATTTCTACACCTGTCAGCATATAAGGGAACGAGGAAAGCCATTGGGAAAGAAATGTGGAGAGTTGCCCAAATTTATAGGCCACTTATTAAGATATAATTGTGTATATCTTTCCAATCTTTAGATCATTTTATTTTTTCTTTCTAAATCTTTAATTTCAATATTTATTGAAGATGTGGAACCCAGTAAATAAGAGAGAACCGGGAGATAGAGATGAGAGTGAAATTTCAAGAATCAATTATTCTTCCAAACTAAAAGTTACAGGAAAAGAATTTTTGGCAGGTCTATAAAAGAAGATATTTCTACAGAAATGGGGTTCTTCTTCTTTCAGTAGTCAGGAGGCTATAGAGAGGGCAGAATACATTCTTCTATATTTTATTGTGTATAGTCAGAAAATGGAAGCACTTCCATTTTAGACTTGTTTATCCTTTCGAGTAAGTGGTTTGGGGTCATATCAAGCACCTAGAATGGGTTCCTATTCTTGACATGGATTCCTCCATGTTCTGTCCTTCTTTCCACTCCTGTTTAGCCTAATTTCTGCATTCTGAGCTGTAGACTGGTGATTCTGGGCTTCAGGGTCAGGGTTGAATTTTTAGGTCTATGTTGACCTCGACCCTAACCTAGGTCAGGGTTGACCTCAACCCTGACCTAGGTTAAGGTCAACCTCAACCCTAACCTAGGTCAAGGTCGACCTTGACCTTGACCCAGGGTTCAGATCATGGAGTCTTGCAGTTTTGGATGTCGGTCTTTGCAAAAAGTATTTTCCTGCTTTCGGGTCGACTGTTTTGGGTTCTAAAGCATTGATTCCTAAATTATATTTAATATAGGTCCTCTCCTAGTGGTAAAGGATTTAATGGAAATTTAATTCTCCTATGTAGGCCTCCTTGGAAGATTGTGCCCTGATTTCATATAAAAGGAAGTTTTCTCCTCCCATTTTCTTTAACCATAATCAAGCAAACTAAGTCTTCTAATCAAGCACTCTCAAACTATCTTCAAGTGTGATTCAAGAAAGCTAAGGAGAAAGATTTCAAGCAAGCATTCATCCATTCAAGCATCCATCTTCATGAAGGAGATCCATTGGAGGCCATTGAAGGATTCAAGCTACATAGTGCCCTTTTGGTGATCTCTCCATCCACCTACTTCCAAGCCTATTCAAAACTCAAGAACCCATTCAAGACTTGGTGTTGGAGATCTACAAGCAAGAGATTGAAGACATCCTACCTTTCTACATTCCACATTTTGAAGCATACTTGTGGATCCAAGGATTCGAATCCGCCACAAGGACCTTTTACAAGAAAGGTGAATTTGAGCATTTACTTTGTCTATTTCTGCAATTTCAATTACACATATTTAAGGTTAATTCCTAAACTAGGGTTTGACCAAGGAAAACCCCTCCCCCAAAATAAACAAACCTCTTTTTCTTGTAGGTACAGGTTCAAAATAGCATATTTGAGACTAGATCTGAATACCCTTTTCAGTTTTCTTTCGGACGGCACGAACAGAATTTCTGTCAGACCTGTGTAGGTCAGGGTCGACATTATTGGGTCAGGGTCAACATTTGTGGGTCAAGGTTGACCTTTTTCATAAGATGACATCAAAATAGAAAAAGGTTTATGGGTTTTGTTTGTCTCTGCATTCCGGTTCAGGATCAACTATTAGTTTTTCTAGTAACAGTCTACAGACCTCAGAAAACAACATTCTTTGATCTACAATTATTTAAGGTTAGTACATTTCTCCTATTTCTTCAATTACTATCATATATCATTTCTATACATATAAATAACAGAATTTAAGGTATCTCTCTTATTCTCCTTGATGAGGAAGACACTCTCGATGATCCTATTGATCTTATTGATGAATATGAGACCATTGATCTTGATAATGATCAACCTCATATGCTTTCAACTCAATTAACAATTACACCTAGTATCAAGCATTGTGATTCTCAAGAGGATCCTTGTTTGGAACTGGCTATCATTCCTACTATATTGGATATAGTCCCTCTTGCGAGTTGCCCACCTACCGTAAATAACATTAACCAAGATGGGGAGGGTTGACAACATGCTTGATTGGCTCATCCTTTATGGTAGCCCTTTTTGTGTTTGTATGTTGTAATGCGCTTCCCCCGTAATGTATTTTGCTAAATGTTTGTTAGATTCTTTTATACGAACCTTGTTACTCTGTTGGTGCAAGGTGATAAAGGAATCAAAACTGTTGTTCAATTCTTCTATATGTATCTACATTATTCTATATGTTGTTTCATGTTATGGCGTACTTGTGTTATTGTTTGTAACTATTTCCTTGTATAATCTACTTGGATTTGCGACATGGTAGCATTAATTCTTTTTGGTCTCCATGTTGTGGTCCGAAAAGATTCCTCTTCATAATTCTTAAGTTTCTTTCCTCCTTTGTGATTGTAGCTCTACTCTCTTTGGAGAATGATGTCAATTCATTTGCAATAATATCATATTTTTATGTACATATTATCTTATGATCATACTGACCCCACATTAGGTAGATCCCTTTTGTGTTCTCATGTATGTTTATGTTTTATTTCCCTTTGATTTGTCTTCCTTTGGGGGCATATCGCAGTGGAAATGTAATCCGTAGAGTTGCTGATGTTTCTGTTAAACTCATTGCTCCTGTTAAAGTGTTAGCAATGACTTTAACGTGGGGGCATACACTCTACTCAGTTTTTGCACACACGCATGTTCAAAATAGTTTTCAAGACTTAAAAACTTTTCCCTTTATGGATTAAAAGAAACTAATCCCTAAAGCATGGTCATTTTTACTTTTTAGGATCTCTTGATCCCTCCAGTTAAAATTTACACGGATCTCTTGATCCCGCCAGCTTTCAATTTACAAAGTTTTGATCCCTTTAAGAATAGATCTCCCTGATGGGTTGACTAGTGAGTAGCCACATTCACTAGGCAGTTCAACTCCATCTTTCCAGTTACGTTTTTGTGTGGTTCACAATGAGACATAAGTTCTCATTGGGCGAGATAATCACACCCTCTCTCTCTCTTTAACTAAATGATATCTCTCTTATCATGATCTTAGGGTTGATAAGGACTTAAGTCCCTTGGGGGCTTGAGGGTTTCTTTATCCCTTTTGTTTCCAACAAGATTTTCTTTTCTGTAAATTCTCCTTTACCAAGATTTTGTGTTGAACTCATACTCTTGCTAAAGTGGGGGCTAAATGTATAGTCAAAAAATGGAAGCACTTCCATTTTAGACTTTTTTAGCCTTGTGCGTAAGTGGTTTGGGGTCATATCAAGCACCTATAATGGGTTCTTGATCTTGACATGGCTTCCTCCCTGTTCTGTCCTTCTTTCCACTCCTGTTTAGCCTGATTTCTGCATTCTGAGCTGTAGACTGGTGATTCTGGGATTCAAGGTCAGGGTCGACCTTTCAGGTCTATGTCGACTTTGACCCTGACCTAGGTCAGGGTCGACCTTGACCTTGACCCAGGGTTCAGATCCCGGGGTCTTGCAGTTTTGGATGTCGGTCTTTGCAAAAAGTATTTTCCCGCTTCCGTGTCGGCTGTTTCGGGTTCCGAAGCATTGATTCCTAAATTATATTTAATATTGGTCCTCTCCTAGGGGTAAAGGCTTTAATGGATATTTAATTCTCCTATGTAGGCCTCCTTGGAAGATTGTGCCCTAATTTCATATAAAAGGAAGTTTTCTCCTCCCATTTTCTCTAACCATAATCAAGCGAACTAAGTCTTCTAATCAAGCACTCTCAAACTATCTTCAAGTGTGATTCAAGCAAGCTAAGGAGAAATATTTCAAGCAAGCATTCATCCATTCAAGTATCCATCTTCATGAAGGAGATCCATTGGAGGCCATTGAAGGATTCAAGCTACATAGTGCCCTTTTGGTGATCTCTCCATCCACCTTCTTTCAAGCCTATTCAAAACTAAAGAACCCATTCAAGACTTGGTGTTGGAGATCTACAAGCAAGAGATTGAAGACATCCTACCTTTCTACATTCCACATTTTGAAGCATACTTGTGGATCCAAGGATTCAAATCCGCCATAAGGACCTTTTACAAGCAAGGTGAATTTGAGCATTTACTTTGTCTATTTCGGCAATTTCAATTACACATATTTAAGGTTAATTCCTAAACCAGGGTTTGACCAAGGCAAACCCCTCCCCCATAATTTTTGTCAGACCTGTGTAGGTCAAGGTCGACATTATTGGGTCAGGATCAACATTTGTGGGTCAAGGTCAACCTTTTTCATAAGACGACATCAGAACGGAAAAAGATTTTTGGGTTTTGTTCGTCTCTGCATTCCGGTTCAGGATCAACTATCAATTTTTCTAGAAATAGTCTACAGACCTTAGAAAATAGCATTCTTTGATCTGTAATTCTTTAAGGTTAGTACATTTCTCCTATTTCTTCAATTACTGTCATATATCATTTCTATACATATAAATAACAGAATTTAAGGTATCTCTCTTATTCTCCTCTCCGAATAGTTGATTCATTTGTGCATTAACCCTTCTTTTGGGTTGATCAACTTGGATCTTCCATTTGTGCATTTGGGAATAAAAGAGGAGTATCCTATCTTCTCCCTAATCACAATTGCAATTACACAATAAATTAAATTCAAGTAAGTGTAAAATAGGGTTAAGGATTTCAATACATTTTAATCTAATCAAACAACAATTAACAATCAAACCTTTACCAAACCCCCTTACCCCCTTTTTCCATATCACATTTTCCACATTACATATTGTAATAGAGAGACAGGAGGGATTTATAAACTATGTTTTTGTATGTTGATTATGGTGCATGGGTCAAAATGATTAGTTGGTCATGCTTGATTATATTTTGAAATAAATGAATGCAATACCTTGAATATGTTGGTTCGAATTAATATTTTTTGACTGCAAATGATTTGTTGGTTATTGAAGTCTTATTTCTTGTATGTCTTTCTCTATTTATCAATAATCTGTGTGGGTTATGGAATAAGGGGGTTTTATACATTCACACACACGAAGATAAGAAATAATTTTAACTCTTATTTCTCTGCAAGTAAGAAGGGTAGACAAGTGATCAGTTGGTCATATGTTTGTATTTCTCCTCTTTATTTAAGTTTGTGAATTTAACAACTGTATTCATTCCATGTTTACGGATGGATGTTAACATGCCTTCATGTCTTCGGGTTAAAGACATATCAAGTTTTTGATTCATTGAAAATCATTGAAGGGGGAGTTGTACCTCACAATTCAGAGGGAAGCTATCAATCTCATGATAGCCTTTCCAACTCTTGGTATCAGATTGTGCTTTTCAGATTGGGCATTTAGGGATTATATTGAAGGTGTTTTTAGAAGGACAAATATGTTTACTAACAAAAACCATCCCAGAACTAGGAACCATCTCAAACATCTCCTAAACCTCAATGCACAAGGAGATAAATATGTTGAGTAGACCAAGAGTGGGGAGTGAAATGATCCTCCAGGATACACCAAGTCACAATGACTCTTCTCCAAGAATAATCTCCTCTAGGTCCATAATGAACTCGCGTCCATCCATAGGTGTAGGCTCCTCGATCTTCATGCTAAAACCTCCAAAGAGAAACCCTCTCAACAAATGTTCTCTAAACCCAAGAGAACTGTAGCCTCACCCAAGCCTCTTAGTTTTCAAGAGCACCTTCGTGGTCAATTAGCCAATGTACTCGATACCAAGAGCACTAACCAGACCAATTGTCAAAACTCCCACTGCATGTCTGCATTACCTAGGAACACAAGATGACAACTTGATCTCCACATATGAAAACCTCATGCTCCATAGAGAAAATCATGTCAAGAGAACCTGAATCATGCCAACGCTCTAATCTAGAATCAAGAGCCAACCATAGCACAATAAAAAAACATCTTCATATCACATGAAGATATGATGATAAACATCTCATGAGAAAAACCAAAGTTGTAATTGTTCCATAATCTGCATAATTAGCACCAAATCCCAAAACCATACCCTCTAGCATCTCTCATAGTTGAGATTTAATTCTCAAATCCTCAACCTCAGATTCTTCAAAAGAACTTAGCCTAGAAGGGGATTGCATCCTCAGCATCACGCTCATCATCCATATGGGTAAATGGATATCTTGATTTCATGTCTACCTACTCAACCCTGGCCAGAAGCTTTCAATGCTCCTCATCATTCCTCATGACCACCAGACATGGTAAGGAATGATCTGCAACTTCTTGTTCTCCCAAACTGCATTACCAACCAATACAAGCACGTTGGCAGCCAAACACTCCATCATAATAGCTATATAAATGATAGCCCCTGCGCCCACCCGCTTTGCATATTGAACCTTTGACAGAAAATTGGAGACCTGCCCTCAAGGATCTTCTCACAGGCTTCTTTCACGACTCTCCCCCCTCGCAATCTGCTTAAACATGACTTGTATTCCTCTCAGGAACACCCACCACATACAACTCAATCACCAGCGTCCAAGTCTTTCTACTTCCATCCTCCACAAATTGATTCAATGTCATCACAAAATGATAATTCCTCAGCCTGTATTCACAACAATTTCCTGAAAGAGGGTTGCCCAATAATTTTAATCTTATTTTCTTCCACAATGCACAATTTTTTTTGGATTCTAATCACACCTCCAACTTTGTTTCTACAGAGCAACACATATTGACAAGGTCTCAAACCCCTTCATTTGCACAAAATGCCTAAGAATTCTCAGAGCTATCCATAGTCTGTGCATGTAAAATCTTTGTGGCATTCAGCATTTATTCATTTAAATATAATATAAAATTTTCTTCTCCACATTGCACATCTTTTCTCAGCGACTCTTCAACGCAACCCCAAACACTTATTGTTATGTTCTAAAGCCAAAATCAAACTTTAGATCTTTTACAGCTTCAGTTGCTTCAATGCGGACTTTATCAGCAACACTAAACAATATTACAAGTCTATCATTTACAAGAAAAAATTTTACCATCCATTACACTAGCTCTATCCAATTGCTATATCAAGGATGAACACAAAAAAATATAAGGATACTCTACGGCATTTGCAAACTAGAGCAATGGGAGACAAAACTTATTTTGGGTGGCGGTTACAACATCTGCATCTACAGCCTTCTATGACTCCTTCGCAATGTTAATCAACTAAGTGCAGCTATACACAACCTTTTCTTATTTATTGGGTCGCTTCTCCCATATTTGAGCCACTTCTAATCCCTCCTTTCAATGGTTTCTTTAAACCCATCGGGTCTCTAACACACCCATCTTCTTTTTCCTCCATCACATTGCAGCACTCTGCACTTTCCAAATCATATAGGCTCTAATACCAATTGTTAAATTAATAGACAAATTGGGAACACACAACAAAGGCACAAGTTTTAACGTGGTTCGCCAATTTGGCTACATCTACTAGAGAGCAGAGCAAATTTTTATTTAGTCATCACAGCTTGATTAAATAAGTATTTCTCCTCATATTTATACAATAGTCTTCAAGAGAAAGCGAAGAGTCAAACAAAAAAATATGAAATGAAAAGTAATGAAAGAAGAAATAAACACTTGAACTTCACATCCAACAATCTAAACTTATGGCCCATTACGATCCACAAACTTAATCCAATTCATCCTACTCATTTTATTTTAATTTCAGCAATGGAGCAGACCTTGTTCCTATTCCACTCCTTGATTGTTTTTTTTTCCATTGTAAATAGGGATGATTGGGGATTATAGGGCTCACTGATGTTACGTATTGACTACACAAACTTAATTCAATTCATCCTACTCATTTTATTTTAATTTCAGCAATGGAGGAGACCTTGTTCCTATTCCATTCCTTGATTGTTTGTTTTCCCATTGTAGATAGGGATGGTTGGGGATTATAGGGCTCACTGATGTTACGTATTGACTATCTGCAACTCAATTAAAATGGTATCCAGGGGTGGTTGGGGATTATAGGGCTCACTGATGTTACGTATTGACTATCTGCAACTTGATTAAAACGGTATCCCTTGTGTGAACAAAATATTGACACCTAAAATTAACAAATATAACAAATACGTTGCACGGACCGTGGCCTTAACGGCATGATTAGTGCTTCGTAACGTTCACGCTATTCACTGACTGCCCTTGAAATCTATTGGATCAATAGCGGGCTGAGATGAATATAAAATGTGGTGCTCTGGGTAACACGTATGCTACATAACGAACGAACAGCTTTAATCAATTTGATTAGCTTCTCTCCCTTCATCAATGGCTGCTCTTACAACACTTGCTCTTACCATCGTTATTGTTATTCTGATGCTCATTTGCGCCTCGGCCCAGAAGCAGAATATAATGCTTGGCTCCACTCTAATTCCTCCTCAAAATTCCAAATGGGTTTCACCAAATGGTCAGTTTGCTTTTGGATTCTATGAGGTAACCACTACTGTGTACGTACTTGGCATTTGGTTTGACAAAATACCTTCTAAAACTCTGGTCTGGACTGTTATGAAAGATCGGAGGGACCTTCCTCTTGAAAAGATGTCTTCCCTGCTGCTAACCGACAATGGCCTCAGCCTGAACGACGCCACAAAGAGTTTGAAATGGTCGGCTGCTCCGTCTGACAAGGTTGCGGCGGCTGCAATGCTGGACAGTGGCAACTTCGTGCTGTTAGACGCCTCATTTTCGCCCATCTGGCAGAGCTTCGACTATCCCACTGATACCCTGTTGCCCAGTCAAGAGCTCATGTGGAGTTCTACCATGTATTCCAGGGCTTCAGACACAAACCGCTCATCAGGCCGGTTCGAACTTGCCTTGCGGGAAGATGGCAATTTGGTGCTTTACCCTGCGGATCGAGTGGGCAAGATTCAAGGTGCTTACTGGAACAGAAGTTTAAACGGTGAAGGAAGCTTGAAATTTGACAGGAGTGGGCTGTTGCATCTGGTAAACACCACCAACGTGACGGTTTCCACGCTCACACAAGGCAAGGCCGGAGATGGGCAATTTCTTCGCAGAGTAACGCTGGAGAGCGATGGAATCCTTGCACAGTATGTGTGGAACATGGACGACAATGATTCTTCTTGGAGACCTGTATGGAAGGCTATGAATGACCCATGCAGAGATGTCAAGGGTCAGTGCGGCCGCAACGGCATTTGTCAGCTCAACAACAACACCAAGCCCGATTGCCATTGTCCTCCGCAGTTCAATTTCATTGACAGCCAAGACCATTTTAAGGGATGTAGAAGAGAGGAGCAGAGCTGCAGCGCAACGGCTTCCATGCAACGGCTTGACAACACTGACTGGTTGAACGGCAACGATTATTCAGTTTTGGCGGGTCTTACTGAAAGTGAATGCAAGCAGACCTGCATAAACGATTGCATGTGCACCGTGGTCACTTATGGCTTAAACAATCTTTGTTGGAAGAAGCGGATGCCTCTCATCGACGGTCGAATAGGCACGGACATTACCAATATAGCTTATGTAAAAGTATCTACTGACTCCAATGCACAGTCTCCCATCTCCGCTCCTCCTCCTCCAGAGGGAAAGAAGCTTGTAGCCACTCAGACTGGCATTATTCTCGTGGCTTGCTCCTCTTCTATACTCGTGATTGCCTTCTTGGTGGTCTGCTTGGGTGGCATCAAGGTCCACAAGATGAGAAAGATTGCGCCGCAGATTATGGTTTTGGAGGGATTGAAGGCATTTTCTTATAAAGAGATAGAGGCTGCTACGGGAGGTTTCAGAGAAGAATTAGGAAGGGGTTCCTTCGGTAAAGTTTGCAAGGGATGCTTAGAGGATGGAAGAGAAATTGCTGCGAAGATTCTGGATGAGAAAGCGGTGCAGGAGAAGCATGGGGAGCGGGAGTTCAGAACAGAGATGAGCGTGATTGGTAGAAGCCATCATAAGAACTTGGTTCAGTTGTATGGTTTCTGCGACCAGGGCTCCCACAGGCATCTGGTGTATGAGTACATGCCCAATGGGTCTCTGGACACCGCTCTATTCGTGGATAGCGGTTTTCTTGATTGGAGGACTCGGGTTAAGATTGCAATGGGAACGGCAAGAGGGCTTCTCTATTTGCATGAAGAGTGCAGAACACAGACCATTCACTGTGACATAAAACCCCAGAACATCCTGCTGGATCAAAACTTCAATCCTAAAATATCTGACTTCGGCCTGGCGAAATTGTTGAGGGCAGAACAGACCGCAACTCACACGGTAGCTCGGGGCACCAGGGGTTACATTGCGCCTGAGTGGATGAATAATATGCCGATTACTGTCAAAGTGGATATTTACAGCTTTGGAGTGATGCTGCTGGAGATTATTTGTTGCAGGAAAACCATGAAACTCGATGCCCCGGAAAATGAAATCCTTCTGGACGTGTGGGTGTATGAATGCTTCAAAAGTGGTGCACTTGCTCAGCTGGTGGAGCAGCAACGAGTAGAAGGTGAAGCAGGTATGGGAATCGAGTGGAGGCAGTTGGAGAGAATGGTATTGGTGGGTCTGTGGTGCATTCAAGAAGATCCATCCCTAAGGCCATCTACCAAAAAGATGGTTCAGATGATGGAAGGAACAGTCGAGATTACAGTGCCCCCACCTCCTGGATCTTTTGTCGGTGCATTGAGTGTCTAAAAATTACAAATTCACAGCTCTTCATCAGTCACTAATATCATCTTTTGATGGTTATTGTGTGTCTAAGAATTACAAGTTCACAGCTGATCTTCATTAGTCGCCAATATCATCCTGTCGCTCAATGCCTCGCATATAAATGTAGTTACCTTGTTCTAGTGATCGTTATTTTGCCTCAAGTAAGGCAAACGAATTGTTTTAGGAACATAGCTTAGCATCGATTTCTGCCATTCCTTAGTAACATGTCTTAGTAGGTTTTAGTTCTTGTTTCAGCTAGTTTAAATTGTACGTTTAATTCTTCTTATAGCCTAGATAAGAGTCTGATTCACATTACTCAAGAGGGCGTAATAGGGTTACTCAATAAATAGAGCAATCAACAATCTGATAGGGTTACTCAATAAATAGGGCAATCAACAATCCGAGATAAGGAAAACAATATGCACAGCATTTAGAGATCATCAATGCCTTTCAAATATCTTATTCCAATGGTATTGTTTTGCTTCAAGTAAGGAAGGGCAATGGCAGCATAGATTTCTACCAGTCCTTAATAACATGTAATATTGTCTACGTGTAGTTATCATGTATATTGTTCTGAATTTACTAGTATACTGATGTGAACTCTTTGAATATAGTTTGGTTGCCATTATAACAGATTAAATTTCTTTATGATTAAATTTATCAGATGTATTGTTCTGATTTTATTACTTATGATTGATGTGAACTCTTTGAATATAGTATGGTTGCCATTATAATAGATTAAATTTCTTTATGATTAAAATTATCAGGTATATTATTCTGATTTTATTACTTATGATTGATGCGAACTCTTTGAATATAGTTTGGTTGCCATTATAACAGATTAAATCTCTTTGTGATTAAATTTATCAGATTGCATTATTTATGTTGTTAATTGTAATTGATTTTTGAATTCAACTATATGAGAACATTTACATCAACATTTTGGGTCCTATTCCATGAACCATTATCAAGATGTAAGATCTAGAACAATTGAAAGAAAGCACTCTATGATTGTTTTTGGGATGCTATTGTTTTTAATATCATTACAAAATTAAATAAGATATTCTTTGAAGCAAACCTAGGTTAATTCAATATATATATAGAATAATTAAGTGTATATTTTTAAAACTCTGCACAAGGCACTCGAGTCCAACGAAAACCAGGCGGGCGAGCTCGATTTTGGTTAAATGACACAGAGGGCGCGGTGGACTCGAAGGAATGTACAGACCATGTACATGAATTTACAAACAACCACACAGGAATGACACGCTATGAACACTACTAACAGGTGGCCGAAGAACAATTTTACATAGGCTACCCACAGACGCAAACAAATTTACAACTAACCTACAAACCACTACCTACAAATTTACAAAGGCTTTACAATTATTTACACTATTTTACCCTATACAAATGTACAGAGGGTGGACAACCCTCTTGCAGAGCCACCCCACAAATGGGAGGCGATGACGAAGACCCGAACACAAAGAAAACAAAACCCCAAAAAACCAAGGAACAAAGCACAAACCAAAAAGGAAAGAGAAGGGCCAGAATGACCTACCTAAAAACCAGAGACGCGGAAGGAAGGGCATGAGAGGTGCTCTGCAAATGAACAGCTCTTTGAAACCCACGAACACACCGAGAACATTGCAGTATATTTTGAACACACACAAGTCTGAACTCCAAATCGTTGTTAATCACTCGAAGTAAATCGCACTTAGCTCGCTGGTAAATCACACAATTCGCTCTTAATTTGCTCCTGTGGTAAATTATCTGTGGTAAGTGTAACAATGACAGACGAAGCTTAATTTATATCCTTTGGATTAAAATGCACCATTCCCTTCCAAAAATCCTGAGAAAAAGGCAAACCTCTAGACTTCGGGCCCGAGAATCCCGCGCAACCACACTCTCCAACTAAAGAGGAAGTAATGACACAGGAATCCCAGGGTCTAAAATTTGGCTGACACAAAGGAACAAAACACTCCAGGACGGGGTTCCAGAGTGCGAAAAAAAAAAAGGAGGCGACAACAACGACCGCGTGGAGGCAAAAGTTGGAGAAAGCAAAAGGCCAAAAATAAACAAAGGAAGAACCAAAAGCGAAAAAGGGGACCCAACATTTTGTCAACAAAATGTAGGGACGGGTACGCACATGGCATAATAGAACCATTAATTAATAAAAGAATAATTAGTGCACTAAATGTGAACTCTCCAGTCAGTCCATTTTTGGGTGTCTATAGATATAAATGAAGGATGTGTAAATCTGATAAATGATGCAATAAGACCTGAATGAACTTTCCTTGGACCTAGGAAATAACAAGTCAATCTCAGATATGAGTTTCTCTATCACCGAGCTGTCAGAAACATAAACTGTTCAGGATCTAGAACCCTAGCACTTGTATCTCTCGGCTGTGAAAAATGCAGATACTCAAGGCAATACCGACCCAAGCCGACCTTGTTCTGGAGGCACAAAATTTAATGAAATCTTAACATACCTATTACTAGTTCTATAACTCTAAAAATCTGGATCCAAAACTTTGTCACATGTTCCTGCACATAGAAATTAAGGGGCAATTATTGTGGGGAGGGGCTTTCCTTGGTCAAGCCCTATATATGAATTAACCTTGAAATGAAATATATGTAATTGAAAGAATGCTAACATGTAGCAAAGATTAGATCTAATCAATGGAATATATCATACCATGTAGATGCGTTTGTCTCTAAATATGTAATCAAGAATGTTGATGCAATAGCTTTGATAACACAAAAACCAAAAGGAAATCATGTAAGACAAAACCTAATGTGGTGGATGCTATAATTTGCCTCAATGTTAAATTGAAGAAGATGAAGAAGGGGAAAACTTGATGTAGATCTCCTTTCTTGATGTCAAACTCCTTTTCTTGGCCTCCAATACGAAAAAGAGCAAGATCTGTGGAAGGAAACGCATTGAATGCTTGATGATGAATGTCATCAATTGATGTTTTCTTGCACTTGAATCTCTTGGATGTACAATAATAGCTCACATATGGATAGCTTGCACAATAGTGGATGGATGAAAATGAGAGGAAAAGGTCTCCTTATATAAATTTTGGGGCTCAGATTTTGCAAGGTCGGCCCCGATTAAGCACCTAGTAGAAACAACCTTGCATAGGGCCTAGAGCCCACTAAATGGAAAAGCCTTAGGACAAGGTCAAGCTAAGTCGACCTTGTCCAAACACACTTTATTAAATCTAGCACGAGACCTAGGGTTGTGTGCTCAAAGAGAGATCTGAAAGCCTTAGTTTGTTGGGAAATTAGATCCAATGCATGTAAAAGGACCTAGGGTGGAAATGAATTATGAAAGGGGGGAATAAGAAAATATGAATATAAATTGGAGCCAACCTTGAGTTTAAATAACCTGAGGAGGACCTAAATCTGAATTAATTATGCATTTAAGTGCAATACGAGGTCCTATCATAAGGAACACACTAAAGTGGGCTAGAAATGGTCCCAAAACAAGCACAAATTAAGTGATTACTTTTTAGGATGGTACATTTACCCCCACATTAGCAGGATTATGAAACAAACTCATGCTCACGGTAAAGGAAGTGAAAGAAGAATGACAAGAGGGGAATGATAGACAAATTGCAAAGAGATGGGACATCACTAAATTTAAGGACATAATCTCCCAAACTAAGGATATTAACTCCACATCCGTGCACAAGGGAACAAAAACAAAGCAAAAAGAAAAAAAAAGGAAATCAAAGATAAAAGACACAAAAGGGGTTAGTACTAAATAGAACTCCAAATCAACTAGTGAAAGAGACCTCGATCTAAAATGTCCCATCTACTAATATCATGTCAGGAAAGCTATTGCAAGAGCATAGTTGATCATATAGGAAGAACAAGAGCATTGACAAAGATGATAAAAACTCCATGGTATAACCTACTAAAATAACCATTAGAGTGGAGAAAGAGAGAGAGAGAGTAGAAAATTGTGTTATGCTAGTCAATTCTTACCTTGAGAAATTTTGCACATAGAGCGACTTTGTTTTGCACACGGGGTAGCTTGAAAATGTTTTGAGAGAGAGAGAGAGAGAGAGAGAGAGAGAGAGAGAGAGAGAGAGAGAGAGAGAGAGAGAGAGAGAGAGAGAGAGAGAGAGAGAGAGAGAGAGAGAGAGAGAGAGAGAGAGAATTGTGTTATGTTAGTCAATTCTTACCTTGATAAATTTTGCACACAGAGTGACTTTGTTTTGCATACGGGGCAGCTTGAAAATGTTTTGCCCATAGACCATCTTTAGGGGGATTAGTCTTATTGAAACCATAATTTCCATATGGATCAATGTCTAGGGATTAGTCTTATGGAAATTCTATATGAATCCATGTACAAGGTTTAGTTGTAAGAAAAATAAAAAGAGAAAGGAAATAAAATAATCCAAGAGAGATATGTGAAGAAGAAATTATTACCATGAAAAAAACATGAACTAGGAGCAAGCATCCAAAAGCCAATACAAGGAGACAAGAAGATTTTGAAAGGGGAAAAGTAAACAAAAACCCCTTGTAATATTATGAAGATGGAAAAGCCTAAGAAAGAGAGAGGGAGAGAGCGAGTAGATGACTCTAAAGAGTAGAAATGAGATAGAGGAGCATCTCTTTTATAGAGATGAGGAGAGGAGTTACCAAGTAACTCACCAATCTATGAATTCCAACATCCATAACAGGCGTGTGCAAAGTGTCAAGATCCTCTTAAGGAGGATAATCTAATTTCCTTATTAAAGGAATTACAAAATATGACATGTCCTCCCACTCGGACTAGAGGACAAAATCCATATAGGGATTTCATAAGAATCTCCTAATTAAATACATAGATACAACTAAAGATTAATCTTCTAACACCCCCCTTTAATCTTTATTGAGGGAGTTTACAACAAGGGGTATCAACCCCATTTTTTTACAAAAATCTGCAACTTGATGTTCAACTTCATGGTACAAAGGTACATATGATTGTGTTCAAGTGGAGGCATATCCACATCTTTAAGTAGTCTTCTTGAGTTATAGGAAATGTGTAGATGAAATTGATGTTATAATTGTGCCTTGATGAGTTACCTGAATCAAGGAAACATAGAACAAGAAACAAAGAAACTATCCACAAGTAGAATGGCATGCACGATATTCAAGTTAGTATATCTTTTGAAACTTTTACATCATAAAATATTTGTAAAGAACTCTCAAATTTTAGAATAAGGTAGAGGGATAGAGATAAATACATGAGATTTCATCAAAAGTGCAATGGAGCTCACATGGTATCAAGATAAACCAAATGCTCAAAGTCCCAAAAAGAACAAGGGAGATGCAATAAAAATTATCAATGCTCTCATAAAAGAAACATACTAATGCACAAATGACCATAGACAAGGCCAACTAATGAAAAATGCATCAACACTACATTAATCATATGGATATAGACAATTCACTAATGATTCATCCCACTGCAAGTGAATGGGTCTCAAATCCATCACCTACGTGACCCATGATCTAAGAAATGAAGTATGTAGTGCATTATCACAATAGTATATTTTGTAAAGAAATATGAGAGAGACAAAGATAAATTAGTAGAACATGTGATTCAAACACAAAATCAATCCATGGTTTGATTTGCCAAGAATTTTTATTGTTATGTATAAGCAAAGAGTTATGAGTGATAAAACATATTGCCTTCAAATATATACGAAATCCAACAAGGTGCAAGAAGCAACATCCTCATCGTGAGGAAAAGATCAAGATGATCCAAATCATCTAAAATGGAGGGAAACTCCATATAAGGTAAGTGCACACCAACAGTAGGATGGTGGGATACTCCATGGGCCCCTTCGTAGAATAAGGAAATTATTAGTTAGTTAGAACTGATGGGTCCTCCTGTTAGGGATTTTTCTTGTATGAACTATACTGCTTGAAATATTTATTTGAATCTTGTTACCTCTTAATCTTGATTCACAGTTCAGAGACAAGAAAAGCCTAATTGCTAAGGACTAAACAATATCCTTCTTCGTTTTTGAGCTCCACAGATGCTCAGGCAGGTTTTACCTTATAAGATGACTGATAACACAGTATTTGATATTGTGGACACCGATTTGTCATGTATTTCTATTGAACTATCTCATAAAATATCTTGTAAGTGATCAAGCATAATCATATACAGGATTTAACCATACAAATCATTATCTTAAATATGACAAAAAACCAGTGAGACAAGGATTTCAATCCTTCTTCCTTTTCTTGATAGGAGGGATAACCTAAGTGATTCTCTCTTCAAGGAATCAGTAACATGGACTATGTCCTGCTGACAGAGGTCCTTTATACAAG